>JAZGLO010006497.1:0-182288 GCA_036873155.1 Biomphalaria sudanica | reverse complement strand
TTGTGTTATTTCCCTTCACGTACTGCTATTGCATAGTTAGTCCGAGGAGATATATTTGTGTTATTTCCCTTCACGTACTGCTATTGCATAGTTAGTCCGCCTGACCACATGATGCCATAAGATACGGAGATATATTAGTGTTATTAATTCACTTAATGTTAGTATTTTGTCGTTTAGATCTTGCTTATGTTGTAAAAACAATAAAGAACAGCTTACAAAAATAGAGCGTTCAAGATTTACTTAATGTAGATTATGAGTCGGAGTTGATGGCTGTTTACTTTAAAGTTATTCTTTTTTTTTACAAACACCAACAAACAAACACACCCAACATGTTCAATTTACAAACTGTTGTTTATATGTGCACATGGGTGGAATTAATATTATACTGCTTACAGAGTATTCGTGAATATACATGTTTGATTAGAAAGTACAAGATCTATTGTTTCTATGTGTTCCACAGGAGTGGAGATCTCAGAAGATCTGTATGCCTGGGTCATCGTATTCATCCTACCAGTGAATTCAGCGCTCAACCCAATGCTCTACACCCTGACCACCAAATTGTTTAAGAAGAAACTATTTTCTAAGTTCACATCAGTTGTATTCAGGTAGGGGGAAGAACTCACTTTTTAGATTAAGGTAGGGCATTTTACTTAATTTTAGATTAAGGTAGGGCATTTTACTCACTTTTTGAAATTTAACGTAGGGTATTATTTTATTCAGTTTTTAGATTAAGGTAGGGCATTTAACTCACATTAAAGAATAAGGTAGGGCATTTTTTTTTAAATTATGTTTAGTTCTACTCATTTTAGTGTTTAAAGTATCTATATATCTATATAATTCTCTACATGGCGCAAGAGTGTAGATGCCAATTAATGGAAAGATCACTCTTTTATTTCTGCAAGTCGGACAAACTAGAGTTACCCCACATAATTTTAGAGGCGAAAAAAAAAGAGGGTGCGGGAAGAACAAGTAGTATTCACCCGTCACTAAAAAGCTGGGCCGGAATTAACCATTGTGACAAGAAGTCATGGAACGAGAACAATAAATCTAATCTGTATTCACCCGTCACTAAATAGCAGGGCTGGGCTTAACCATTGTGGGACCCAATGCGAAACAGATTTCGCGGGGCCCAGTTTGGGTAAGGATACGGATAATAAGTGAAATTAAGAGTTTGTATTAAAAAATATATTCGTCTTTGCATTTTATTCATTATGTACTACGCACAGAATTACTACACGAGCCTTGCCTGTAGCGAAGTCTTACAGTATATCATAATAATTTTGTTTCCTACATAGATCACGCTAAATAGCAACAATCAACAAATGTTTCAATCTATCTACGAGAATTGTTGAACAAAAGTAATCCTTATTAGTTTGAGGCGCGAGAAGCTTGTTTCACTAGATTCCACAATTACGGGTATTGCATAATGCTGTTTTTTTATCGCACGTAGGGTTGGCGTTTTCCATATAGAAATGACACCCCAAAATGACAATTTGTGTCTATATATTTCAGAAGATTCGTATGAGTTTTCCATTTTAATAATTTCCCGAGATTTTTAGGACTTTTTCGTATATTTTGCAATATCCGGAGATTTTCAGGAGCTCCTGGTAAATCAGGAGGGCGTGAAAATTTGTTATAAGTTATAAAATGGTATTATTTAATAATTTATACACCTAGAATTAGCCCGGGTCCTATGAAAGTGCGGGTCACACTGCGGTCGCATAGGTTGCAGTGGCCTAAAGCCGGCCCTGCAAAATAGCGGCGTATGCTACGCCGCCAGTCGACTAGTAAAATATATTAATTATTATGTATTTTTTTAGTAAAGGCAACACACACATAGGTGTATTACATCTTTAGAAATATATTCTGAACTCTATACACATTGTATTTAACTATTATAAGTGTGTTTCTTTGACTTTAGTGTAACCACTAAACGACAGAGTATAAAATGAAGCTCCTTTTTTCTTTATCATAAAAATACCACGTGACTTATTGTCTTAAGAACAGTTGAAATCTCCGATGAATCTATGTTATTTCCTATCTATTGACAGACCTAGTCCAGTTTCAGACAAAGATTCTATCCAATCCAGATCAAGTTTAAAAAATAGTGGACAATCTCTTGGGAGACAGATGCAGTATTGTGAGGTTAATAGAATAAATAATTATGTATGCATTGAGATATAAAGTATGAAGATAAATAAATGAAGGAATAATTTTAAAAATATATAAGCAGATTAAACATGGAAATTTATTTCTGCATGATATTAACAAACTATTAAATATCTTTTTTTTCTCATATATACATATATATTCTTTGTCAATGTATTAGAAATGATAAAAGATATTATTGTAAGCTCATTTATAGCTCATTATTACATGGCATCTTTGGACAGGGTGTTATTGCACATGTCATCCATGCTGTGTTGTCTTTCACCAAAATTAAATAAATAACTAAATGATAATTTCTTTTCCAGCTGGGATTACTAAAAAGGTACTACCCACAAACGTCCACTAGAAAGCTGACCAATGTTTACGTGACCAATGGAAAAATGAACGGACACCGAATGGAGGTCATGTGTGCTCCACGTGACCTGTCCAACGGCAACTCCGCCAACAAGAGATACACCAACACCACACTCTTAACATGAGACACAGCACGAGAGATGAGCTCACACTTCAGAAGAGAAGAGAGACCCTGTTAAGTCAACAAACTCGTTGAGGATGAGGCAGAGGACTGAGGGAACGATTTGTGGACAAAGCCATTGAGATCAAATCACCAACAACGGCTATATCTCTGTCCTCATCTTTTACTCGTCCGGCCGATGCGTCAATAGTGATGCACGTTGTACTTTGTGGCGTCCACAGACAATCGGGTCGTTTTGGTGCTCTTTAAGAATCATGTCATTACAAAATGGCATACTCATGGATAGATCACATTTTGTAAGACTTCGGTGGATTTCATGCTGAAACTGAAATTTGCTACCATACAGTAATACTATCATTGGTGACCATTATATTTTGTATGACTATTCTACATTTACACCTTGGTAATATTTATCCTTTTGTACCTATAAGAAATAAAAATAGAATTTTATCAATGTGCTTTCAGTTTTCAAGCTCACTGAAAACTGGAGATAACTCTGTGATTTCCTCATATTATCTCATTACCTCCCTTTTCAAGAAAACCTTCGCGCGTGGAACTCAGCTAGTTTTTGAACATTTATATTTATCTTGCAGCTCTGCTTTCTGTAATAAAAAAACACACAAAAAAAAAACCCTCTTCATACTTTTAAATGGATACCTACAAAAATAAAGTATGTGGACAAAAAAGAAAATAGCTTATGACTGTCATAAAAAAACAATAAAGTCTAAAAAGGACAGCATGGGACATCAACATTTCATAGTAAGAACATCAACTGACAAATCTCTACTTCTGATGCAGGCAGCATGTTCAGTATTGTGCGCTTCTAATGCCACACATCAAACATATAGAAGGGACATATAACTATGGGATTATATTCTTGTACTCAGAGATAAAACTGTGTTCAATGTGTCATTGTTCCCATACATTCGCATTTTTATGTGATCATAATTGCTAATAATTTGTATTTGCGTCTTTACTTTTGAAAAGCTTTTGTTTTGAAATAACATTTAGACAGGAATTAATTTAACAATAAATAATGGATGAGATACAAAATGGCATTCTTTAATTCTCTGTGCATAAATTGCATTATGATGTGAAAATAAAGAATAATATGATATGATATGGCCATAAAGTTTGAGTCTACGCTTTGACAGTGGTTAGCAGGTCATCGTGATGTCCATGTGTTGTATCAATCCTGTTTCTAATTTCTTCATTCATGATGCTGTCTTTGTAAATGACACCTAAGATCTTTCTGTTGCATCATAGCTCCATTGCTAGGATTCTCTTCCCGAGATCAGCAGTTAGCGTCCAACATTGTGGCCGTGACCAGGGAGCGCATCAGTCTGATTTTAGTGTCAAGGTATATGCCTTTGTCTGTTCATATTGTTTTGAGTTTTGCAAGGGCTGCTATAGACTGTGCAAGTTCGGCACCAGTAGTTCAGGTTTGGTTCTTCATCGAAGACAATAGCCCCTAGGTATTTTTATATAAATTTTAAAAAGAAAAGAACTTCATTTTTTAAATAGAATTTGTAACACTTTGTATTGGCCTAATGGAAAAATAAAATCAATTAGTTTTGTCAAGATTACTTGAAATGAAACCCTTTCAAAGTTAAAAGATTTTATTGGAAGATGATTAGGCAATGAGTCTGTGTGCTGGCTACAATATATCACTGACTAGAAGAAAAAGTTGATACAACTTAAAAAGAAATGTTAACCAATTAGTGTCATGAATCACTTCTGTATGCTAAGTAATTGGCAATATATTGGTTGCAAATGTGTTTATCTATAGGATCAAGTTGAATTTCAAACTTTTTTAAAAGTGTAAACAGAGATATGTGACTAGATTATGTTGACATTTGATTATGATTATGTTGACATTTGACAATGATTATGTTGTCATTCTTCTCATAGACGTTTCTTTTCATTTAATTTGACTACCAGTGTTGTGACATTTTAATAAGTCATTATCAAATGTACATTTTTTTAACAATAACATTTTTAGTTTCAATGTGTATGACCATTTCTTACATTGGATATCACAAGTTCATGATTTATAATTAAAAAAAACTACAATCCTAAATCTAAGATATCCGGCGACTAATGTAAGGTATAATAAAGAAAACTTGAATGATATTTATTTGAGTTATTTCTTTTTTATCTCTTTCAAAACGTGTGTAAGAAAATTAGTCCTCTATTCCACTGATGCTTCGGCCCGCGAAGTGGTTTCATTCGGCCCGCCAAATGTCGGCACAAAGTATAGAAAATCGACTATAAAAAAGTTGAAAATTGTATCTTACGTTAGGGCCTTCACTGATGAATTGGTACCATGTCCTGTAACATTTCTGTGCTGATGAATTGGTACCATGTCCTGTAACATTTCTGTGCTGATGAATTGGTACCATGTCCTGTAACATTTCTGTGCTGATGAATTGGTACCATGTCCTGTAACATTTCTGTGCTGATGAATTGGTACCATGTCCTGTAACATTTCTGTGCTGATGAATTGGTACCATGTCCTGTAACATTTCTGTGCTGATGAATTGGTACCATGTCCTGTAACATTTCTGTGCTGATGAATTGGTACCATGTCCTGTAACATTTCTGTGCTGATGAATTGTACCAGTCCTGTACATTCTGTGCTGATGAATTGGTCTGATGAATTGGTACCATGTCCTGTAACATTTCTGTGCTGATGAATTGGTACCATGTCCTGTAACATTTCTGTGCTGATGAATTGGTACCATGTCCTGTAACATTTCTGTGCTGATGAATTGGTACCATGTCCTGTAACATTTCTGTGCTGATGAATTGGTACCATGTCCTGTAACATTTCTGTGCTGATGAATTGGTACCATGTCCTGTAACATTTCTGTGCTGATGAATTGGTACCATGTCCTGTAACATTTCTGTGCTGATGAATTGGTACCATGTCCTGTAACATTTCTGTGCTGATGAATTGGTACCATGTCCTGTAACATTTCTGTGCTGATGAATTGGTACCATGTCCTGTAACATTTCTGTGCTGATGAATTGGTACCATGTCCTGTAACATTTCTGTGCTGATGAATTGGTACCATGTCCTGTAACATTTCTGTGCTGATGAATTGGTACCATGTCCTGTAACATTTCTGTGCTGATGAATTGGTACCATGTCCTGTAACATTTCTGTGCTGATGAATTAGGACTCAGAATATAGAAACTACCAGGAAAAGTGTACGGATCTTTTTTGTGGAACATGATAATAAGCCAACATATTTTGTTTATAAAGCTAGCTACAATGTTGCTCACAGTTTAAGTAGAGAAATGAAGCCATTTTCGAGGGCGCGTAATATAATATAGGCCTACTTCAAATAGATCATTTATTAATGTAAGTCCTAGATCCACTAGTTTCTTATAGGCCTAGTTTTAAGGGAATTTCATTTCGTTTTTGTATCTTTTCGGTTATGTGGCCCGCGACATAAGTGTCGGAAATTAAAATCGCCCGCAAGTAAAATTAGGTTGGGCATCACTGCTCTATACGATATAGTTTACTGCTTTATTATCCGTATGTATTTGGACTACAGGTAACCATATTTCTGAAGGAACACCCACAATTTATAAACAGAACAAACATAATCTACTAACAACATACAATATAAGGAATTACTTTTTAAAAGCCACACAATACATATTTACTAGTGTTTCTGTGACAGGTTGGGGAAAGTGACGTGTGTTTGGCGCCTTTAATGTCTAAGGGAAGATTTTTTTTGAAAGCTATCACACACCAACCCGTCAGCATATAAATCGGGAGCAGGCACGCAACGAGACAAGCAATGAAAGAGAGATACAAAGTTAAAAATTGAAGAATATTTATTTACATAAATATTTACATAGAAGAATAAAAAGGAGAGGGTTTGCAACTATCTCTACTCACTATTATATTTAATCGTCACTCTTGCACTTAATAAGAGAGTATGTCACTTTGTCCTCTGAACTTGGCTGGTTGTCCTGCTTGGGTCGCAGCTGGCTGTGTTTTAGCTTGAGGTTCTGCAGCTGGAGGTGGCGTTCTAGCGGGTAGAGGGACGCCGGTAATACAGTTCTTGTGGAGTCTCAATCCAAATTTCTAATATCTGTAGTGGGCACAGTAGGGCGGGTGGCCGGTTACCTTGGGTAGCCGCGGGCAGCGTAATGAGCAGGATATGTTCAGTGAGTTACAGAGGGTTGGCGTAGCTATGACGTCTCGCACAGACTCTGGGTCTATTTGGGACGTCGTACCTAATAAGTTGACAGGTGGGCTGTCGAATAGGTGGGCAAGTAGAGCCGAAAGCGCCGAGTAGTAGACTTGAGTAGATCCACGTAGACAGTAGAAGATACTCAACAGCAAATAGCGTAGTGATCTGATAACTAGTTGAGTCGTGTCGTGTAGGCACTGAACAGCAAATAGGCAATTGACTAGGCAGACAATACCAAATAAATAGGCAGGTAAATAGGCAGACATCTGAGGGAGGCTGCGGATAAATAAAGACAAGTAAGGACATGTCTCTCATGCATCTTATTGATGCCCTCGACTGAGGTGCATTCGTCAGATTGGTAAAATTGTTTTAGAGCACAAAGGGGAGATGATGACAAATGGGATTTGGAAAATAAACGGCAAATAGTAGCAATTTAAAAATGTACACAATAAGGGTAAATAATAAACTTAAATAGACAACACAAGTTGGAAGAGAAAAAAGGGGGGGGGGGAGAAATGGGCGGTGGTCAGCGACCATGACGGTTTGTTTACATAAGACCGTCGGCCGAGAACAATGGAGTGCGCTTGAATGGAGAGGGTGTCCGTTCAAGGGGCGCAACTCTCGTAAGAGTAAAATGACTAAAGGGGAGATAATTCATATCTCTTTTCAAAGCGCAGTATTAGTCTTCTTATCTTATATAATACAGACGTTACTTCAAAAAAGAAGATGATTACGTCCTACGCGTCATGCATTTAGTCATGCATATTAACCAATGACTTAAATTCTGCCAAGTCACTGGTTTTTCTGGCTAGCTCAGGCAACCCATTCCATGCTCTAATAGCACTAGGGAAGAAGGGGTATTTGTACAAATTTGTCCTAGCATATGGGACGAGGAATGTGCATTTATTTTTGTGTCTTTCAGAGTATTTTATTAAATTTTGTTTTTGTATTTGAAGATTATGGTTCAGTGTTTTATGTATAATTGCTACTTTACTTTTGAGCCTTCTGTCCTGAAGGCTTTCTAAATTTAGTGATTTTACTAATGGTGTTACCCTAGTCAAATGTGAATATTCGTTTGTTATGAATCTCACTGTTCTATTTTGTGTTTGTTCCAGTTTCTTAATGTTTTCTTGAGTTGAGGGGTCCCACACGGTGGATGCATATTCTATTATTGGCCTAACCAAGGTTAAATAACATTTAAGTTTTATGTTCTTATTTGATTTATAAAAATTTCTTTTAATAAACCCTAATGCTTTGTTGGATTTTTATAGTTTCATCAATATGTGGATTCCATGACAGTTTTTCATTTATTATAACACCTAGGTATTTTGAGTTTTTAGTCTGTGTTACTGGTTTGCCATGAATAAGATAAGTGGAATTAATTTGTTTTAGTTTTTTTGTTACTCTTAGCAACTGACATTTTTCTGGGTGGAAAGACATGCTCCAATTTGATTCCCATTTCTGTAATTCATCTAATTCTCTTTGTAAAATATCTGTGTCTTGTTTTGTTTTTATTGTTCTATATATTATGCAATCGTCTGCAAATAATCTGACTTTTGTTCCTGAACTAATGCAATTTGGTAAATCATTTATGTAAATTAAAAATAGTAGTGGACCCAAGACTGTTCCTTGAGGTACACCTGAGTTTACTGTTATTGGTGTTGATTTAGAGCCATTTATTATTACAGTTTGTTCTCTCCCTATCAGAAAATCTTTAATCCACTGATGCAGTGGACCGTTAATGCCGAAATATTTTAATTTTTTAAGCAAACTATGGTGGTGAACTTTGTCAAAAGCCTTGGAAAAATCTAGTAAGATAGCATCTATTTGTTCACTATTATCTAAACCTTTTGAAAAATCATCAATTAGTCCTATTAGTTGTGTTTCACATGATCTATATTTCCTAAAGCCATGCTGGTATGGGGTGAGGACATTATGTTTGTCTAAGTGGTTTATGATATTGCTACATATTATGTGTTCTAGTATTTTACATGTGATGCTGGTAAGTGATACTGGTCTGTAGTTTCCTGGATCAGATTTTTCTCCTTTTTTAAATAGGGGGGGGGGGTGACATTAGCTTCTTTCCAGTCCTTTGGTACTCTGCCCTGGTTAAGCGATGCCTGAAAGAGTATTTTGAACACTGGGGCTAGCTCATTGCTTAGTTCTTTGAGTAATCTAGCTGGAATACCATCAGGTCCAGACGCTTTGTTTGGTTTGGTGTTGGCTAATAGTTTTTTAATTCCATTTTCTTGTACTACTAAATCTTCTATGTTGTCTACCTGGTTCAAATTAAGAAATATGTCTTTGTCTCCTGGGGCTGAGAATGCTGATGCAAAGTATTTGTTTAGGATGTTTGCTTTAGTTTCATTATCATTATGTATTATGTTATGTTCATCTTTTAATGGCGCTAGTGCGCTAGTGAAATTATCAAGGCGTTCAGCCGAGATACAGGCAATAAAATAAGATGTACAAATATACACATGGTTGCATCAACGATCAATTGAGCAACGTAGCATTAATAGATTAATGCAATACATAAATATATACATATGCCATGTTTATGTTTTCTACTTACGACAGTGAGAAATACACAATGCACTAATTAAATATAAATGAAATAATAAAATACACATGATAATCTCCAGTGAGAAATATGCACAGAGTAATTAAGATGGAACTTTGGATTAAGTTCGGCTTACCACCAGGTATTCCTCTAAGAGAAAGAATAAATGAAGCAGTCCAGACTTGATAGCTCAGCTCAAATGAGAAAATGAGAGGGTCTGGCTTGATTTAATTTACCTTATAAAGGCCTGGGAGAAACGGGCGGAAACAGGAAATGTCCTAGGCTAAGAATTATCTTACACGTGGGTGAAGTCCGACAAGAGTCGCACCTTGGAGCGTCACGAGGCGTGTTGACCCGAGTAATATCTTTGACCAAAGAGAGACGTAGGAGAAGGGGGGGGAGAAAGATTGACTTGCATTCCACCCATGGTGGTGTCAACTGCGGTTGTCAGACATCCGGCCGATAAGACAAAAGAGACTGTGTTTTTATCTTTACCCCGGTCAAGGGAAGATAATTGAAAAGCCGCCAAGGTGGTGGACTCAGTCTAGTGAGACGAGGAAAAGGTGGGGCGGGCGAAGAAATTGGGGTTAGGACGGGGAAATAAGTAAAATAAAATAAATAAATAATGATAAATAATAATAATTAATGCTGTGATAAGTTTGAGTGACTCTGACGGCAAGCTTTTGATTTGTCACAGTTTCGAAGCCTGGAGAATCATACAATCTGAGAAAGCGCCAAACCTTCAGCAAATGTTGCTTACGCAGCTACGCTGGATATTGTGAATTATGTGGACCGTAAAGATATCTACTGTCAACTTGAGGGAGAGAGCCAAATAAAACTCAAACATTAAAAGCAAATATTCAGCTGAATAGGACATACGATGCACACACAAAAAACAACAACTATCAATGTTTCGAGGCATCACATGATTGAAACCTAAAGGGAAAGAGGAGAGTGAGCATGCTTGCACAAAACGTCGAGGAGGTCGATCATCAGGGAAGCTGCGGATAGTGTGAAGTGAGGTACTGGGAAGGCTGAGGATACTGGCAGGCTGAGATACTGGCAGGCTGAGGTACTGGCAGGCTGAGATACTGGCAGGCTGAGGTACTGGCATGCTGAGATACTGGCAGGCTGAGGTACTGGCAGGCTGAGATACTGGCAGGCTGAGGATACTGGGAAGTTGAGAAGAATGGGACGCTGAGGATACAAGAATGACATGGGAGCAGGATAAGGGCAGATGCTTAGAACCAAGTTCAATGACAAAGTATATTTCTTTTAATTGCTAAACGTATAGGCCTATTTCATCTGATCTGAGAATGTTTGAATTTTAAAAATCTTGGCTAGAGTTAAGTTTTGTTCAGTTAGATTTCCTATAAAATAACACAAAGACTATCATACACAAATTCATCAAACACTTTGTTTCCTTGGTTACTCTTTGTTCCTTCCATGCTAGCGCATAGATGTGACCTATGATAACTTCAGGTGACCTGTGTTAAGTTTTGTGTTAGATCTCCAGAACGATCACGTGACGCGTGTTTGCTAATCTCAACACATTGTTCACTTCCTAGAGAAGACCGAACGACGTAATCACATAAATCAAGATAATGGTTTATGTACTAAAAAAAAAAGAAATATTTGGAAAGATTAACAAGCGATACATTTAGTTATTCTTTAAACAATGTTCAGCTTTCGTTGTCTCTATCTGACAAAAGAAAAGGCTGAAATGTCTGCAAGCAGCTTCATTTACACCCTCCTTATACTTTGAAAATATGTTGTTCTAAATAAGTTTTTATAAACAAAAAGAAGCCCCTTTGAAAATGCAGACTGTTGTTTATCTTAATTGATTGATTTCATGTCATGATATTTTATGAATTGAAATGGAAACATTACATATAGATTTACTCTTACACACTATCATGTTTCAATTTTGTAAATTCATTTTCTCTGTTATAAAACTTTATAACTCTTTTATTAAAATATAACTCTTTTATTAAAGCTACGCCCTCCTGCAGGAACAGTACCAGGAAAAAGAAGAAGAGGAAGACAGAGAACGCGATGGGAAGACAATATAAAAGAATGGACGGGCCTGTCAGAGATTCCATCCAAGACAAAAGACAGAGAGGAATGGAGAAAGACAGTCGACAGATCATAAGTGGTGCCCCACGGTTCGTCAGACTAGGGGTTGGGTGAAGAAGGTGCAGGTGGTGATCATAAAATAATTGATACATTTATCAACCAATGTAGAACAAACAGAAGCTCAGTTAACAAAACCATGTCTGACCTAGTTAGAATAAAAAATGTGCTTATTTTGAGGGACAGGGCCAGGTGCTTATCTTTTGGTCAAACTTATAAGTAAAGATTTTAATTTTAGTGGTTCTTAGTTTTACTTTTTCACTCAAGCCTTTTAACTTTATAAATCTCAACCAGGATCTATTTTAATGAAGCATAATTTGCTGCAAAGAATTTTGGTTTCTTTGTAAAGTAAAACAAAACTTACGTCCTTATGGCAGTGAATGAGTCGGAAAGAAGGGAAAAAAAGTTCAATTAGACTAAATATATTTTATATAGAATGATTGGTCTACACATTGTATATTTTTGTTTGGCAATAGCTTAAATAGTTTTAAAGCCTTAGCGATTTAAAAACGATAAACAATAATCCAATATGGCGGCCGTTGCCATGACAACCATTAAAGGAAAACATTTTTAACCACTTTTTTTTTATGGCTATTCATAGGGAGTATACATATAAAGTTTGGAGTAATTTGATTAATAAATAAAAAAAATAGGTGTCAAGTGTCCCATATAGCCTTAAACTTTTAAATGCAACATGTCGGTACTGTGGCGCTATAAATCTTGAGTGATCATTATCTTATCTTATCTCTATTATCCACTTCCCGAAAAAAAATATTTGTGTGGGTGTGTGTTTCTTTTGAACTCTAAAGTACGCCTATACAATGTAAATTGATTAAAAGAAAATTTAAGCAAAAGGGTTTGTTGCTGAACACAAAAATTATATATGTGTCAGACGCGAATAGCCCAATTTTCAGTAAAAGAAATTACAAAAGTCATTTCTCTATAGAAGAAGTTACGAAGGCTATACAGACCTATACATACTACAATAAATATATATTTTTGATTTCTAGTTACGATTTATTTAAGTAGGTGCTGTTTTACTATTACATACCAAGTATTAGAGTTTAGAAAAAACCCAGGTTTGTTTCTTGTGCACCGTTATTAGCTAACACCTCATATCATCTCTCCATTAGTATATTTAGATCTATAATCTAATTCTAGTCTAGATCTACATATAAAAATCGAATAGATATAGTAATAGTCTAGATTCTATCTTGAGACTAGATTGCCGAGTCTACCCTATGCTATGCCTATTAGGGTGGAGTGAAAACTTGAAAAAAAAAAAATTTTTTTAATTTGTTTGACTTTGGATAGTTATTAAAACTTGCTATGTGGTACAATCAACTACTCTGTAAAAAAAAATAATTAATTTTAAGTAACATGTTGAAGTTCTACAACCAACTTCAAAATTTAACCCTTTATAAGCATTTGCTGTCCGGTATTCTTTTTATTGTAGTTTGCTTTTATACGCATTCACTTGCGTTTTTCCTGTTTAGAGTAAACAAACAGCGTTTATTGCAAAACTTTTTATTCATATATAATAATAATTCATATATAATAATAAATATAAATATAATAACTAGCCAATTACAAGAGTTAATATTATAACATGTTATGCCAAGTCATTGATAGCACTTAATAATATTTTCCTCACCTTTCAATAACAAAATACTTGACACCCCTTCCTACAGCCTTCACCATTTTAAACCAAACCAAGAGAAAATATCTCAGTTTAAAGATGAATCCAAAAAACTCTTTGACATTTGCTCCTGCAAGTGTTCTTTCATATCTCAGTGCCAGTGTGAAAAGTCAAGAAAGATACCCGCAATTGAACGTGATTTTCTAGAAGATCAGCGGGGTCCACGAGGTATGATCATTGCTAAAGTTGATGAGGCCGAATCCATCAAATTGCAAAAGCGATATATTCGTAAAGAGTTGACTGCAGAGGCAGAAGGGTCGCAAATCTGACATTGATGGCATCAGTGAAAAACAGTCAGATGTTTGTGAGGAGATTTCTTCTACGGAAGAGAAAACTGATGCTAGCGATGACGAATCTGATAACGATTGTAGGCCGGATCCTAATAAACAACTTAGAAAGTTGAATGACAAGCAGATGAGAGTTAAGTTACCATCGTTGGCGTTAGCATGTGATCGATATGGTGTCTCCGACAGGGACGCAGCAGGAATCGCCAGTGCTGTTCTTCAAGATGTCGGAATACTCCACGAAAGGGATGTTTCTAAAGTGATAGACAGAAGTAAAGTGCGACGAGAGCGTTGTAAAAAACGTGGAACATTATGTGCCAGTGTCAGTAACACAATCACTGGGCTATATTTTGACGGAAGAAAAGACAGTACAATGACCCTAATTAAAGAATGTGATGGGAAATTTCATCGAAAACTAATAACTGAAGAACACATATCGATTATATCCGAACCAGGATCCATCTATTTTGGCCACATTACACCAACTGCACCCTAATGCCTATAACCAGTTTTTATTAGAAAGAAGTCTAGATATTAATAAAGACTAAAGTTTTTTAATTATTAAATTATTAGATATAGACATAAGACACAGATCTAATAATACTGTAATACGTTTACTACACTCTATACTTAATCTACTAAAGTAGAAATCTATCTATAGATCTATCTATAATCTAGTCATCTAGATCTATACAATATTCATTATAATACATCTACTTATAATGACTTATTTAATAAGTTAGTACTTAGACTTAGATCTATTATAGTTTATTAATAGATTTACTTTTCAATGCCTAGACCTAATAATAAAATTGTGAATGATGTCTATAATGACTGATTATTATTTTTTTTTTTTATAATAATAGGCCTACTAAATCTAGGTCTAGACTCTACTTAAATCTAGTCTAAAATAATGACTGTCTAAGACTCTAGATGATTGAGAAGTTCACATAGAGGTGTTTTTAATAATACGGCATGGCTGAAAGTATATAAAGTGCTTTTTTTTTTGTAAAAAATAAAAAAGAGGCTCCGGTACTCAGTGATAGATTGCCTAACTTTCAACTAATTTACAATCAACGTTGAATTACAAGAAAAGTAATAATTTTTTCCCGACATTGAAAAAAGGTGCCGGTACCCCGTACCGGTGCGTATCGTCACAAAAACATATGTATATCTCAATCTTCTTTCATTTAATTTTTTTGCGAGGTTATTGCTACTTAATACATTGATACCGGATCGATTTAAATAGGGCCTTCTTCTTCTTCTTATACAATACAGACGTTACTTCAAAAAAGAAGATGATTACGTCCTACGCGTCATGCATTTAGTCATGCATATTAACCAATGACTTAAATTCTGCCAAGTCACTGGTTTGTCTGGCATTGGAATTTATCTTTTAAGTACAAAGTTTTATGGAAGAGGCAATATATTAGTTGTAACTTCTTAAATTCAGGCTGAAAATATCGAAGCCTACATTTTTACAGTCATTTCTAAACAATTGGAAGAGATGTACTGACTCATAGTGTAGCTTGTGTACATCAGCAAAAACACAAACTCAGACTTTTAAAACTATTAATAGAAAAAAATTGTGATTATTTTTACTGTATAATTCTATTATTATTCCTTTGTAGAATTAGGAAATAAATCGTGACACAGCCTAAGGGTGTAGATTAATTTATTGTATATATTGTTTGGACATTCCGATGGTCTAGAGGTTAGTTTCGCTTGGTGCGTTATCGCTAGGCGGTGGTGTCGAATTCGGAGTCACAGGTTCGAGCCTCGGTCGGCGCATGCCCTTATTTTCGTAGCATTTAAATTTACTACTTTCTCTCTTAAAAACTTGGTCCCTGGTGCTGTTATTCATTTATGTTTAATACATGTATGTATCATTTGTTTCAGCACCTAGCTTCAACTCTATGTTTATGTAAACAGTAGTATCACAGTAAGAAATTAAATGAAAGAAATGAAATAGTAATAGCATTACCCGGTAACAAAAGACCTACTATTCATGATCATAGGTCTAGTAATTTTAAGATTGAACGTGTAAATTCATACGAGTTCTAGTCTAGATATAGTAAATTATATATCAAGATACATATATCTAGATATAGATCTAGAATTAGATCTAGACTTAGATCTAGATCTAGACGTAGATCAAATTCTAAAAAGACTTAAATCTATTTCTAGACCTAGACTTAGATCATGAATCTAGGTCTAGATCTAGCTAGATCTACTATGTCTAGTTTGTATGACAAATGACCATGGAGATATTAGTGCGAGGGGAATATCTGGTCCAAGTAGATCTACTCCAAGTCTTTCAAGTCATTTCTAGCTAGCTCACTACATACTCCAAGTCTTTCAAGTCATTTCTAGCTAGCTCACTACCTACTCCAAGTCTTTCAAGTCATTTCTAGCTAGCTCACTACCTAAGTAAAATAGGTCAAGAATTTATTTCTCGTGTTGCCAATTTATCTAATTTTGTAAGAAGAATACATCTTTTGTTGTTTCTCTTTATTCTATGTAACATGTTATTACCTTGAATGTATGGATAAGGTTAACTACGCCAAATTAATATATGGAGATGTTGTGGCTGAGTGGTAAAGCACTTGGAACCAGAAGTGCCGTGTTCGAATCCTGGTGAAGACTCTAGGTAGACCACTTCGGGGGCCGATTTTGAGTTTGTTTTCACACAAACTGTATTTGTAAACTTGTTTTAGGTTGTTTTTTTTGCTAGTGACATGATTTGAAAAATATTGTCTACTCGTAGAATGAATATAAAATAAATTCAGTCCAGCCAAAGTGCATAACTTATGAACCATCGCATCGATGATGTTATTATATGTCCCACAGCATAACCTTTAGTTATAGGACCTATACATATCCTGCGAGTTTTTTTAGCCTCGGAGAGTGGGGAAGGAATGAAGATCAATTCACCACTACATTGATATGACTCCTTCTGTCCATCTTTGCCTTTTCTTCAATTAAAATATTTATTTCTCTCTCTCTCTCTCTTCTTATCTGTTTCTGGGTTTGCTCTTTTTATTTCTAAATCTCTCGCTCTCTCTCTCTTTCTCTCTCCAGCAAATATTTGTCTTTGCCCCCCTCCTCTTTTTCAATTTCCTTATCTTCTCTCCTTACGTCTCTTGTTCTCTCTCTTGTCCTCTCTTGTTCTCTCTCTTGTTCTCTCTTGTCCTCTCTTGTTCTCTCTCTTGTTCTCTCTTGTTCTCTCTTGTTTTCTCTTGTTCTCTCTTGTTCTCTCTTGTTCTCTCTTGTTCTCTCTCTTGTTCTCTCTTGTTCTCTCTCTTGTTCTCTCTTGTTCTCTCTCTTGTTCTCTCTTGTTCTCTCTTGTTCTCTCTTGTTCTCTCTCTTGTTTTCTCTTGTTCTCTCTCTTGTTTTCTCTTGTTTTCTCTTGTTCTCTCTCTTGTTTTCTCTTGTTCTCTCTCTTGTTTTCTCTTGTTTTCTCTTGTTCTCTCTCTTGTTCTCTCTTGTTCTCTCTTGTTATCTCTTGTTCTCTCTCTTGTTTTCTCTTGTTCTCTCTCTTGTTTTCTCTTGTTCTCTCTTGTCCTCTCTTGTTCTCTCTCTTGTTCTCTCTCTTGTTTTCTCTTGTTCTCTCTTGTCCTCTCTTGTTCTTTCTCTTGTCCTCTCTTGTTCTCTCTCTTGTTTTCTCTTGTTCTCTCTTGTCCTCTCTTGTTCTTTCTCTTGTCCTCTCTTGTTCTCTCTCTTGTTCTCTCTTGTTCTCTCTTGTTCTCTCTCTTGTTCTCTCTTGTTATCTCTCTTGTTTTCTCTTGTTCTCTCTTGTTCTCTCTTGTTCTCTCTATTGTTCTCTCTCTTGTTTTCTCTTGTTCTCTCTCTTGTTCTCTCTTGTTTTCTCTTGTTCTCTCTCTTGTTCTCTCTCTTGTTTTCTCTTGTTCTCTCTCTTGTTCTCTCTTGTTCTCTCTCTTGTTTTCTCTTGTTCTCTCTTGTTCTCTCTTGTTTTCTCTTGTTCTCTCTTGTTCTCTCTTGTTTTCTCTTGTTCTCTCTTGTTCTCTCTTGTTCTCTCTTGTTTTATCTTGTTCTCTCTTGTTCTCTCTTGTTCTCTCTCTTGTTTTCTCTTGTTCTCTCTTGTTCTCTCTTGTCCTCTCTTGTTTTCTCTTGTTCTCTCTTGTTCTTTCTTGTTCTCTTATGTTTTCTCTTGTTCTCTCTTGTTCTCTCTTGTTCTCTCTTGTTTTCTCTCTTGTTTTCTCTTGTTCTCTCTTGTTCTCTCTCTTGTTCTCTCTCTTGTTCTCTCTCTTGTTTTCTCTCTTGTTCTCTCTTTTTTTCTCTTGTTCTCTCTTGTTCTCTCTCTTGTTCTCTCTTGTTCTCTCTTGTTCTCTCTCTTATTTTATCTTGTTCTCTCTCTTGTTTTCTCTTGTTCTCTCTTGTTCTCTCTCTTGTCCTCTCTTGTTCTCTCTCTTGTTTTCTCTTGTTCTCTCTCTTGTTTTCTCTTGTTCTCTCTTGTCCTCTCTTGTTCTCTCTCTTGTTCTCTCTTGTTCTCTCTCTTGTCCTCTCTTGTTCTCTCTTGTTCTCTCTTGTTCTCTCTCTTGTTCTCTCTTGTTCTCTCTTGTCCTCTCTTGTTCTCTCTTGTTCTCTCTCTTATGTTTTCTCTTGTTCTCTCTCTTGTTTTCTCTTGTTCTCTCTTGTCCTCTCTTGTTCTCTCTCTTGTTCTCTCTTGTTCTCTCTTGTTCTCTCTCTTGTTCTCTCTTGTTCTCTCTTGTCCTCTCTTGTTCTCTCTTGTTCTCTCTTGTTCTCTCTCTTGTTCTCTCTTGTTCTCTCTTGTCCTCTCTTGTTCTCTCTTGTTCTCTCTCTTGTTCTCTCTTGTTCTCTCTCTTGTTCTCTCTTGTTCTCTCTTGTTCTCTCTCTTGTTCTCTCTTGTTCTCTCTTGTCCTCTCTTGTTCTCTCTTGTTCTCTCTTGTTCTCTCTCTTGTTCTCTCTTGTTCTTTCTTGTCCTCTCTTGTTCTCTCTTGTTCTCTCTCTTGTTCTCTCTTGTTCTCTCTCTTGTCCTCTCTTGTTCTCTCTCTTGTTTTCTCTTGTTCTCTCTTGTTCTCTCTTGTTCTCTCTCTTCTTTGTCTTTCTTTCAATCTATTGAGTAGTTTAGAAGATTATATATCAAACCAAAGACTACACACTCATTTGGTATCTACCTTTACAAAACTGATAGTAAATCTGATGAGTTTGAGTGTCCTTAATACCAAGATAACAACTTGTTGGTCTACACATGAACTTAAAACTACTCAAGGCTTTCTTTGACTAATGGTCTCGGTTGGATGCCACTAAATTAATGGAATCGACTCTATTTGACTAGACTGTCAAACGTTGCGCACCTTTTATTTGAATGTTTATATATATCTTTCATAGAGCCATCCTTGTTTACATCTTTTTTCCTCACGTGGTCACAAATTCTGTGATCTGTAACAAACTCTTACAATAGGCTTATACACAATAGCATTTAAAGTTCTCTTTAAATAGGACTAAAACTGTGCTGAATGATATATGCAACTATCGGCATGTGGTATTCCATTCCCTTCAGATCACTGACTACACTGAATCTTTCTAGGCGTCATGGGATGGTTACGCGCAAGGCTTGAACACGCGACCATAGTAACGGCAGTCCAAAATGGTCAGGCAACCAACATTAAATCTCCTAAATTTACCTTCAAAAAGATTGTAAATCGCAAATTATAAACATTATACATATTTTAACCACACAAGGTTAATTTAAAATAAAGATACTTATATACACATACCTTGAAGACTACCATTGTATTTATTGGTGACATTTAACATTTAAATAAACCGGATCATGCATCAGTTACGGAAAGGCTCTAACCCTTCATTATATTTCTGCAAGTCAATATACTGAAAGATTTCATTTAGATATCAAAGGCATTTGGAACACACATATACACACAGAAAGGTAATCATATTGATTTTAATAATACATTCAGTAATATATACATTCCGATTTCGGCTGGTCTGATTAAATTAGAACGCAATTATTGTGGTCCTTGTTAAGGTAGGTACGATCATTTTGTGTAACAAGGATGCTTTGATATTTGTGCAAATTTGGTAAGCAGCTATAATTATAAATCCTACATTTAGATTCAGTTAAAGATGAGTAGCCATGGCGATTAGACTTAGGAACGTTTAGTTAAAAAAAAACAGGACTTAAGTTCTCTATTATCTCTATTCTAAAAGACATCCTGCAAGAACGGATCTAAATGTTTTGTTACTACCAACCCAATTTTGTCTCGACTTTAAGCCAAGTTAAATTCTTTAAGGCGTTTTTACATTTCTTGTAGGCTTGGGAATTTTGGACGCTAACTACAGAGAGAGGAGGAAGAGCCATTTCAAAAGACGCAAACTAAAACTGTAGGGCAACATCACAAGATGTATGTGTCTCGTCAAGACCTCTGTAAGAAATAGTACCAGGGAATAAGAAGAAGAAGCAGACAGAGAAAGCGACAATATTAAAAGATGGATGAGCCTGCCATTGAAAGAGATTCTAGTCATGGCGAAAGGTTGAGAAGTATGGAGAAAGACGGTCAACAGATCATGTGTGCTGCCTTATCCATTTAATAGACTAAGGAATAGGGGAAGGTAAAGGTGAAGTGTCCCCCTATAGAGGAGATGATTTAAAGGTCATATCATTTAATGGCCAACAATTGACGAGAGTGTCATGTGGCCAGCACAACAACATACAGCCTTTACTTTCCCAGAACAATGTCAAGTACCTATTACCTATTATCTATCTATCTATCTATCTATCTATCTATCTATCTATCTATCTATCTATCTATCTATCAATCTATTTATCTATCTATCTATCTATCTATCTATCTATCTATATATCTATCTATCTGTCCGTATATGATTATGATTATTTATCTATCTTCTTATCACAAAAGAAATTAAAGAAAAATAAGAACAAATTCGTGTCGTCCATTATACTCATTACCAAACAAACAGAAATGTCGGATGTTCAACTCTATTTTCTCAAAGAACTACACACAGGAAAGCTTTCAAGAATCGAGTGTTGTTGGATGCTTGTTCAAGATGTGAGAAACACTGCAGTATGTCATATATAAATGGTGCATTATGGGACAGTCAGCTTTCTCTTTCATTGCTACCACTTCTCACAGGTAAGAGATTGTTTAAAATCATTCTTTTCTGGAAATTCCTGTTTTACGATCAGTACATCTAATTTTGTCTAAAATTGTATCGTACAGCTGTAGGTATTCATGGGCTGATAATTTAAAACTTTATTTTGTGTGGTTTCTTTTTAAAACCTGGTGGTTCTCGTGTTGGGTCAGTTTAGGTCACTTGTTGTTATGACCGTTTACGATGGTGTAATGATGCAAGCAATTGTTAGGACTAAGTCCAAGGACCCATTTAGAACTAAGCTGGCCTTAAGCATTAATCTATCTACAACCTGCATATCGGAAATATAGTCACAACACGGACTAGTTTAGACATTTTTGTCCAAACATCCAAATGATAAAAAAAAATGTTAAGTTGATAGATGACACGTGGTCGTTCTTTGTGTTTTTTGTAGAAAGTTCAAAACCTCGGCCTATATTTCTATTCACTGCATGCTGCACGCTGTCGCCAGGTAAGAAAACTAAAAGATGACGCTTGATTGTTAAACTTAAAGTGGACACTAGCCAGGAGTCGGAAAAATGTGTCACTTTGTCTTACAGCACAGAAAAAAAAAAAAAAACTAAATAAAAATGTACGGCTATGTCGTGGTGACCCGAGGAACTAAACAAATGACCGATGTCTGGGAGAGATCTTCTTACTTACAAAAGGAAACACTAATTAGGTGATAAAAATAACAAAGAAAGATTTATTAGCCATCATTGGTATCACATATCCCTACGGGTAATTGCTAAACTTTGTTTAAGGTCCCATTATATGCAAAGCTTTTGAGCTCATGTGATGGACCCATGGACAGCATGGTTTTTATAACAGCCAACACAAATATGTTTGATAATCGCCAATGAATCGGCAACATTTAATGCGCAACGATTCAGACGATTCATTTCTATAATGGAGTATAACAAATCAAAGCAGAGGTCACGTTATTAATATCTGATTCATGTAGACACACCATGGCCCATGGTGAAATTTATTGCCTGGCAACATGTGTCCAGCATGAAGAAATACAGTCCTAATTTTGACAAGTGCTAATGTTGTTTCTATTTTGATCCTTTGTAAACGAACTTTATTTAACTCGATCTCCTCCTACAGTCATCATGTACAAGCTCATAGTCTTTGCTGTCCTCCTTGCGGTGTGTTCCGCGTTCCCGTCCTTCAGAGGGCGTATCCCTAATGGATATAATGTCACCAATCCTTGCCCCAGTGGCGGCGTCTGGCAAGCTGTTGGCCATTTTAATTCCACAGCTGGAGGCGAGACGAATCCATTTGGTGATGTAAGTTTTTTTTTTTTTGTTTGTATTCTTCATAAACATTCTACTATTGTATTCCGAATGAAAAGACGCCTGTAGAGTGTTCTCAATTGAATACAGTTCCCCTCAAACTTTTACCAGTGGCTTCCCGGACGACGAAAAAAAAATATCTAAAATTTTCACCAGATTGGGGTCAGGGAGGAGCACAGTAGGCAGACGGGTCCAAGAGGGTTTTCAGAATGTGATGAATAAGAATATCTCTCTCTCTCTCTCACTGTATATATATATATATATATATATGGTTATGAAGTACACATCTAACGACGAATTACTTTGCCTTCATTTCATATTTTCATATATTGTAATTCAAAGAGATTACCAGGAAAAATTATGGAATCTTCTTTTTAAAAATAACATCTGTAACATTTTAAGAATTAAGATTCTGTCAACAGCTAAACATCTGAGTAAACTTGTTTTTCTAACAAATAGTTTAGTACCGACTGAAAATAAAAAAAAAAGAGGGACGAGATAATGAAGTGAGAGAAAGACCATGACAGTCTCACAACAATGTTTAGAGTCCATAGTTGTTAGAAGCCTACACAGTTGAACTCAACAATTGGACAACCACCCGACCAATAGCTTTACCTGAATTCAATTCTACACAATATATTTCACATTATTATACGTTTTTTCGATGTTTCAATCTTCTGGGAAATCTTTGAATGTTGGATAGGAAACAAAATCTAATCTTGTTTCTCCATAAATCTTTTTTTCTCAGGACTTCGCGTCTACTGGCTATACATGGACCGTATCTCTGTGTAAAACAGATTCGGACTTGGATGGGTTGAGCAACGGTGAAGAGCTCGGTGACCCCCAGTGTACATGGCGTGTGGGCAGCAACGTTGCTCTAGATGATCCTAAAGGACATCCAGGTATGGACACTCAGCTGTAGTATCTCATACATCATTTCTCCAGTTTGGATTAATTAGGCCATCTTTTATTTATATTTCAAGCACACATTGCGCAAAAAACATATGAAATTTGTAATATATTTGCCAAATACCACTATCTGGCTCATTCCTTTGCTGATTTCATCAAGAGATCTTAGAAACCGACCAACGGATTGCACTGAAATTTTGTACACGGGTATCGTTTAGCTCGTATGTGCTTACTAAGAAACGGTTTGGATAGATTCGCTTTTTGGGCGCAGAAATTCGCGAAAAATCTCAAGCTTTTTATGATTAAACTTTTGTATTTAATTTTTAGTATTTCACCAAAATGGCCTGTCTATATATAAAGTTTAAATACATATGTTTAATAGAGAGTGAAAGAGAGATAAGGAGAGAGTGACACAGAGAAAGAAAGACACATGGAGAAAAGAGAGAAAGATAGAGAAAGAGAAGGAGAGAGACAGAGAATGGGCCGTTCCAATTCAACGTAACAGAAACTAGAATTTATAAGTTTAAAAAGTATGCTGCTGGGGAGCAAGAGCCGTTTTATTGAAAGTACAAAACAAAAAAAGTGGGGAGGTTTGGGCCAAATAAAACAAACAAATATATTTACTGAGAACAAATCAACGGCCTTACCGTTCAGTAATGCTAGGTTAAATTATACAGATGCCTTACCGTGTCGACACTTTTGTTACCGAGTCCAAAGCTTCATTCCTTGCCAATGTTGGCACAATGGCGCTTGGCTACCTATGAAAGGGGCTCAAGGTTCGACACCCAACTCAAGCAGAGTTGTGTTTACTGAGCACCTAAAGGCAACACGGAAAACTTTCTCCCAGATACCCCCTCCCCCACTGGTTCAACAATGAGATTGGACCATAGCGCTCTGAACATGCAATGAGCATGAAAGTAGCGCCATATAAAACCTATAATTTAATGAGGTAGTGTTTTAATATTTCTTTACAAGGTCCCTTTTGCTTTTAGATATATTTCCTTGAATGAGTTATCAGAGTGCAATAACATATGTAGCATTTCCTCATAGCTTGACTCATACATCAGTTGCAAAAGGGACCGGCTTTTGAAAGCTTTCACTACTTCAGTTTTATAAATAATTACATGTCTTTTAAATTAGACCTTTTACAGCCATGGCGCGAGGAAGTTCATTTTATCATTACGGGCCTTTGAAAGTAAAACAATAAATCAAGATTGTTGGAATTAAAATTTTCAAATTTATATTATTTTTTCATTGTTCAATGGTGCAATGACATTATTACTTTTAGAGACTTTTGTAAGACTACCTATTTCTGACGAGATTTGTTTTTGTTACAATTGTCACACCCAACGGGAGAGGGAGGGGACCATTAAATTCTTGAACTCGGGTCCACTAGTGCCTTGCTACGCTGCTGTCCACTTGATTTATCTATTCAGTCACTATTGAATGAATGCGTACTCATTGTTAACATTTTAGTATCAGTATATAGTAGGTGTATATGCAGATGTGACGATATATGTTTGAGTGCCAGATGATAAGGATGTCTTAATGTTACTATAATATTGTGTTGGTCAGACAATGCGTTTCTGGTGTTCTAATTGTGTACAGTTTGTACAGTGATGTCGGAGATACAAAATGTAAAGTATACATTCAAAACAATAACAACAAAACTTGTATTCAGGAACTAAGAATCACTTTAATAACATACACACTGTGCAATACAATTTAATTTAACACATTTACTGTCGTCGTTCAGACTCCCCAAAACCTTTGATTCCTCCAATTTAAATCCTTTTACCACCTACGTCCTCCGGCTTTTTCGGAACCAACCAATTTCCTTTCGCTTGCGATGAATTTCTCAACCACTCCTTTTAAGGTCTGGAATTAACATGCCGCCATGACCTTGTGATACAAATGTTCAACCAATGAAAGAATTAATAATTGGTTCTATTCAATGGCCTTGTACGCTTACATTCCGTAAACAGTTATGTACGTGTGTATAACACTCTATCTTCAAACTTGTATTTAATTATTCCAGGTCTGTGTGAGCCTTTCTCTGCTCCAGCATGCAAGAATCAAAAGGATGTTTGCAAAGATAATTAGAAATGAATATTAAACTAGTTTTTAATAAATACATTTATTTAAAAAAACTTGCATACATTATCATTTGGTTTTTCTTGTTCAAGCCATCGTGCATCAAAGCATACAACAATATATTTAGGTGAAGATTATAAGCTGATTTTTAGAAAGATTATATCAACTCACTCTGTCTGTCTGTCTGGTCAAAAGCTAGTAGGCCTATTCGTTATTTCTCCCCAAGGAGGTTATATTTAGATGGAGATGGCGGTTGCTATCAAATGTTCATTATTGTTTGAAGCCAGTGGGTGCCATATTGGTTTACTCAAGACATTCCATCCTTTTTCATTAATAATAATAATAGACGCCGCTAAAATGCACTTTTACCAAAATTTATATAAATAATTAAATGGCACTAACAACATTAATTAAACTCTAACTCACTAAAGTTTAGTCTTTAGTGACTAAAAACCAAACTAACCGATGAAGCGATATCCCGTTTTCTGGTCGTCGTTGCGTACAACCGTATGTCGAACAAGAAGTCATTTGTAATGTTTATTTTATTCTATACACTGTGTTTTTAACGTTTTATAAGATATTGTACAATGTACAGATATTTAAATAATGTCGTGAAATATTGTCGAACAGATTTCTAAAAGAAAAACAGACTACACGTTTTAACTTGAGTAGACCAAGATGGCTCCGATTTGGCTTCAACCTAGTGACGTCACGCCATCTCCATCTAAATATAACCTCCTTGTTTCTCCCACACCCTATCTCGGATCAAATTGAAATTTTGCACAATTATTTCCTTTACCTGACAACACAAGAATCAATTAAAAAAAACAATTAATTTATTATCGGTAATTCATTATTTTGTTTTGTATCTCAAACAAGGAAAAGAAGTTGTACCTGACTGAAGTGGTGGTATAAGCTGAATCAGTTCCCTTTTATACATTGTGGTCTGAGTCTTAGTAAACATAACATGAACAAATAGGATGTGGTTATAGAAACAATACATAACTAACACTCTTGCATGTATATGAGCTCTCGTCTAGCAGAGTGGTTGCCGCGTTGTCTTAAAAAACCTGAGAAAGTTTGAGTCATGAGAATTTAAGGCCGTTTTCCTTTTTTTTTATTTTTTATTTTTATTTTTTTTTATTGTTAGTCTAGATCTATTACCAATGACTGATATAAATTAATTGATACAAGAACCCTTACTATAAGTTTTTTAAGATGTTTTTCTTGTTTTGGAGAGCACTGCCTATTTCTAAGCTAGACCGGAACTAAACTCTAGTGGTAATTTCTGATACATTGTTTTATTTGTACAGTTGTGTTGTGTAACAGTACTATACATTACAGCAACATGGTACTGAGACTAAATCACAGTTCACCTATACACATTTAGAAGGAATGTTTATCAATGACTATCCCCACGTCTGGACCATGTGCTTGGCATCTGGTTTCAAAATTAATCCTTAGTCTTCCCGTTTCCTTTGGAGTTTGATGCTTGTCCTGTAAAGTTGGATGCAAAGTGTGGCATTCCATCTCCAGCGTCTCTAAAGGATATGTACTTCAATGGGCTGCTCGTTTGTTCCTTGACACAGTTCCTCTTTCGCAATTTTGTTTGGCTAGCGAATCAAAAGAATCTCTTTGAGACATTTGGTGGTGAATGTAAGGTGAACAGGATTAAACTCTTTGCCTTGTCCCGTAATGAGATACAAGGGTTAGGGATGACGGCTATCACGTGAGTATTCAATAGATGCAAGTCTCCATACACTGAGGATGTTTTGATGATAACAGGACCTTTACTATAACTTAGATTGTGTTTGCAGACATAAAATAGAAAGCTCAAATAGCACCGCAACGTCTTGTTGGCTAGTCTTCTCATAAGCTTGCAAAAATAAACTGGAAGCACCCAAAACACATGCCAGGACACGGTTCTTGAAAACGAATCTAATGATTTTCCTTGAAATTGGGAAAAGAATTATTAGCTACTCGGGGATTACTCTTTTCAATATATCTCATGCATTCATTCAGAGCAAGATATTCGCTCTAATCAATATTTATCGGTCAATTGTTGGGATCAATTTTTTTATATATTTTTTTTTTTACATTTTCTGTGTAACTTGTTGATGTTACTTTTTATTTCGGAACTACAACTACTAGACAGTGTTGTTTTTTGTTTATTTTGAAATAAAGTTTAATTAAAATATCAAAAAAAAAAAAAAAAAAAAATTCACTAAATCATTGTGATTTGAGCATAACTTTATTATGACTTTGAAAATATTTTTTCATTTTTTGATTCGTAACTTTCCGATTAGAAATGTTATGAAATGGTTACGTTGAATTCGATGTTCAACTCAAATAGACGTGTTCTGGTTTAAATACTGATTCATATAGAGGTCCTAGATCATATAGTTGTACTGATTCTTATAGAGGTACAAGTTCATACAGAAGTTCTAATTCATATAGAGGTACTAGTTCATACAGAAGTACTAATTCATATAGAGGTACTAGTTCATACAGAAGTACTAATTCATATAGAGGTACTAGTTCATATAGAAGTACTGATTCATATAGAGGTATTAGTTCATACAGAAGTACTGATTCGCAGAGAAGTATAAATTCTTGTAATTGGTCGTAGGGGTAGGGTTAGGGTTAGAAGTACTAGATGATATAGAAGTACTGAGCCATACCTCTAAAACTAAAACAAAAGTTACTTCTTGGTTTCGATGGCAGCAGGTTGACAATTTGAGACCATAACATTCTTGTCTCTTAAGACAATTTCAAAATAATTCATTCAGCTTTCTAAACGAGTGTTCTTTTGTTCCTGACAAACGATGACCTAGCTATGACCTTGCTATGACCTTCTCAGCAATCAGCGTAATCGTTTTCATAGATTGACTGACCTGTTTTAGGGAAAAACAAAATAAAATATATATTTTTTTTTCTTTAAGGGGCAGCACCATTCTGTCTTCATTAGTAATAGTTGACATGTCAATATGTTGAGAATATTGATGCCAGGTCGTGGGGTACGCTTTCTGGACTGACGTTCGTTGGTCTCGATTGTCCCGTGTTTGAACACTGCCCTCCGCCATGCCCTGCCGATTTAGGCTATCATGTAATAAACTCTAAATCTGAAGCAATATCCAAAACATGTAGAAAACAAACAAAGAAACAACAGACAAGGGACTGATTTCACTTAATAATAAAACATACCCATAATATTGATGATATACAAAAAAATGACATATTTCTGTAAATTGGGATACACAATCTCAACTAAAAGAAGAAAAAGACAGGGGCGGAGCTAGATGTAGGTCTGTCTTTAAAAGTCTTACTTGTTCGTCATCATGCTGAACAGCTTTGTCTGCGATGCCAAAGATTTAGGATAAGTGTATGTCACAACACAGACCCAGATTTAGGATAAGTGTATGTCACAACACAGACCCAGATTTAGGATAAGTGTATGTCACAACACAGACCCAGATTTAGGATAAGTGTATGTAGCAACACAGACCTAGATGCCACATGTATATTTTGCTCTCAGGCAGCCAAAGCCGCTGCCCATCGTTGAGTCTTTTTAACATTCTGCTCTTGTCTCGGACATGGACGTTTTTTGAGTCTAAAATGTTTGTCTCGCTACATTCTTGACAGCTCTCCAGTTGTCTCTCAAACTTCTTGAGAACTCTCCAGTTGTCTCTCAAACTTCTTGACAGCTCTCCAGTTGTCTCTCAAACTTCTTGACAGCTCTCCAGTTGTCTCTCAAACTTCTTGACAGCTCTCCAGTTGTCTCTCAAACTTCTTGAGAACTCTCCAGCTATTCCGCTACCTTCTTGACGGCCCTCCATTTGTCTATCGACCTTCATGAGAGCCCTCCAGCTGTTCCACGACCGTCTTTTTCAGAGTCCATCTGCTGTCAACTGCTTTCCTCTAAGCCAGTGAGAACGAAATGGTGTCTAAGCTCATTTTTAAAAGCTCCTCCCGGTCCGGGGGATCTCTGTTTTTCACCTTCCTGTAAGGTCCTTTGAGGTCACCTACGGAACAGATGAGGTCACCTACGGAACAGATGAGGTCACCCACGGAACAGATGAGGTCACATACGGAACAGATGTCCTATATCGCAACTTTTAAACCTGCATCCATCAGAAGCTTGTTATTTGTAAAATATTCTTTCACGCAAATGCCCACCAAGAAGGGCCGGCAACTTTGATCGAAGAAACTTAGATGCTTCCTATACAGCACTCAGGTCTCATGATTATGCATTAGTTTATAAATAGATGTACTACTTAAACGAACATGTCTAGTAGTAGATCTAGTAAGTTATTATTGTGTTTTAAGTATTAGCACGGGGTAATTCTACAATAAACGGATATATTAGATCTAATATTCTTATTATAACTGCTGCCGACTACAACAGTACAGACTTCAAAGTCAAAGTAGTATATGTAGTGGACTTTGTGCGAGAAATTCAATAAACTTCTTGTGTAATAGACTGTTGGTGAAGGTAAGACATTCAACACTCCTTACGTAAGAGACTTGGCGTGTGAGAAAGCATAACAAAACAAAACATGTTACATCTAAAGCTTTATTACATTGAATGACAAACAACATAGTAAAGATCACAACACAAAATATGGTCAGTACACAGTCTAACAAATGTAAACAAACACTAGGGGCGACAATCGAAGAAATTCACAACTGTTCATCTCTAATATGAAAGTTAAATAAATTGTTTTAAGAGTTATTTCTCTTGGTAAACTGTATCTTCTGTTGGAATTCTTGAACTCAGGTCCTCTAAATAAAACTAAACTGTATCTCCTGTTGTCTCCCTTAGTAAAAGTTGATTTTAAAATTTCCTTATTACTTATTTAAAAAAGAAAAGAAATGCAAAGTGAGGAGTTACCGAACGTACATTAACACTGTTGGTCAACAACTTGCTGGCTTCTGAAGCCTAACATTCCATTTCTATTTGCACATTTTGTTTGTCTATGATCTCGACAACAAAATCCAAGCGAAATAAATGATGAGAAAGAAGAAAAGCTGGCAAATGAAATTATTATTTCCACCATCAGAGGACATTTGGTCTAAATATTTCATGAATAGAATCGAGAAATGTGTTTAGAGTGGTATAGCTTATTCCAGGCCGCACTTACAGATGCATTATTCAGTATAGCAGTGCTTTTCAATAAATAAGATAAAGGACTATACTAAGTACCAACAGTGGTGCATGTACCTTAGTGAGAAAGCACTGCAGTACAACTATGCACCAATTTTCCTAAACAATATTCCCTGTAATTGGAGTTGAATTACCAATATTTCCTTTTTTTTCTTTAGTAATTTGAGTAATCTCATCTACAGTTTTATCAATTCAATCATTTTTCGAACTGCAGATAATTAATGAGTTTTATATGTAACCCTGAAAGTCCTCAAATGTTCCTTCAGATAAAGAGATATTGTTTAATCTTTCAGGGAAAGAGGAGGAAAGGTTTGTAGGTTCAATTATCTCTGAGATAAGACTATCTATTATTTCTTAAAGTACTCCAAAATCTCTTGCAGGTCAAGACAACTCTGATACTTTATGTCATGTCAATGTTTACCATACAGCATTAGATCTGGGGTAAATAATTGACATTAGTTCTGTAGATGTTTTCTCAATGTTCTGTCAATCTGTGTGTGTGTTTCCGATATAACTAGGATTCAACAATAAGCGGATACTTTGGTTGTATAGGATGAATAGTTACAAAGCTTAACAACCATGTCTGTCTGTCTGTCTGTCTGGTCAAATGTGTTACACGTTTTTTCTCCCACATTCTCTTTGAAATGTGTGTACAAGTATTCAATGACGTAGACAAGACATGAATCGATCTTTAAAAATGTATTAATTAGTCAATTCATTAGTGGTAAGGCGTTATTTTGTTGAATACTTAGAGAAATTAATCCTTCAGTAATCACAGATATGGTTACATTTAGTAAGGTTAAGTCCCCTGAAATGATTGTAAACACTATTTCTCCCACACGTAACTCTGATCAAGGTGATAATTGAAACAATTATTAATTGTACGTCGACGTAACAGAGACGCCCCACGGAAACGCTTCAAAGACCAGCTTGGGCGTCAACTTTCCTTGGCTGACATAGAGGAGAGCACCTGGTTGCATGCGGCCTCAGAACGAGACAGCTGGAGGTCACTAACGAAGGCCGCGGTATATACATTTGAGACCAAAAGAAAATCTGCTGCCGAGGACAAACGCACACGACGAAAAGAAAATCTAAATCGACCGCCTGTGGATAATGGTTATGCTTGTCCTGGATGTGGCAAAATATGTAGGTCACAGCTGGGACTGCGCAGCCACGGGAAATACTGCATTCCTCACTAATCTTCGGACTCGAAGACTAGCCTTATTATTATTATTGTACGTATCAAAACATATCAATAAAAAAAAAGTAACCAGTTTATTAATTATCGGTAATTAATTACTTTGTTTAGTATCGAAAAAGGGAAATAGCCTCTACATTATTTATAGATTTAGTTGTAAGGGCATAATTCTTCCCTTAGATAAGCTTTTTTTTTTATTTTGCTTGTTTCTACTGTGCCCACGAGTCGTAGTTGAGGTTCTAGTGTGACAGATAATACGGGAGGACACACACGAGAGACGAGGGCCAAAGATGCGTGCCATTTAATGTACTTTGTGTCAAGTGTTTCAGAGAATAGTTCCCGTGTTTCTACATACAGTTAGATTTAATCTACAATGAAGTTGAACGTTGTGTATTTACTGTTAATGAAAGCTAAAAAGCTACGTACGTGTTTTTGAAAAGACGTTTGTTTACGTTTTCTTCAAACTCTGTATTAAGAATGCAATACGCTTACATTGGTTTAATTGTACGAGCTGCTTGGAGCCAAAACTCAAACAGTCATCACCTAGACAGACTCATTAGCGTTTCAAGGTTGACCTGACAAGTCAGTGTGACCTTACCTATGAGCGAGAAGTAGATGGGTTGGCTCACTCCACTGTACTCGCTCCAATCATGAGATTCGGTGACGCGTCTCTTGGCCTTGATGTAGCAATGATACAATCCAACATCTCGAGGGGAAGCGTGCCTCACGACCAGGTGGACATGGGTGTCACTGGGTTTGTAGAACAGTTCGCTGGCTACTCTGTTTGTCTCCACTTTCCAAACGCTTCCAAGTGGCAGGTCCTTTAAGGAAAATAGACGCTTGTTAGTATGACAGTATAGGGTAGAATTTATGACAGTATAAGGCAGGATTTATGACAATATTTGGCAGGATTTATGACATTACAGGGCAGGATTTATGACAATATAGGGCAGGATTTAACAATAAAAGATTTATAACAATGTATGGCAGGATTTATGACAGATTCAAGACTCTAGTCAGCAACCAAGCAACCTTTATGTTTACCTATACCTTTCAAAAACATAATATTTGTAACAACCGTTGTCAGCGTTTTGTTTGAAAATAAATATGAAATCAGTTTGTTAATAAAATAAAATTATATTATATTCAAAACTATTTACTATCAATAGACGACAAAAGATATTTGGCTAAATTAAGAAAGGTAGGTAGGACTGAAAGGGTTAATGTGTGTGCGGCCTACTGATACACACGACTCAGGCCAATCACACAGGTCAACGGGTCAACGGCTGTCGATGGACAAGGAACAATACTGCCAGTTCACGCAAATATGACCAATGTTGTGGTCATGTGATCGAGAGCCTGCACGGACTAGCGACAGTGTGTAACAATAGACAGTTGAGTCCAGGACAGCAAGGCAGTAAGGACTTGTGGTGCCTTTGAGTCCTCGAGAATGTAGCTAGCTTCAAGTTCAAGAACGCATTTGAATTGATGTAGCCTATTGTGTTGAATTGGCTGTCGATGTATTTGTAATTAAACCGCCACTTTGTTACTTGAAGCTCTTGTTGTCATGTTATATATATATATATATTTTAATTCGTTTTAGCGGTTATAAAGAATTAGAAACTTTGAGCAAGTAATAATGAGACATTACCTCTGTAATATTGAAGGAATGGATGTCTTCTGCTGCTGACTTGATCCATTTATAGGAGCGGAAGGCTCCACTTCGCTGCAGTTCAAGTTTGAAGGATTTTAACTGCATGTTATCCCTACCAGAGAGGCCCATGTTACTATGGTTACACCACATGTGCAGGTCCTGACCTGGCTTGAAGAACTGTTCTTGAATATGGCGGTCGTCACACTTGGACATAGACACCTCTGAGAAAACATGATGAGATATTATATATATATATATATGCTAGCCAGATATTACCCGCGCCTATGGGCCTTAGTTTTTGTATTACTAATCTAGTGGACTGGATTTATATCTATGTCAAACTTAGCTAATGATCCTTTCAATTTTTCTCTTTCGCCACGAAAATAGTTAGTAGTTTTGCGAAAATGCTATGGAAACGGGTTTACGCGATTTATTACACTAATGGGGTACGTCAGGAGTCAAAATTCGCAGTTAGAAGGAACGGATTTATGTAAAAATGCTTTTCTTTTGAAACACAAATTTGAAAGTTAATTTTATTATAGAATGAAATCAATAGACTATATCTTGTATTTTCATGTGTCAAAATAAAAAACTATCTGTGTAAAGTGTAGTTCGTAAAATAAGCTCTAGATCCTTTCGATCTTGACTCACGCAAACATGGTTATACGACCTAGATCCATGAAATAATAATATATTCATAGAGTTATTTTAACGGCCTTAAGCTTGTTTAAGGGCTTTTTTTAAAACGTTTCTGTTTCAGTTAGTACACAAGGAACATTTATGTTAAGTTTTATCATGATTGATCAAACGGTGTTGATTTCTATGCGGGACATACATACATATATACATGCGCCTTACTTTCTGCTTTATAATATAGATTTATATATAAAGTACAGGGCCGGACTTAGGCCACTGCAGCCGATGCGTCCACAGTGGACCACGCACTAATTCTAGATTTTATTTATGGAATTAAACCCTTATATCATATATAATAAGATTTTCCGCGGCCTCCTGATTTTCCAGGAGTTCATGGAAATCTCCTGAAATTGTAAAATATAAGTCCTGGAAATCTCCTAAAATTATTAAAATCTTTTGAAAACTCATAAAAATCACCTCAAAAATAGACAAAATTGTCATTTTGGGGTGTCATTCACTAAAGTAAACGCCAATCCTAGGCGCGATAAAAAAAAAGGACGTAATTCGTCCGCCTTCAATGAATACAAATTTTACCTGGGAACAAATTTCTTTTGTTTTATTTTTGTTACTAATACAGAATCTTAATTTTGACTTTTTATCCTCATGCCTACCCTGACTAGGCCCGCGCAATCAATTTCGCATAGGGCAACGCAATGGTTTGGGCAGGCCCTGATAAAGTAGAATGTCAGGAGTATATAGGTGCTGTATAGAAGTCAAAACCTGGGGCCTAAATGTTCCTTAGATCATGACGGAGACCGTAGTGTATGTTCAATGGCCATCCCACAATCTGGGAATGCGATTTTGATAGATAACAAACTGTTAAATTAATCTGTAATAAAGAAGGAACGTTTTTAATGAATCGGGTAAACTCGTTTTCCCGCTTGAGTATCAGGCACCAACATGTGTACTTTTATACACCTGGACAACAGATTTCATATTTAGCAAGGCATCATGGGATTAGCGCAGTGCCTGATGGTTCACTTGGATTTTTTTTTTGTGTGCTCTACTTTCTTTTCCACAGCTTTAACATTCGCCCAAGCAGTAAATCAATTTCAGTAAACGTTGATTGATCCTCAAACAAATGATTGTTTATTAGGTGTATATTGTCTCTTCAGTTCACAGTGCATTTCACTAGTGTCAGCTATAAAACATCAAGCTCATTCAGAATGTCGTGTTTGTTTGTTTTTTATTTTATTTTTAAGAATTACACACTTAGAAGACAAACCGCTGTGTCTCATTTAGTCACCACTCTTGAAACATGACGAAAGAAAAGGTCGAGAAGAATTCTTTGCCAGAAAGTTGTTTCTCAAAAAGACGTTAGTTCTCATAAAACTGTTACACAAACAATATTTTACTGTTAAATAATTTTGATAGAGAATGTATTACTAATGTATGAATCACGTTTGCGAAGTCTGGATAAGAAAAAGGTTTGTGAACCTGTACGTTCATCTTGAAAAAACTTTTTAACATCTAGATTTGAATTGGAGAATTAGAAGATAGTAATAAAATTAATATCACCGCCTCAACGATTGGTAACTTTAGGTTCCGCAAATTATGTAAACTGTTATTGCATCTTCATGCACTGCATTAGTTAAATTTCGATATCAATATGCTAAATGTCATACTATATTTCTGTAGATTTAAAAAAAAATTCGGCCCGATAACATTTTTTCTTTAAGATTTTAACCCGCTACTCAAAAAGTTTGCCCACCCCTGATCTAGTCTATATCATGTACTGCCCAAAACAGTTCTAGCTTAATTGAGTAAATCTAGTTCTGCATCTCGCATATCTAGATCTAGTTATACTTATAAATCTATATCCATTTCCAGATCTAGTGTACATTCAGTGTCACCTCGAAACTCGAAGAGACTTGACATACTTCTTAGTAATGTAGATAATATATTTAGATCTGGACCTACATCAGACTGACAATTACATTTAAAATATAGACTACATCTAGAAATACGCGTAGGACGTAATCATCTTCTTTTTTGAAGTAACGTATGTATTATATAAGATAAATATATCTAGATCTAGACTCTAGATCCAATCTAGATCGAGCTCCAAAAATTTAAATGCAGAGAATGTAGATCTAAATTTAAATCAAGAAGATATAATCCAAATTATAGATTAGGTAAGATTAGATCTAAAATCTAATAGAAATAGATATTCTAGATCTAGATATGATTTATATTTAAATTTAGATTATAGATCTATATAGAGTCTAGACTCTAGATCTACATTCTAGATCTAGATTCTAACTTCTAAACTAGAGATTTTACGCAGATTATTTACCCGAAACCTGAAAACAGCCAATGCACAAGACTAGGAAGAAAGCCAACATCTTTGTCTTGACTGTTCCAAGTGAAGCTAAATGAAAACAACTTTCTACGAGATGGAATTACTAGCAAGAAACTTTGCTAGAACATTTATTGTTGACTTCCATAGGCATTGACTACCTCGTCTCTCGTTGTGACGTAGGGGATGTGCAGCGCATTCATAAACTGATGGCTGGAAATGGTGTTATTGTTTTGGTTTCCCCGCGCCTTCCCGTGCGCATTACATCCTATAACTAATAATCTCACCAAAAAATTTTCTTTCATAGATTCTTGGGTATACGTATAAGCCTGAAAAGGTATTTGATATTTGATAATTTGGGATTTCGGCACATCGGCACAACTAAGGCCATGTAACGCAACAGATTACATCTAAATCTAAATTTGAGTTTATAAGTAAACAATAATAATAACGGTAATGTCTTCGATTCCGAAAATAAAGGATGAGTGCATTGTTTCTCATGACCTAGGAGAGTTTGTTTTAGTTGTTTCCACTATGCCTCTGAAACAATTTCCTGGGGCTTTCCGACCTTTGAACTTGTCCTGTATATTTCACTAACTTTTTGACATTCATCTTCCATTTCCGATGATAGCCCTTCTTTTTTTTCAGCTGTGATTTAATGTTAAAATTCGCAACAAGACGTTGGGTCTGTATAGCTGTCGGCGCTTAGCTTAACCCTGGTGTGTAGTACTTCACCAACATGGCTTCACTAATATATAGTCAAGTAGATGCCAATGTTTAGAGCACGAGTGTCTCCTTGTTGTCTTGAAACATTTTTTTTTGTTGGAAAACGGGCCTGATAAGTTTAAATTCAGAGAAGAGTTCCATCAGTGACCTGCCGTTGTCATTGCAATGACGAATACTATGCCTCCCCCAAGACATCCGACCCGGCCTTGTGCTGTAGTCACTCCCCACTCAGACAATGAAGTCACCCAAGACTACAAGTATGTTCGCAGTGTTCATCTTCTAGACTGGCTGTGGACTAAGGCTATGGAGCTAGCCCCTCGACCACAAATAAATCTGCTATCTTCGTAAGCAAGCTTTCAAGATCTAAATCTAGCATACATGGAAGTGACACAACGAACAACGAAAATGGCGTCCCTAGTCGAGGCAAAGTATTCTTTGAAAACGAAGGAAATCTTCAAACTTAATGATAGTAGTGGTTTTAATTGTATATAAAAAAACAACAACACTACTACTTGCACTACTTTGAGAAATTAAAAAGTTGAAAGTTCAAATGCCTCTAGATAAAAAGCTTCATGAAACCAGAGAGAAGGAAAACACGCCAGAGGTTCCGGTGGCCATGATAAAAGATAATTGGAAAGAAAAATATTTAATGAAGGTGGTAATTTATTCCATTTTAACCTTCAACTGTCCATTAAACTGGTTCACTACTGGGGGACCACACATGATCTGTCGACCGTCATTCTCTATTTCTCTCTGTCTTTAGCTAGGATTAAAGTCTCTTCCATAGACAGGCACGTCCATTCCTCAATGTTGTCTACCCATAAATTACTTTTTGTGCCTCACCCTCTTTACAATACCTCTATTCAAGTCACAACTTCATGGATGGCGGAACCTGGACGCAGATTTCAAGAAACGGCTCTTACGATTTTTCTAGAAATGTAAAAGTTGGTGTAAATCGCTGAGAAAAGAATGACTAGCTCGTTGGTCACACTCTAGTTTGACCGTTATTAGTTTTCAAGTAAAAAATGAAATACGTGTCAACGGCGTCGTCAGCCGTAGTGTACCGATAGCTGAGTTGTTGATTACATTTCAAGTTGTTTTAAGTTTATTGAGAGATTATCTAAGGATTGTAAGCTTTGCTTATACTCTTTACTTAAACATGGTACATATAGTCTAGATCTACACAAGTTTGAGCTGATTATTTTATTTTTAAATTATTTTCTTTTATGTTTTAATTTATTTGAAGTTGTAAAATGAAGGAATTGTCATTAATAAAACGCCTTTTAAAAGTTGTACTTGTTATATTGTTTCTAGATCTAGCAAAATATAATTTTACTTTCTTATGGGTATTGTTACGATCATCAATAGTGCTAGATGTTACAATCAAACTTGATGCCAAGATGTCACGCTGAAGCACAATCAATCATCGTAATTGCCGAGGATTCAGAAATCGTCAGTTGATAAGATGATCATCTAGAAGTTGCCAGTTGATAAGAGGATCATCTAGAAGTTACTAGTTGACAAGACGATCTAAGTATATTTTTATATATTCAACGAAGAAACTTCTCTTAGTCTAAAACAATTACTTTTATTCAAAACTTGGAAAAGCTATTCACAAATAATTACAATGGTTAAATGTACTTGAATAGAATAACTGATTTACACAATAATATAATTGATTTCTAACACTAGACTCTTGTACATGTTATGTCTAACACGTTCCACACAAGACTGGCGCAATCTAGAATCTTTCAAGGGCTCTAGAGCGTTATCACGTGACCAACATCTCTCCGCTGCAAGGCCAACCAATAAATGCAGCTCAAAGTACAATAATTAATACTTTAAACCAATCATATTTATTTCAAAACATAATCCTTCTGCGTGATAGAAAATCCCGAGGTAGCTAAAATTCTGCCGACAAGCTAAATATAGGCTATGGCTAAATATAGATACAGTGTACGTGACAGGTATCAACTAGTGTCAACATTTCGCAGATTAATGTTCATTGTTATTATAAATATTTTACATTACAGACATGACTTCAAACGAGAAGATAATTACGTCCTACGCATTTCTTGTCTCAATCTAGTCATGCCTGTTAATCGGTGACCTAAACTCTGCTACGTCGTTGGTTTTGCTGGCTGATTCAGGGAACCCCATTTCATGATCTAAGGGCACCAGGGCAGAAGGAGCACTTGTACGAATTTGACCTAGCATATTGAATAAGAACCTTCATTTTCACAAATTCTTTTAGTCGGTTTAACCGTTGAGGCACCACACAAGATCTGTCAACTGTCTTCTCCATTCCTCTCTACCATGTCTTGAAGAGCTTTTTCATGAAAGATACTATTCCAAAACACACACAATCTTTAAAGACAATCTGCACCCATTAAGCCACTGTTAGATCAGATCTAGACGAAATGGTCATCTATTCTCAATATAGCTGAGGTAGAAGGATTAAAGTACTTCTTTCTCTCACAGTGTTGCAAGGTTATCTGTCGTCATCGAGAAGCACATAAGGTCATTACAAAGCGGTAGTTGTGTGTTTGAGTGTGTGTATTTATTTTGTGTGTAAATTGTTATCGAATTGGCATATATATAACAGTTAGGCTGAGGTTGACAACTTTAGTCAAACTGAATTTTCATTTGTTTGAGCCTATATATAGTATATCACTATAGTATTTTATCTTTGATCCGACATGCACCAAGATTTTAATTCCGGCATTGTTTTGGTATCCATCGGCGTCATTAGTTCTTTTGCTGCGGGAGCGTTTGATTCTTTCTTACAACACATTGCTATCAAGGAAAATTTAATGACAAAGACTTTAAAATAAATATTTTAATGGGAATTTTTTTTTCTAAACGAACATATCAAAAATACTTTAAAGAAATTAACATTAACTTATAGCAATTGAGATACTGCAAAATAACAAGCAACATTTTTTTAAAATCCTTTTTTAAAAACAACAACAACAAAACTAATCTAACGGGGAGGAATTCGTCCTTAAAACTGTATCTATATTTATATATATAGTTCGTCCATCGTGGTTAGATGATGACTACTTTGTTATCCAGAGGGCTGAAAGCTTTGCACTGGGGTTTTGTGCCTCCTCATGTGGCTGGTGGGCCCGGAATGTTCGGCTGCACAATGGGCAGGTTATTCCGGCTGGAGCAAGTGTCATTGGCCTTGCTTTTCTTCTCTGGCGTTTTTCTTATGCCAGCAACCTGTGCGACAGTTTTCACAGCGCGACGCCATGATGCTCTGCTATGTGCCTCTGTCTCCAGGTAGCTGGGTCTATGCTGAGCGCCTTCAGAGAAGCTTTCAGGGTGTCCCTGAAGCATTTTTTTTTACCAATAATGTAGAAGTTATTTCCTTTATTCGATATCAAACAAAATAATTAGTTACCAATAAATAAGGAAGTATTGTCGTTCATTGATTCATTAGGTCCAGTAATTTTTGTTTTTAAAGTATCAACTTGATCGGATAATGCGTGAGGAAGAAATGGCGTTAAAAACTATTTAAGGGAACTATACTCAACAAATTTAGCCATATATCCCAATACCTAATCCCCTTGTTGCTATTTAAAAAAATAATAACATTACCAGTAATTAATTCTAATAGGTTAGTGTTTTTTTTAAAAATCGTTCATGTTTTGTCTGTGTCAATGAATAATTGTGCGACGTTTCAGCTTGATTCGAGAAGGGATGTGGGAGAAATAACGTCTACACGCTTTGTACCAGACAGACAGACAGATAGACAGAGTGAGTTGATAGAAGCTTTGTAATAAAAATAATATTTCTAACACACTGTCATCCTTTTGTTTTTTTCACGGCTGTGCAGCACACAAACACACACAAATATATATATGCACAATTGCACACACATATGAAATAAGCAAACGCAATTAGATTTAAAATGTTATTAATACTGTATGAAATGTATTACAGATTGTCAGTCCATAAAATTACTGTTGTTTGATGAATCCCGTGTGTATCCCGTGTGAAGTATAAGAAAGTATTGATGAGCGAAGTATTTCAATTAACCATTTACTAATTCTTGTCCACATGTCAGCTCTGTACAATTCACATTTCGTGGCACTTGACAATTGTTTTATTAATTTGGAAACAGGAATCTTTAACTAAGGCGTCCTTGACATTGTTTAATTTGCCTATTTCAAAATTTCTCCCAATCTTCTTTTTTTTCTGGTACCAATGTTTTTATTAAATGTCCATTTTATCGCCAATACATTTCTTCGTATTGATTTTTCTTCTTTTTTTTTCCACCATCACTAAATTGCAAACTAACATTTCGAGTGAGATATCTACAGTGCAGTTGAATGAATATTAATATTCTACTTGTTCTGCTTCTGTTAGTTGAATTAATTGTGATATAGCTTTCCGCATTTGGGCAATAATCTCTTTGTCCTATGATCTGCAAACCAATTAGGATGAGCTGTTGGAGAGACTTACCGCCTTGTAGATTCCAGGTGAGAGCACTACCAAATGTATGCACCTCTTTTATGTATTATTTTAGCCTGTATGAGAAAGACTTTTAAAAAAAATAATATTGATAATATAAACATGTCTTTAAATCTCCAAAAGAATGGATCAGTATTGAGTGACAAGATTATTTTTATTTAAATGTTCCTTTTTACAATCCTTATTCTTTACTATAGGATGTGGACAGACATTTCTGTCATGGTGGCACATATGAAATTACTACGCTAGAATTCAGAAGGGCTTTATTATCATACGGTATGTTATTACCGCTCGGTATGTTATTACTGTTAATGTTCTTAAACTGGAATTCCTCAGCTAAATATATCTTTTTTTCTAGTACCGGCATTATTTAGTGGAATACAAGTTAGGCTGAACTCATGGTTCAAAGCGTTCAAGAAATCTTCGCTAGATTCGTACTGACTAACTTTCATTAACTGTGAATCATTGGACAGCATAGTTCTTTTATCCTTTATACTATCTCTAGTTTGAGATATGTCCGCACCATTGCTTGAGAACTTTGCTTTATTGGTGGCATTTTTGACATCTTCATTCACAATGACATCCTTATCCGTTTGAGATTTGATGATTGGTGAAAAGCCAACTACAGATAATTTGGCTACACTCGTGTGCCCATTTGTGTTGGGATATTTCTTTAAGGAGGGATAAGTTATGCCGTTTCCGCGAAAACTTCTTGCTGAACTAGAACTGGACATCTGGCTAGTCAATGGAGCTCTTGCAGAGATTCCATTATGATTTGGATAATCCTGTTGATGGTTCTTAGCGTTGAAAAGTATATAGCTGTCTAAGGAATTAAACTGATATCGCTTCAGATCTGTGACTTCAGTGTCTGTTTTAGTTTCTCCATTGGTAAGCGGAGAAATAAAACTGTCTTTTAAATTGTCCACAGATGTCAGAAGGCTAGTATTGTTCTCATGCTTCTGAGGCTTCTGTATTTGTATACATTGTTTCAATACCGCCGAGTGTACAACTCTCTGAAGGGCAACTCGAGTTTTTGCTTCTGGCCGGTCGCAGCGTTTGTGTACCGGAGATGACCCGGAAATGCTCGGCATGGGTTCAAGAAGAGGCTCTTCACGCTCTGACGAAATAAAAATTGTCTGTGAGGCTGCCCTTGGCTGCTCGTTGAATTCTCGAGGAGTTGTAAGTTTTTGACCTGTCAGTGACAAACTGCCGACCCCGTGATAGGAGTGTCGCAACTTATTGTTTCTGTTCAAGACATACACCACAGGCGCCGTAGCATGATTTATCTGAAGCAGAGTGTTGTTTAACGCTTTAGACGAAATTTCTGTAGAGTTTTCAATGCTCATTTCAGACGGCAACTCCGTCAAGGTTGCCTCATTCATTTCATCACTTTTACAGCTTGTATGTTTCTTTGATTTCAAGTCCTGCACCGAACAGAAGTTGGGGGAAGAGACATTGAATTCTTTGTCCCAGTAAATTGTCTTGCCACGAACGTTAAGGCGAACTTGAGGATCCTCTTTAGCGCGACCATTGAGCTCACTCAATGCAGCTCTGTCCGGAAACACATATCGTCTGAGATGGCCTAGTTTGTTTAATAGCGAGTTCTTGGTGGTCATTATATCAGGTAATTTATTTAGTTGTGACGAGCTCGCGTCTTCTGTTTTGTTCACAGAACTGTCAGACTTTGAAGCTGGGCTGCCTTGGATTCTCAATCTCTCTAACGGTTTTATTGCTTCCATGCTTGCAGTCACAATGTATGTCTTGTTGTAATCATCGTCTTGTACATGATCTGCAAAGATAATTTAAACAAATATAAAGACATGTTCTAGAACAAATGAAGTTTCAAACTATAAATAGATTGAGTGAGTGATGCACGTAAATAAAGTTCCCGATACACATTCTTCTAATAATGTTTGGAATGTTAAGATTTTTTTTTAAATTGTGTATCCCATAATAAGTAGTCTACTGTGTGTTTTATGTGTTATTGATCCTTGTCCTTCCCTATCTTTCAATAAAGACCATGAACAAATCAATAAAGACGTTCGATCTGATCTATCGATCACTAATAAGTATATTGTAAAAATTATCGCATTTATTACCCATTAGCAGCATGCAAACTAGAGTCCCTGTCTTGTTGTTCAGCCCACACACAAACAGTAACATGAAACCAACTTCACCACCAGATTTTATAATCGATCCTATAGGATCTGTTATTGAAAGAACACTATTCTATGTTCTTATTCCACTCTCAACGTTATAGAAAGGGCTGCCGTATAACCATCCTTCATTATAGATAGAGAAATAGAAGGTTACAAAATAGTAGGAACACTGCAAGGAAAGATATTGCCCTTTATTGATTCAAAGCTAATTTTGTCTCTTTGATTGAGACATTAAAACTCTTTTTGTCAAACTGTTTCAAGACAATTGTTCTACAGTCTCACAGAACTTGTGTGTTGACGAAAGAATGACTGACTGACTAAGAAGATCTATGTCTTTATGATTGACTGAGAAGATCAATGTCTTTATGATTGACTGAGAAGATCTATGTCTCTGCTACTCACCTAGCAATGCTCAAGGAAGAGATAACGAATCACTTCAAGGAGATAATAAACTTACAAATTGAAACGTAGAGGACATATTTTGTTGAAACGTGGAGGACATATTTTGTTGAAACGTGGAGGACATATCTCTCTTGAAACATCTGCTGTTCAAATTGAGTGGCGGACAAAAAAAAAGCGAAGTCGATCTACAAAATTTTGTTATGAAAAAAAAAAAATATTGCAGAGGTCTAGCTGCATTTCAATACTCTTCTAAATACTAAATCCGTGATCAAAAATAGAATTGTCGTTTTTAGCATGTCCCTCAAAATAAATGATGAAAAGTAGATTTAGTCATGCAGCGAAGTAAGTATCAAATAAATAGACTGGATGTAGCCTATTGTAGCCACTAGGTAGACATTTGCTTTTCTTTGACCAAATGAAAGCCTGATAGTTCTAATATTGTCAAACTGTTCTAGGCACATATAAAATGGTAATTTATGAAAATATGTCTTCATCTTTACTCAGTGGCGTATGGTGGATGGTTTTAAGGTCATGCGATGTGAATGAGTGGGCATTGCATCGTATTTGTTTCAAAATCAACCACCGCTAGAAGAAAACAAAACAACTTCAAATGGATGGTTTTGAAGTCATACAATGAGAATGTATGGGCATGGCATCGGTTTCGAAATCAACCACCACAAGAAAACAAAGAAACAAACTTCGAAAGGATGGTTTTGAGGTCATACGATGAGAATGTATGGGCATTGGCGTCGTATTCGTTTCAAAATCAACCACCGCTGGAATCCGCTATCGGAATAATTTAAATAGGCACTCGCTGAACCTCCAAGAAAACATTTAACATCTATATTTCATTTAGTATTGGGATCCAACCCAGGACTTGTGTGACTTGCTCAAGCTCAATGGGAGATGGCATAAAAACAGCTTGGTGTTGGACCGAATTGATGTCGGAAATCAAGTGCCAGTGCTTCTTGTGAATGAATTTGAGACAGTATAAGCGCACATTCTTAAAAGGATAAAACGATATTATTAATTAATATCTATTCGTTTTAAGACACATTAGGAAGTAATATGTAAGCATGTAGTTTAAATATTATATTATTAGTGTTAAGTTAAATTTAGATTTAGGTGATGGCCAGAGACTGTAGATGTATACGACGTAACCACTACCTGCTAGACAAGTAAATATCACAACAGTACTGCGAGAACTATAGGACGTAACCACTGCCTGCTAGACAAGTAAATATCACTCCAGTATTGCGAGAACTATAGGACGTAACCATACCACTGCCTGCTACACAAGTAAATATCACTCCAGTACTGCGAGAACTATAGGACGTAACCACTGCCTGCTACACAAGTAAATATCACTCCAGTATTGCAATGACTATAGGACGTAACCACTATCTGCTACACAAGTAAATACCACTCCAGTATTGCAAGGACTTAGAACGTAACCACTACCTGCTACACAAGTAAATATCACTCCAGTATTGCGAGGACTATAGGACGTAACCACTGCCTGCTACACAAGTAAATACCACTCCAGTATTGCAAGGACTATAGGACGTAACCATTACCTGCTACACAAGTAAATATCACTCCAGTACTGCGAGGACTATAGGATGTAACCACTACCTGCTACACAAGTAAATATCACTCCTGTACTGCGAAGACTATAGGACGTAACCATATCACTGCCTGCTGGACAAGTAAATATCACTCCAGTATTGCGAGAACTATAGGACGTAACCATACCACTGCCTGCTACACAAGTAAATATCACTCCAGTACTGCGAGAACTATAGGACGTAACCACTGCCTGCTACACAAGTAAATATCACTACAGTATTGCGAGGACTATAGGACGTAACCACTGCCTGCTACACAAGTAAATATCAATCCAGTATTGCGAGGACTATAGGACGTAACCACTGCCTGCTACACAAGTAAATACCACTCCAGTATTGCAAGGACTATAGGACGTAACCACTACCTGCTACACAAGTAAATATCACACCAGTACTGCGAGGACTATAGGATGTAACCACTGCCTGCTACACAAAAAAATATCACTCCAGTACTGCGAGGACTATAGGATGTAACCACTACCTGCTACACAAGAAAATATCACTCCAGTACTTCTAGGACTGTAGGGTGTAACCACTGCCTGCTACACAAGTAAATATCACACCAGTACCGCGAGGACTATAGGACGTAACCACTGCCTGCTACACAAGTAAATATCACTCCAGTACTGCGAGAACTATAGGACGTAACCACTGCCTGCTACACAAGTAAATATCACTACAGTATTGCGAGGACTATAGGACGTAACCACTGCCTGCTACACAAGTAAATATCAATCCAGTATTGCGAGGACTATAGGACGTAACCACTGCCTGCTACACAAGTAAATACCACTCCAGTATTGCAAGGACTATAGGACGTAACCACTACCTGCTACACAAGTAAATATCACACCAGTACTGCGAGGACTATAGGATGTAACCACTGCCTGCTACACAAAAAAATATCACTCCAGTACTGCGAGGACTATAGGATGTAACCACTACCTGCTACACAAGAAAATATCACTCCAGTACTTCTAGGACTGTAGGGTGTAACCACTGCCTGCTACACAAGTAAATATCACACCAGTACCGCGAGGACTATAGGACGTAACCACTGCCTGCTACACAAGTAAATATCACAACAGTACTGCGAGAACTATAGGACGTAACCACTGCCTGCTAGACAAGTAAATATCACTCCAGTATTGCGAGAACTATAGGACGTAACCATACCACTGCCTGCTACACAAGTAAATATCACTCCAGTACTGCGAGAACTATAGGACGTAACCACTGCCTGCTACACAAGTAAATATCACTCCAGTATTGCAATGACTATAGGACGTAACCACTATCTGCTACACAAGTAAATACCACTCCAGTATTGCAAGGACTTAGAACGTAACCACTACCTGCTACACAAGTAAATATCACTCCAGTATTGCGAGGACTATAGGACGTAACCACTGCCTGCTACACAAGTAAATACCACTCCAGTATTGCAAGGACTATAGGACGTAACCATTACCTGCTACACAAGTAAATATCACTCCAGTACTGCGAGGACTATAGGATGTAACCACTACCTGCTACACAAGTAAATATCACTCCAGTACTGCGAAGACTATAGGACGTAACCATATCACTGCCTGCTGGACAAGTAAATATCACTCCAGTATTGCGAGAACTATAGGACGTAACCATACCACTGCCTGCTACACAAGTAAATATCACTCCAGTACTGCGAGAACTATAGGACGTAACCACTGCCTGCTACACAAGTAAATATCACTACAGTATTGCGAGGACTATAGGACGTAACCACTGCCTGCTACACAAGTAAATATCAATCCAGTATTGCGAGGACTATAGGACGTAACCACTGCCTGCTACACAAGTAAATACCACTCCAGTATTGCAAGGACTATAGGACGTAACCACTACCTGCTACACAAGTAAATATCACACCAGTACTGCGAGGACTATAGGATGTAACCACTGCCTGCTACACAAAAAAATATCACTCCAGTACTGCGAGGACTATAGGATGTAACCACTACCTGCTACACAAGAAAATATCACTCCAGTACTTCTAGGACTGTAGGGTGTAACCACTGCCTGCTACACAAGTAAATATCACACCAGTACCGCGAGGACTATAGGACGTAACCACTGCCTGCTACACAAGTAAATATCACTCCAGTACTGCGAGAACTATAGGACGTAACCACTGCCTGCTACACAAGTAAATATCACTACAGTATTGCGAGGACTATAGGACGTAACCACTGCCTGCTACACAAGTAAATATCAATCCAGTATTGCGAGGACTATAGGACGTAACCACTGCCTGCTACACAAGTAAATACCACTCCAGTATTGCAAGGACTATAGGACGTAACCACTACCTGCTACACAAGTAAATATCACACCAGTACTGCGAGGACTATAGGATGTAACCACTGCCTGCTACACAAAAAAATATCACTCCAGTACTGCGAGGACTATAGGATGTAACCACTACCTGCTACACAAGAAAATATCACTCCAGTACTTCTAGGACTGTAGGGTGTAACCACTGCCTGCTACAAAAGTAAATATCACACCAGTACCGCGAGGACTATAGGACGTAACCACTGCCTGCTACACAAGTAAATATCACTCCAGTACTGCGAGAACTATAGGACGTAACCACTGCCTGCTACACAAGTAAAAATCACTACAGTATTGCGAGGACTATAGGACGTAACCACTGCCTGCTACACAAGTAAATATCAATCCAGTATTGCGAGGACTATAGGACGTAACCACTACCTGCTACACAAGTAAATACCACTCCAGTATTGCAAGGACTATAGGACGTAACCACTACCTGCTACACAAGTAAATATCACACCAGTACTGCGAGGACTATAGGATGTAACCACTGCCTGCTACACAAAAAAATATCACTCCAGTACTGCGAGGACTATAGGATGTAACCACTACCTGCTACACAAGTAAATATCACTCCAGTACTTCTAGGACTGTAGGGTGTAACCACTGCCTGCTACACAAGTAAATATCACACCAGTACCGCGAGGACTATAGGACGTAACCACTGCCTGCTACACAAGTAAATATAACACCAAAACTGCAAGGACTATAGGACGTAACCACTACCTGGTACACAAGTAAATAAAACTATAGGATGTAACCACTACGTGCTACACAAGTAAATATCATACCAGTACTGCAAGGACTATAGGACGTAACCACTGCCTGCTACACAAGTAAATATCACTCCAGTACTGCGCGGACTATAGGATGTAACCACTACCTGCTACACAAGTAAATATCACACCAGTATTGCGAGAACGATAGGACGTAACCACTGCCTGCAACAAAACTAAATATCACTCCAGTATCGCGAGGACTATAGGACGTAACCACTGCCTGCTATACAAGTAAATATCACACCAGTACTGCGAGGACTATAGGACGTAACCACTGCGTGCTACACAAGTAAATATCACACCAGTACCGCGAGGACTATAGGACGTAACCACTGCCTGCTACACAAGTAAATATCATACCAGTACTGCAAGGACTATAGGATGTAACCACTGCCTGCTACACAAGTAAATATCACTCCAGTACTGCGAGGACTATAGGATGTAACCACTACCTGCTACACAAGTAAATATCACACCAGTATTGCGAGAACGATAGGACGTAACCACTGCCTGCAACAAAACTAAATATCACTCCAGTATCGCGAGGACTATAGGACGTAACCACTGCCTGCTACACAAGTAAATATCATACCAGTACTGCAAGGACTATAGGACGTAACCACTGCCTGCTACACAAGTAAATATCACTCCAGTACTGCGAGGACTATAGGATGTAACCACTACCTGCAACACAAGTAAATATCACACCAGTATTACGAGGACTATAGGACGTAACCACTGCCTGCTACACAAGTAAATATCACACCAGTATTACAAGGACTATAGGATGTAACCACTACCTGCTACACAAGTAAATATCACACCAGTATTGCTAGAACGATAGGACGTAACCACTGAATGCAACAAAACTAAATATCACTCCAGTATCGCGAGGACTATAGGACGTAACCACTGCCTGCTATACAAGTAAATATCACACTTGTACCGCGTGGACTATAGGACGTAATTACTGCCTGCTACACAAGTAAATATCATACCAGTACTGCAAGGACTATAGGACGTAACCACTGCCTGCTACACAAGTAAATATCACTCCAGTACTGCGAGGACTATAGGATGTAACCACTACCTGCTACACAAGTAAATATCACACCAGTATTTCGAGAACGATAGGACGTAACCACTGCCTGCAACAAAACTAAATATCACTCCAGTATCGCGAGGACTATAGGACGTAACCACTGCCTGCTATACAAGTAAATATCACACCAAGACTGCGAGGACTATAGGACGTAACCACTGCCTGCTACACAAGTAAATATCACGTCAGTTCTGAGAGGACTATAGGATGTAACCACTGCCTGCTACACAAGTAAATATCACACCAGTACTGCGAGAACGATAGGACGTAACCACTGCCTGCTACACAACTAAATACTACTCCAGTACTGCGAGGACTATAGGATGTAACCACTACCTGCTACACAAGTAAATATCACTCCAGTAATGCGAAGACTATAGGACGTAACCATATCACTGCCTGCTGGACAAGTAAATATCACTCCAGTATTGCGAGAACTATAGGACGTAACCATACCACTGCCTGCTACACAAGTAAATATAACTCCAGTACTGCGAGAACTATAGGACGTAACCACTGCCTGCTACACAAGTAAATATCACTACAGTATTGCGAGGACTATAGGACGTAACCACTGCCTGCTACACAAGTAAATATCAATCCAGTATTGCGAGGACTATAGGACGTAACCACTACCTGCTACACAAGTAAATATCACACCAGTACTGCGAGGACTATAGGATGTAACCACTACCTGCTACACAAGTAAATATGACTCTAGTACTTCTAGGACTGTAGGGTGTAACCACTGCCTGCTACACAAGTAAATATCACACCAGTACCGCGAGGACTATAGGACGTAACCACTGCCTGCTACACAAGTAAATATCACTCCAGTACTGCGAGAACTATAGGACGTAACCACTGCCTGCTACACAAGTAAATATCACTACAGTATTGCGAGGACTATAGGACGTAAACACTGCCTGCTACACAAGTAAATATCAATCCAGTATTGCGAGGACTATAGGACGTAACCACTGCCTGCTACACAAGTAAATACCACTCCAGTATTGCAAGGACTATAGGACGTAACCACTACCTGCTACACAAGGAAATATCACTCCAGTACTTCTAGGACTGTAGGGTGTAACCACTGCCTGTTACACAAGTAAATATCACACCAGTACCGCGAGGACTATAGGACGTAACCACTGCTTGCTACACAAGTAAATATCACACCAGTACTGCAAGGACTATAGGACGTAACCACTACCTGGTACACAAGTAAATAAAACTATAGGATGTAACCACTACGTGCTACACAAGTAAATATCATACAAGTACTGCAAGGACTATAGGACGTAACCACTGCCTGCTACACAAGTAAATATCACTCCAGTACTGCGAGGACTATAGGATGTAACCACTACCTGCTACACAAGTAAATATCACACCAGTATTGAGAGAACGATATGACGTAACCACTGCCTGCAACAAAACTAAATATCACTCCAGTATCTCGAGGACTATAGGACGTAACCACTGCCTGCTATACAAGTAAATATCACACCAGTACTGCGAGGACTATAGGACGTAACCACTGCGTGCTACACAAGTAAATATCACACCAGTACCGCGAGGACTATAGGACGTAACCACTGCCTGCTACACAAGTAAATATCATACCAGTAGTGCAAGGACTATAGGATGTAACCACTGCCTGCTACACAAGTAAATATCACTCCAGTACTGCGAGGACTATAGGATGTAACCACTACCTGCTACACAAGTAAATATCACACCAGTATTGCGAGAACGATAGGACGTAACCACTGCCTGCAACAAAACTAAATATCACTCCAGTATCGCGAGGACTATAGGACGTAACCACTGCCTGCTACACAAGTAAATATCATACCAGTACTTCAAGGACTATAGGACGTAACCACTGCCTGCTACACAAGTAAATATCACTCCAGTACTGCGAGGACTATAGGATGTAACCACTACCTGCTACACAAGTAAATATCACACGAGTATTACGAGGACTATAGGACGTAACCACTGCCTGCTACACAAGTAAATATCACACCAGTATTACAAGGACTATAGGATGTAACCACTACCTGCTACACAAGTAAATATCACACCAGTATTGCGAGAACGATAGGACGTAACCACTGCCTGCAACAAAACTAAATATCACTCCAGTATCGCGAGGACTATAGGACGTAACCACTGCCTGCTATACAAGTAAATATCACACCAGTACTGCGAGGACTATAGGACGTAACCACTGCCTGCTACACAAGTAAATATCACACTTGTACCGCGAGGACTATAGGACGTAATTACTGCCTGCTACACAAGTAAATATCATACCAGTACTGCAAGGACTATAGGACGTAACCACTGCCTGCTACACAAGTAAATATCCCTCCAGTACTGCGAGGACTATAGGATGTAACCACTACCTGCTACACAAGTAAATATCACACCAGTATTGCGAGAACGATAGGACGTAACCACTGCCTGCAACAAAACTAAATATCACTCCAGTATCGCGAGGACTATAGGACGTAACCACTGCCTGCTATACAAGTAAATATCACACCAGTACTGCGAGGACTATAGGACGTAACCACTGCCTGCTACACAAGTAAATATCACGTCAGTTCTGCGAGGACTATAGGATGTAACCACTGCCTGCTACACAAGTAAATATCACACCAGTACTGCGAGAACGATAGGACGTAACCACTGCCTGCTACACAACTAAATATTACTGCAGTACTGCAAGGACTATAGGATGTAACCACTACCTGCTACACAAGTAAATATCACACCAGTATTACGAGGACTATAGGACGTAACCACTGCCTGCTACACAATTAAATATCACACCAGTATTACAAGGACTATAGGATGTAACCACTACCTGCTACACAAGTAAATATCACACCAGTATTGCGAGAACGATAGGACGTAACCACTGCCTGCAACAAAACTAAATATCACTCCAGTATCGCGAGGACTATAGGACGTAACCACTGCCTGCTATACAAGTAAATATCACACCAGTACTGCGAGGACTATAGGACGTAACCACTGCCTGCTACACAAGTAAATATCACACTTGTACCGCGAGGACTATAGGACGTAATTACTGCCTGCTACACAAGTAAATATCATACCAGTACTGCAAGGACTATAGGACGTAACCACTGCCTGCTACACAAGTAAATATCCCTCCAGTACTGCGAGGACTATAGGATGTAACCACTACCTGCTACACAAGTAAATATCACACCAGTATTGCGAGAACGATAGGACGTAACCACTGCCTGCAACAAAACTAAATATCACTCCAGTATCGCGAGGACTATAGGACGTAACCACTGCCTGCTATACAAGTAAATATCACACCAGTACTGCGAGGACTATAGGACGTAACCACTGCCTGCTACACAAGTAAATATCACGTCAGTTCTGCGAGGACTATAGGATGTAACCACTGCCTGCTACACAAGTAAATATCACACCAGTACTGCGAGAACGATAGGACGTAACCACTGCCTGCTACACAACTAAATATTACTGCAGTACTGCGAGGACTATAGGACGTAACCACTGCCTGCTACACAAGTAAATATCACACCAGTACTGCGAGGACTATAGGACGTAACCACTGCCTGCTATACAAGTAAATATCACACCAGTACTGCGAGGACTATAGGACGTAACTACTGCCTACTACACAAGTAAATATTACACCAGTACTGCTAGGACTATAGGATGTAACCACTGCCTGCTACACAAGTAAATATCACACCAGTACTGCTAGGACTATAGGACGTAACCACTACCTGCTATACAAGTAAATATCACACCATTACTGCGAGGACTATAGGACGTAACCACTACCTGCTATAGAAGTAAATATCACACTAGTACTGCGAGGACTATAGGACGTAACCACCACTACCTGCTATACAAGTAAATATCACACCAGTACTGCGAGGACTATAGGACGCAACTATTGCCTACTACACAAGTAAATATCACACCAGTACTGCTAGGACTTTAGGATGTAACCACTGCCTACTACACAAGTAAATATCACATCAGTAGAGGACTATAGGACGTAACCACTACCTGCAACACAAGTAAATATCACACCAGTACTGCGAGGACTATAGGACGTAACCACTACCTGCTACATAAGTAAATATCACACGAGTACTGCGAGGACTATAGGACGTAACCACTACCTGCTACATAAGTAAATATCACACCAGTACTGCGAGGACTATAGGACGTAACCACTACCTGCTACATAAGTAAATATCACACCAGTACTGCGAGGACTATAGGACGTAACCACTACCTGCTACATAAGTAAATATCACACTAGTACTGCGAGGACTATAGGACGTAACCACTGCCTGCTACAAAAGTAAATATCACACTAGTATTGCTAGGACTATAGGACGTAACCACTGCCTGCTACACAAGTAAATATCACACCAGTACTGCGAGGACTATAGGACGTAGCCACTGCCTGCTACACAAGTAAATATCACACTAGTACTGCGAGAACTATAGGACGTAACCACTACCTGCTACACAAGTAAATATCACACTAGTACTTCGTGTTCCAGAACATCTTGATGGGCTCCTCCCCAGCCAATAAGAAAAATTTAGTGTGTGACAAAAAATGAGTAAACTAAATGTAAAGACATTCCAATGTAAAGATCTTACCTTTTTCTTGTAATTATGTCATAACGTTTGATTCAGTTAGGACTGCATATAAGTAATAGTGTCTTAAAAGTCAATGTTTTTACAACTTCTTAACAGAGTTAAAGTACTTAAAAGTTTGTCAAATGAACAAACAAATGTTCTTCCTAAGTTCTAATGTGGGCTCCAACTGGCCTTGAGGCATGGGTCCAAGCAAATTGAGCTTCGCGCCATGGTTGCTACGCCACAGCTGTGGGCCCCTTTTGCTTGTGGGCCCGGGTTCATTGAACCCTTTCGCGCCATGGATGCTACGCCACTGACTTTGTCCGGGATTTAGTAGATTTGTTAAAGAGAAAATATACGAAAAAGGGTGAAGATCGCTGCCTAATATTGTAGTCTGGAGAAATATCTGTTAACAGCAAAATCAAATGACGAATTGATGGTAATATACTTTGGGTACTACCTTTAATATCGTATTTTGACTATGCGATAAAGATCGCCTCACTATTTTATTCATTCTCTATCTCTGTTTTTCTTTCTCTCAATTTCTCTCTCTCTCTTTTCTATTTTTTCTCTGTCTCTCTCTCTTTTTCTTTCTCTACCTTTCCTTTGTTTTTCTTTCTATTTTTCTTTTTCTCTCCCATTTTCTCTCTCTCATTTTTCTCTCTCTTTCTCTATTTTTCGTTCTCTTTTCTTTTTTTCTTTCTATTTCTCTCCCTGTTTGTCTTTCTCTCTTTCTCTCCCTTTCTGTCTCTTTCTCTCTCTCTCTTTTTCTCAATCTCTCTCTGTGTCTCACTCTCTCTCTTTTTCTTTCTATAGCTCTTTTTCTCACTCTTTCATTCTCTCTCTCTCTCTCTCTCTCTCTCAGATAATACTTCTAGTGCCTATTAAAGTAAAATATTAATAACATTGACATCTAATTCTGTATTTCACTCCCACTAGAACGTCTCCTACTTGACTGGGGTCAAAGTTCACTTCTAAGCACAACGTAGAACGTCTTCTTTTCCAATAGACTCCACAATGTTCAAGCAGACACACATTACTTGCCTCTTAGGACAGATTTATATTTGTAGCTACCATCCTAGTCCTAGTCCTAGATCATACATTTCAATCCATGGAAATTGCTCTACAAAAAACCCACGATGCGACTCTACAACTATAGTTGTAGTTATGTGTTGATTTGCACGATCTCTGAAGAGCATTACGTCAGTTAAAAGAACAAAGAGAACGGTTAGAGGAGGAGGTACTGTAAGAGAACTCAATAGAAGCCTACAACAAAGAACAGGTGTTTTTCATATGCCTGTGTGGAGATCTCGTGAGACATTGGACCTGTTTTGTAGGTGTGACGCTAGGTCTCTTTTGTTTTCTTTTATATTAATATCAAGCGGGTCAATACTTTATTTTTATGGGAGTTTAATTAAGTTAATTATGTTGTGTGTGTGTGTGAACGTGTTTGAAGAGACACCTCCCAGACAGAACCATATTTCAGACAGGACAATGGTTGGAAACATCCATGGATCTTAGACTTCCAAGAGTTTTTGACTCCACACTTATGACACTCACAGAGGACTTGCTTATGGAACTGCTCTGTGAAAGTGACTGACAGTCGTTCATGTCAACACTGAGAAGAATTGTATTTAGTTCTTAAAAGAATAGAGGATGTTATTTCCCTGACGCGACCAGCACCATCCCACCTTCCTAGCATCCACATAATACTTATGCACAACATGATGCCATGTTCTCTGAACAATGTTCGCAAAACAAAAGTTAATATCACGTGCATACTAAACTTAATGCCTTCTTTTTTTTAATTTAAGAGTCAAAATGATGAGTACAAATTGCAAATTGATATTTAGTATTTATTTTCACATATTTGCAGACACACTCACACTCAGTAGCCTATAATCCAATAACAGACCTAGTAACTAATCAAGTGAGACGTTCAATCTAATCGATAGTTTACTGATAAAAATATTAAAGGAACTGTTGATTTTATTACCACATTAGCAGCAGGCAAACTTAAATCATGATCTAGACTCTCCAACTCCACCCCCCCCGCCCCACGACTTCCCTGACACATTGGTTAACACGCATGACTAGATTGACCTAGTAAAGACTATCTTTTGAAAGATAAGATAAGGCAACAGTAACTTGAGACTGTTTGTTCCACAAACATTTAAGATCAATGAAACAATATATAAGTGTCATTCATAGATAGTTGTAACAATGTTACAAATTCGTATTTATCTATATATTGAAAGTAAATCATTGATCTGGCTGTAATGTTTGATATTATTAACACACCTGAACAAGTCTAAAAGGTGTTTTTGTTATACGTAGGGCCAGTAAATACTTTTTCTTCTACATGTATCTGGGTTTAAAAGATCCTAAAAACAAGTGGACATGTTCTGTTGTGTAGCCAGGTTCTAAAATGGAGACAGTGAAACTAGGTTATCAAGAAAGCAGTATATTGAGTAAAGTTCCCCTTTCAGACGTTGCGCTTTATTGGGCAGTAGATGCTCAGGTCTACTGTTTCTTTGCCAATTATTTACGAGCAGGGTGTCATGTGGCCACCACAACGACCAACCGCCTTTACTGTCCACTACTAAAGTCAGGTACTCTTTAGAGCTGGGTGGACCTAGAGGCGCCCTATAAAATCCCAAATTTCAAAATCCTAGTCTTCACCTAGATTCAAACCCAATACCTCAGCTTCGGAAGCGCTTTACAACTCAGCCAGCACTCATTGACGATGTAGATCTAGAACTAATTAGTGTCTGAGAATCAGCACAGAGAAGTGAGAGAGAATGTACAACAAATTTAAACCAACATCAACAGGGGCGGACTTGGTGTCAAAATCGGCCATGGCATTTCTATACTATCCGGCCCACAAATTGTCTGTCACATGATGAGCGTCCAATCAATCCTGGACCTCAAAAGCATTGTGTACATTTTAATAATATATTGAAAGTAGCTGGTATATGAATAATTTATTACATGATTTTGAGACTGATAAGCGCAATTTCTAAATGAATAAAGTATAACACTTGGAATTGGGCATTTGTTAATGTGAAAAAGTCCTGCTGCCACATACATTAACATATATGTGTACTTGGAATTCACATTCAATGCGTTTGAGGATCCTCCATCAACGAACATTTTTTTAGGATTCACTTTCACTCCTCACCATTTTCTCAGACATATGAACTTCAATTTACAAATACAACTCTTCATTCTCCATTATTGAACTGTCCATCTCACAAGGTCATGGGACTGTGCGTCTTGAAACTTCCGCTAGCAGTGCGTAACAAAGTCACAGAAGCTAAGTTTTTTTGGGCTTATGTGTAACAAAGTCACAGAAGCTGAGATTCTTTACACTTATGTGTAACAAAGTCACAGAAGCTAAGTTTTTTTGGACTTATGTGTAACAAAGTCACAGAAGCTGAGATTCTTTACACTTATGTGTAACAAAGTCACAGAAGCTAAGTTTTTTTGGACTTATGTGTAACAAAGTCACAGAAGCTGAGATTCTTTACACTTATGTGTAACAAAGTCACAGAAGCTAAGTTTTTTTGGACTTATGTGTAACAAAGTCACAGAAGCTGAGATTCTTTACACTTATGTGTAACAAAGTCACAGAAGCTAAGTTTTTTTGGACTTATGTGTAACAAAGTCACAGAAGCTGAGATTCTTTACACTTATGTGTAACAAAGTCACAGAAGCTGAGATTCTTTACACTTATGTGTAACAAAGTCACAGAAGCTGAGTTTCTTTGAACTTTTGTGTAACAAAGTCACAGAAGCTGAGTTTCTTTGGACTAGTGTGTAAGAAAGTCACAGAAGCTGAGTGTTTTACAACTCTTGTGTAACAAAGTCACAGAAGCTGAGTTTCTTTGGACCCTACTATTTTTATTATCGATGTGCCCCGTGAAACACGTCATGGAAATATGAACTTCCGGTAAAGTAAAACATGGACAATGGACATCATCCCTCGGCCTAGTCTCTCAACGATGTTATTTATCGTTCTAGGTTCCGTAAGTTTTTTTTTTTATTGCTGGAAATTGTTGATGTGTGTTTTATATAGGTTGCACCAATCGGTATTTGGGAGTAACATCCCTTGTAACTGTTGTTGTCAACCAATATGGCGTTAGATTAAACAGCTGATTTCATTCGTTCATAATAATCAACATGGTAGCAGCGGTAACAAGAATTATATTTGGATTTATATCAGTGATAAAAATCTAGTTAAATTAAGAAAAAAAAAAAGATCTAAAGAGTAGATCTAGAATCTAGTAGAGTCCAGAGTCTCAGTCTAGAATATATATAAAGAGGCTCTGGGTTATTCAGTTACGGTAGATATACTATAGTGAAGTTTTCATTGAAGATGGCAGAAGGTCTACTTAAACCACCAACAGAGTTAAATGTGACTGAAGGTAATGTCAGTGAAAACTTTCGTCAATGGAGAAGACAAGTGGAACTGTTTCTGTTAGCAATAGGAGCTGAAGAAAAACCTAAAATCAGACAAAAAGCAATAATACTACATTGTGCTGGACCTCTGGTCCAAGAGATTTGTGAGCAGTTGCAGTATGATGAGAGTGAAAACGTGCATGACCCACAAATATTTCTAAAGAAATTACACGACTATTGCAACCCCAGAAAAAATGAAGTTCTGAAAAGTTTCAGATTTTGGAACATAGAAAGGTGTCATCTTGTGATGTGTTCATTACTCAGCTTAGACCTCAGGCTGAAAAATGTAATTTCAAGGAGAAGGATAAAATGATTAGAGAAAAGACTGCATGAGAGATTATTGAATCACGATGATCTTACATTGAAGAAGTGTTTAGATATATGCCAAACATATGAGCAAACTGCACAAGGATTGGCAGAGATAAATAAGGAAACTGTTGTGAAGATAGATAAGATAGAACAAAAGAAAACTGACAACAGAAACAACCTAATAGATTGCTGGTTTTGTGGAGGCAGACATGCAGTGAACAGAACATCATGTCCGGCTTGGGGCAAAATTTGCAATAAATGCAAAGGAAAAAAATCATTTTGCAGTTTAGTGTAAAACTAAGAATAAAATACATATGCATAATGCTATGGATGAATTTGACCAAGAGGGACAATTAAACTCAATAAATGTGTTAAACATAAATAGGTACAGAATGACAGCACTATTCATGATAAACAGTCAACAAATAAGATTTCAACTGGACACAGGAGCAGATGTTAACATTATATGTAAGAAATATGTTAAAAAGACACAAATTAAGAAGACTGTTCAAACATTAACAATGTGGAATAATTCCAAATTAAAAAATGAGGGCACTGCTAACTTAATAATAACGAATCCTAAAAACAAAAAGGATTACTTGGTAACATTCACAGTTGTAGAGAACCACTATCAATGCTTATTAGGCCGTAAAACATGCCAAAGTTTAAGTCTGATCACATAAAATGAAGATAGATTCATATCACAAGTAAAAACAATGAATTGTCATCTGGGAGATTTAGATGAAACATCATTAACTGTCAATGAGAACATAGCTCCGGTGGTATCACCTTGTCGTATTATACCATTTGCATTTCAAAGGAAAGTGGAAGCAGAAATAGAGACCTTAGTAAAAAGGAAAATATTAATTCCTGTAAATGAACCAACAGATTGGGTCAGCCAGATGGCTGTGGTTCAAAAGCCAAATGGGGATTTAAGGATCTGCATTGACCCAAGACATCTTAACACTGCTTTAAAAAGAGAACATTTTAAGTTACCAACTTTGGAAGCTGTAATGCCACAGTTCCTAAATGCTAAAATATTTTCTAAATTAGACGTAAAGGAGGCTTACTGGTATGTACGTCTAGATGAAAAGTCTAGTCCACTAACAATCATGATCACACCATATGGGCGGTACAGATGGTCAAGACTTCCTTTTGGACTAAGTGTAAGTGGAGAAATATTCCAGAAGAAGTTAACAGAAGCATTGTTAGGATTAGAAGGATGCATTAATGTGGCTGATGATATCGTGATTGTGGGATGTGGTCAGTCCAAAGAAGAAGCAGAAAAAGATCACTCTGACAAACTGAAGAGATTAAGAGAGAGATGCAAAGAGAAGTGCATTAAATTAAATGAAACAAAAACAGTAGAGAAACAAGACCAGATAAGTTTCATGGGACACTGCATTAGTGTGCAAGGCATAAAGCCTGACATAAAGAAGATCAAAGCTATTCTGGAAATGAAGAAACCAGAAAATAGACAGGAAGCAAGAAAACTATGTGGAATGGTGCAGTATCTAGACGAAGTGTCTCAACCATTAAGAGAACTAACAAAGAAAGACTGCAATTTTAGATGGACTGAAAAGTGTGAAGAGGCATTCAACAAGATAAAAACAATGATTACAAATACCCCAGTCCTTATATTCTACAACCCTGACAAGAAACTTGAAATACAAGTGGACAGTAGTCAACATGGACTTGGAGCTGTACTAATGCAAGAAGGACAACCAATAGAATTTGCCTCTAGAGCATTGACACCAACTGAAAAACGATGGGCTCAGATTGAAAAAGAACTACTTGCCGTAGTTTTTGGGCTAGAAAGATTTAATCAATATACATTTGGAAGACATGTCATAATAATAAATGATCATAAGCCACTTGCAAACATCTTAAGGAAGCCTCTAAACCAGGCTCCAAGAAGATTACAAAACTTGATGTTGAGAAGCAATCGTTATGATTTCTCATTTCAGTGGGTAGAAGGAAACAATTTACACATTGCTGACACATAATCACGACTGTGCAATCAAGAGGAGAAGCAAGATGAAGTTTTTAACATAACACAAGTTGTGGACATACCGGATCCGTTATTAGAAAGAATAAAACAAGGAACAGACTTAGATGACACATTAAGTAAATTATCAAAGCAAATTATGAATGGATGGCCTCAAAGAAAACAAGATTTAGACAACAGGGTAAAACCATATTTTGATTTTGCTGATACTTTGGGACTTAGTAATGGAGTAATTTTGAAAGGAGAAAGGGTATTCATACCTTTCAGTATGCGTCAAGAAATGAAGAAAAACCTGCACACAGCACACATTGCATATGATGGAATGATGAGGAGGGCCCGACAGACGATATTCTGGCCAGGCACGGCTGATGAAATAAAGCAGATGGCAGAGGCATGCACTGCTTGTCAAGAAAAAAAACTATGAATCAGATAGAAAGACTTATACAACATGATGAATGAAATGTACCATGTGTCACGTCAGTTTTAGAACCCCTGTAATATTTTGTGACTAGTAATCACTGAACCATTCCGTGCTTGTTCGCACGAGATTTTGTTTTTTGGGCGGAAGCTGACCACGAGGTGGACAGTCAGTTGTTTTATAGACTCTGGTAAGAGAGGAGTGTTTTGGATATTAATGTACAAGTAGAGTGTCATTGAATTGATTTGTATTCAGGACTAAGTTTCTTGGATGTATTTTGTGATGGCTGAAGTTGCCAATATCTTTATATTTATATATTTAATGTGAATAAAAACCATGTCTGCTACCAGTGAGTCAATCCATTATTTTGAATATTGTGGTCAGAGAGTTCAGCATGTTAGTGTTCTCACGCACTAGCAAATCTAGTGCGCGAGAGAAAGTATTTAATTAAGAAGTTAAAAAATATCATAGTAGTACCAGTACAACACAGAGACATTCGCGTCATCACGCCTACAACAAGAACTAGGCTGTGACATATGGTGGCCAGTATGAACTCCCATCTAATATTTCGACAAGATATAAACTTCGATTTGATTACCTTAACAAGAAACTTCACCTTACAAAGAGCCATTTTGAACCAAGATCTGATGCAGATTGATGATAAACACCAGGTCAAGGCCCATTCATCTTATTAACAGTCATGCCTGATGAGCCGCAATCTGGGTGAAAACAATTACTGAAGAAAAGCCGAAGCTGGAGTACAGCAATCTGTCTATGCTACAACCTCAGAAGCGCAGCAACCTGTGTGTACTAATCAAGTCCGACGTCATTCAAGTCGACTATTCATCGTGGTGTACGTCATTTGAGACTCACCTAATTATTTGTTCACTGTTCCAGTAACAAATTGTGGTACACTTGGGCACGTGATACCACCATATCGTCCTAACTGAATCTTCTCCATAACATCTTCTGTGAAGAACTTTTCCTGTCTTATATTTCTAATAGAGTCAGTCATTCGCTATTGGATTATCTTCTAAAAGCTCAAGTACTTTGGAGTATATATATTCTATTCTATACTATACTATTTGTTATCCTATTCATCGTTGCCCATATGATTTGTACTAAGCCTTTATTGGATTACTAGTTACCAGTGTAATTAATTCTGTTTGGATTATTGAGCTCACTATTGGATATATTACCTTACTTATTTCAATGATTTCTTCGATGATTGGATTATCACTGGACAATGAATCTACACTAAGAGGATGGAACTTATCTACATCAGACTACACTAGAAAGCCCCTGTAAGTGTGAATAATTATTGTATGTATTTGTTATACATTGACATAATTTAAAGTATCCAATTAAGTGATGTTGACTATTGAAGATAGTCACTAGTAAGTAACCATTTACATTTTTCATTTTTCTAAGTATTTCTAAGGGTGGCTGGAGAGGGGCTATTTTATGACTCATCATAATAATAGGATCTATTAGGGAATATCCTATCTGTTCTTTTACCTTCGATAAGACCCAACGCGTTTGAGGTCATCCTTGTTGGTAGGGAGGTACTAGATCATATTGGGAAATATTTATTAGCTGTTTTAGTCTTGTTTGTGTATTTTGTCAGAGTATTCTGTTTGTATTTATATTGTTGTTTGTGTAAATCTCTGTATCTACATATCTGTAATTCTCCTGTCCTATTTCTTCTTTTTATTGATTTCTTTTTATAGCAGACTGTGTCGTCATTCATATTGTTTCTGTGTTTGTTTTTCTTTATACATTGTACATATATTTTTTACTTCTTATTAATTTAAATTTTTTTTTTTCTTATATTATAACTGGCATAAACAATAGCCATACATAGTTCATATTGAAACATACTTGAACTATTGCATTTGTGAAAAGTATTCATTTAATACATATAATTATTTGAATATATGATTATTAGGAGAGTTCATTGATCTTGTATTTATTTTGTAAAAATATAGTGCATCATAACACACTCATTCTCCCAGTGTAATATTTGTAACATATAATATAATACTTGTAACATATTTTTTTGTGCAACTGTATATTTTGATTTACTTCTTTAACTACTAAATTAATACATTAACAAATAACCATGGCATCATATGATAAAATTCTAGAACTTGTAAAGGTGATGGAACTAGAAGGGGAGGAGAAAAAGGAGTTTATCAAAAAAGAATTAGAAAAGGCTGAAAAGAAAGAAAGGGAGGAAAAAGATAGAATAGAAAAGAAAGAAAAGGAGGAAAGAGATAGGGCTGAAAAAGAAAAAGATAGAATAGAAAAGAAAGAAAGGGAGGAAAGGGAAAAGGTGGAAAAAGATAAAGATAGGGAAGAAAGAGCTGCGGAAAGAGCTCATCAAAAAGAACTAAAAGAACTAGAGACTAAGCAAAAAGAATTAGAGGCAAAACAAAAAGAAAGTCAGGACAAAGTAGAGTTAGCTAAATTAGAAGCAGCAAAAATTAATCCCAACATTATTACCCAGCAAACAACTAACAAACCATTCATCTCCAAATTTCATAAATTTAATATTAAGGAGGAAACATTAGAAAATTACCTAGTTCAGTTTGAACATATTTCATCCACTTACAACTTAAATAATGAGGATATGGCAAAACATCTGCTGGCTAATTTATCTGGAGAACCCCTAAACATAATAAGCACACTCACAACTGAACAAAAAAAGACTACCTTGCTGTTAAAACTAGACTTTTGGAACATTTTGGAAAAAGTGAAGACTATTATAGAAAACTCTTTAAAAAAATTAAACTAAATAAAGATGGAGACTTCAATAGAATTATCTTTGACATGAAGGCAAATATGCTTAAGTGGTTAGAACTAGCTAAATGTGACATTAAAGATCCAATTCAAATTTTAGACATGATCCTAATTGACAATGTACTATCCAATGTAACAGATTTAGTGTTCACTTTTCTTAAAGAAAAGAAAGTAAAAACAGAAACTGATCTCATTACTAATCTAAACCTTTTTAAAGATAGCCATCCTGGTCATACCATGGATAAAAGAGACCTACATCAACTAGCCGCAACAGTCAGTACATCAAACAGTAATACTAATGATAGATTTAAATTTTCTAACTCTAAGACTTGCTTTAATTGTGGCAAGAAGGGCCATGTTAAAAGCCAATGCAGACAAACTAATACTAGTAACTTTAGATATAGAAGTTACACTAATTACCATAACCCTAGCAACTACAATCAAAATAATTACAACAATCCTAGGAACAATAATAACCAATATACAAACTACAGATCAAACCAGAGTGCAAGCCCTAGAGAAAGAAGGAGCCTTAGAAATAACAACTTCTATTACAATAATTATAATACTAACAGACAATCAAGGAGGGACACATACAACCATCAGTCTAACTACAATACTAACTATCAAAACAGAAACAGAAATAGAGGCAATAACAATAACAGCAATGTTCAAAGAGAAGAAAATGTTGCTTACTTACAAGCAGACATGTCTAAAGTAAATGTATTTCCATCCTATGTAAATTCAGTAGAGATTAAAGCAATGAGAGATTCTGGTGCAACAACATCAATAGTAAGATCTAATCTAGTCAAACCAGAACAATATTTAAAAGAAACTGTTAAGGTGATCTATGCCAATGTACAAAAATTTGACATATGTAAAACTGCCAAGGTCTGGATTGAATCTCCCTGGATTACAGGCGAGATAAAAGTAGTTGTAATGGATACCCCTGCCCAAGACCTCATAATAGGGAACTCACATGGTGTTAAAGATTTAACAATTAATCAACTAGATTCATGGATAAAAAATAGACAAAAAAATTGGTATCTACATCAACATAAAATAGCAGCTGTACAAACTAGATCACACACAAAAATAGTACCAGAGATTGAATTGCCAAATATTCTATTTAATGAGTTAGGAACCACCAGACAAGAACTAATCAAAATGCAAAACAGTGACCCTATAGTACAAGATTTGTTAAGCAAAGACTATAACAAAATAAATTTAAACAACCATCATATCTTAGTCAACAACCTAGCCATAAGATGTAATAAAAGCAAAGATAGCACAAGAATTCAAATAATAATTCCACAAAGCCTAACACCCAAAATACTTAAAATGGCCCATGATGATCCAACAGCAGGCCACTTTGGCAAAAAGAAAACATATGCCAAAATTTCAGAAAAATTCTTTTGGCCCAAGATGAAAACTCAAATAAAAAACTATATAGATTCTTGTCCAGAATGTACTAAACAAAAAGTCATACTTAAGGCACCTCTACAAAAGTCAGATAAAGCCCATTGCTTCTGGGATAAAATAGCCATTGATATTATGGGCCCATTAAATACAAGTACCAAGGGAAATAAATATATATTGGGGATCATAGATATAGCAACCAGATGGGCAGAAGCTTTTCCTCTTCGGGATATTAGGGCAGAAGATATATGCACCTCACTAAGAACAATATTCCTAAAGTTTGGATTCCCAAATAAAATTCTATCAGATAATGCATCCAATTTTAAATCAAATTTAAATAAAGCCTTTGCAGAAATGACTAACATCAAACTAGTACACAGTACAATTTATTCGCCACAATCTAATGGTGTGATTGAAAGATGGAACAAGACAATGAAAGAAATAATATATAAATTAGAAACAGAAGCAATGAATACTTGGGATCAAACTTTAAACTATGCTATTTTTGCTTACAACACTACTACTCATGAAACAACAAAATTCAGTCCATATGAATTAGTTTTTGATAGGAAACCTAAAGGTCCACTAGAACTATGGGCTGATAATATGTTAGACCTAGAGAACTATGAGGAATTCCATCCATGGATAACACAAACAAAACAAAATTTAAGACAGGGAATAAAGTTAGCTGATATAAACATGGATAAAAATTTAAATAGACATAGAGACATAAAAAACAAGAACAGAAAATTAAGGACATTAAACATAGGGGATCAAGTATATGTAAAGATAGAAAATAAGTATAGTAAAAACAAAAATGAAGGTCCATATAAGATAGTAGGCAAAATAAACAACAAAGTGTACAAAGTAGACAAAAATGGAAAAGAATGTAAACTAAGCATAGACAAACTAGTAAAATTTCCTAAAAGAAAATTTGAAGAGATAGAAGTAATTGATAGGGAAACAGATTCAATAGGAACTATACAAGAATATGCTGCTAACACTATAACTATTCATACTAACACCCAAGACTCATGTAATGATAGGACCAATATAGATAACTTGATAGGGAAATACAATGATGTCATTACATTGAAACTAGGCTGCACTGATCTAATTCAGCATTCAATACACTTAAATAAGACACTACCATCTAAAATAAAGGCATATAACATCCCAAAGGCCTATGAGGAATTAGTAAAGGTAGAACTAAAGAAATTACTAAGTGAAAACAAGATAGAAAAATCAGAAGTATGCTTTTATGCATCACCTATGGTAATTGTTAAGAAAAAAGATAATAATGTAAGAATCTGTTGTGACTATAGAGAACTAAACAATTGTACTATTATAGATCCTGAACCTTTACCTGATACAGACACTATAATTAATATGTTAAGTAGAGCCTCACTGTTTACCACCATGGATCTAAATAGAGGATTCTGGCAAATAAAAATGGAAGAAATGTCTAAACAATATACAGCTTTCAAATGTATTTTACCTGGGTTTGAAGGGATATATGTATGGAATGTCATGCCATTTGGATTAGTTAACAGCACAGCCACTTTCCAAAAATGTATTAGTAAACTATTATCAGGAATAGACAATGTAATTTCATATGTGGATGACATTTGTGTTTTCACTAAGTCAGAAAAAGAACATCTAGACACACTTGAACAAATATTTGCTCGTTTAAAACAACATAAGATGACAATTGCTCCCAATAAACTAAATCTTGTAAAGGATGAAATTCAATTTTTAGGCTACAACATTGCTAATAACAGAATAACTCCTACCAAAGCAAACATAACTAAAATAAAAAATATTAAGGAACCTAAAACAAAAAAGGATGTAAGAGCACTATTAGGATTGTGCAACTTTTATAGGAAGTTTATACCTCACTATGCCCAACTAATTCAACCCTTAGTAGAGTTCACTAAGAAGAAACATTCAAATATAATAAACTTAGATGATATCAGCAGAGAAGCACTAACCAGATTAAAAGATAAGTTTAATGAGAAACTAGAATTAGGAAGTATTGATCCTATTTCACAACTCCTACTGTACACTGATGCATCTAATAATGGTATAGGAGCATGCCTACTGCAACAGAAAGAATCATATCTAAAACCTATAGTTCATATAAGTAGAACATTATCTAAGGCAGAGAGAAAATATTCAATAATAGAAAAAGAACTATTAGCTATAGTATGGAGCATAGTCAAACTGAAACACTATTTATTAGGAAGATTTTTTACAATTAAATGTGAACATAAACCATTATTAGCACTTAAAAGAAAAGAACTAAAGAATAACAGAATAAATAGATGGTCATTAATTTTATCTGATTACAAGTTTGACCTACAAAGTATACCTGGTCATGAAAATGTATTAGCTGATTTTTTGTCAAGACAGGTAGATCATGAAACAGATACCAATGAGGACAATGATATTGTACATATCAGTCAAAATATTTTAACTGAATAACTTCATAATACAATTAGAAACAACTTGACATTTTTCAATCATGTCAAGCTGACATTTTTTTTCTAGTTATCATGTAACTAGGTCATGACATATTTTTGTTACACTTGTATTATTTTATTGGGTCATGATGACATTTTTCCTTTCATTGATGCTATTGTACTATCATTTTTTATTAACTGTGCATTACATATTAATTTATCACAATTTGTTAATAACATAGAATATCACAATAACTAGATGTGCTAATAGTTTATATAGTTAGTAAACACAGTAATGTAAACAAACACATTGTAAACAGTAAACTACTTGAACTGTTGACCTACATTTTTTTTTGGAAACTCACAAATGTAAATATTGTTGATTTTTTTTCCAAGTGGTACACATTTGAATGTTATCATTTTTATGCTATTCTACTTTAAATACCACATATGTGTGCTAGCAATAGCAATTATAGACAATGTCACGGTAACCTTGTATAATGGTGACAGAACTTAAAGTAATACTGAACATAAATATACTTGTATAGATGTATGTAAAAATTATTTTTTTCTTGAACTTCAATAAATTCACTTAGTGTGTCAAATGATACACATTGGTTGTGTAATATCATAGAAATAATTTAATGTAAAATGACTTTAAAATTTTATTTTTCTTCTCTTATAATTGAGATGTCAATGTATGTTAACGGAGGACCACATAGCAATTGAACAATGCATTTGTTAATTAGTATATGGAACCATTCATAGTTAGAATGAATGACATAACATTAATATTTATGTATAATTGAGTAAGCAGTATTGAGATGATTAATTAGATCAGCTTCATATGATAGATTAAGCTAATAGATATATATATATATATATACAACAATAATATCATATGTACTTTTGTAAAGATTTTTTTTTCAAAAATCTTTTCTAGGGGAAGGGGCGTATGTCACGTCAGTTTTAGAACCCCTGTAATATTTTGTGACTAGTAATCACTGAACCATTCCGTGCTTGTTCGCACGAGATTTTGTTTTTTGGGCGGAAGCTGACCACGAGGTGGACAGTCAGTTGTTTTATAGACTCTGGTAAGAGAGGAGTGTTTTGGATATTAATGTACAAGTAGAGTGTCATTGAATTGATTTGTATTCAGGACTAAGTTTCTTGGATGTATTTTGTGATGGCTGAAGTTGCCAATATCTTTATATTTATATATTTAATGTGAATAAAAACCATGTCTGCTACCAGTGAGTCAATCCATTATTTTGAATATTGTGGTCAGAGAGTTCAGCATGTTAGTGTTCTCACGCACTAGCAAATCTAGTGCGCGAGAGAAAGTATTTAATTAAGAAGTTAAAAAATATCATAGTAGTACCAGTACAACACAGAGACATTCGCGTCATCACGCCTACAACAAGAACTAGGCTGTGACACCATGGGAAAAAGTTGGAGCTGACCTGATGGAAGTGAATGGAAGACAGTTTCTAATTACTGTTGATTATTACTCTAATTTTATTGAGTATGATTATCTGTCAACAACAACATCACAAGATGTGATTAGAAAATTGAAAGGACAATTTGCTCGTTTTGGTGCTCCAAAATTGTTAATAACAGATGGCGGTCCACAATTTAGTTCAAATGAGTTTTTGAGATTCACAAGGCGATGGAACATCAATCATATCAGATCAGATCCTGGTTATCCGAGAACAAATGGGAAGGCGGAAGCTGCTGTAAAGATAATGAAGAATTTAATACTGAAAACTAAACATAATGGTGATGATCCATATGAAGCTTTACTGGAACTCAGAAATACACCTCGGCAATGTACTGGATTTAGCCCAGCTGAAATGTGTCTCAAAAGAAGTCCTCGGACATTGATTCCCAGCACTTCAAAGTGTTTCAGTGAAAATGTTGTAGCTGAGAAGAAAGAGAATTACAAACGACAGGTAAAAAGACAATATGATAAGCAACCTCGGGATTTACCAAAATTCCATCTAGGGCAAACTATTTATTACCAAAACCCAGGTCAAACAGGATGGTATCCTGGAATAATCAGGGAACAACCATCTCCAAGATCTTATAAGATCAAGGGAGATAATGGATGATTCTACATACGCAACAGATTTCACATTAGGCCAAGGAAAACTATTTTGAAAGACACTGACACTGATGTCTATGATGGGAATGTCTTGGATGATGATGATAATGAAAGGCCAGATTTTTCTGATAACTGTTCTCAGCATGCATCACAGTCTGAAGTAGTTTCTCATGTACCAGACAATAATTGTGATAGAAATAAGCCAGCAAGAATTAGCACACGAGAAACAAATAGACCTGTGTGGCATAGGGAGTATGATATGTACTAAGAATTTTTATGACAATATTAATATTCATGTTGAAATATTTATTCTATATGTGACACACTCTCACTTTGAAATTGATTGTTATTTTTTAGTTGTTATAATATTCATAAAATAAGATGAGTTATTAATGTTTGTTATTTTAATTGCAAATATATCTGATATGTGTTTTGTTAGCTATAGAAAGGGAAGGATGTTGATGTGTGTTTTATATAGGTTGCACCACTCGGTGTTTGGGAGTAACATCCCTTGTAACTGTTGTTGTCAACCAATATGGCGTTAGATTAAACAGCTGATTTCATGTCTTATAAGTTATATCCAGAGTCTTGTTATTATTCGTTCATAATAATCAACAGAAATGGTAATGGATATAAGCTTATAACTACCTATAAAATGTTAACTGGCATGCGTCTCAAAAAGCATCTGACAACCAGTCCAAATTCTGGCGTCCAGGTGTGGCTCAGATTTATTGGGTCCTTCGGAACTGTTTTTACTAACAGGAGAAAAGGGCAAAGTCGAGTAACTGGCACCTAAACCAGAAAGATTTCGGTAGGAGCTACTCTTTAGCCTTAGCTGGCTATCTACCTAGGAGGAGGAGATGTCTGAATTCAAACCTCTGCTGCCAACCATTTGAAGAACGCTGAGAGAATATAATGAGTTCTTAGCTAACAGTGTCACACTCTGGCAGAGTCTGCAACGCGGCTGATCCCAAACTGAATTAGCACTCATTTGAGCACATCAGTTCCGTGGATAGGGGGGAACTGCTATGTGGGCCAAATCGTTAAAACAATAATTGAAAGAAAGAGGTCATATATATACCTTATTAATAATTCTGTTTTCTTCACTAAACTATCATACGACAACGTAAAGAACTAGAATGTAGGCTTAAACACTTACTGTAAATGTAGAGTACTTACCCCTATTCAGACAACTATCTTTATATTTAAATAGATTTTAATACGAGATCTAGTTTTAGAAAGAGTCTATATAATGTCTCTGTCTTGAATAAAATCCAATGTTAGTCGCCTAATCAGGAGTAAATAATTCGGTTGCATTATGAACTGTAACTGCGTTAGGCTTGCATGATCTCAGAAAATAATTAACACGGCTCAAATAACAGATAGAAGGCTGGTCTGCCAGGCTGGATATAGAAGAAAGAACAGGTGTTTTTTTTTGTTCGCGTGCGTGCAAGAGAGCCTTGTGCACCCCGCCCCCCCCCCTTTCATGTGTGTAGGTCTGTTTTCTGTCCCCCGTTATAAAAAAAACAACAAAAAAACACGAAACAATTTTTTTTTTCTTTGGAAGGTTGATAATGCAACCCAACCGTGTGTGAAGAGGGTTTTTTTTTTATTGGAGGGCGGTGGATGTTTTTGTGACATGTCAGGTATTGGAAGTCAATAAAATATATACTTGTGTCGTTGTGTCATTCTGATAGGGGTTGAGTAGTGAGACAAATAACTGGTTGAAAACATTAGAGGTGGCATTATTCCTCAACTTGCTAATCCTCAGCTATGAGCGTGCGGTGACTGTCTCACTTTAGATTGAACGAATTGCTTCTTTTTTTTATTTATTCACCTGCTCTACAAAATAAAATGATAGCACGCCATCTGATCAACGAGGGAGAAATAATCTAAGCTAAGCAAAATCAATCCTTCAATGATCAAAGTACCGCAAATTTAACGCTTAAATGTCTGGACAAAGTTAATTATTGAAGCTTGATTTGTTCGCAATATTTCACGATCTCTGACTCTATCTTGCTCTTTCTTCTCTCTCTCTCTCTCTCTCACTCGCTTTCTCTCTGTATATTTCTGTCTCTCCTTTTCTCTCTTCCTTTCTTTTTCTCTCTCTTTCTATCTCGCTCTTTCTATCACGCTATCTCTATCTTTCTCTCTCTCTCTCTTTCTCTCTTTCTCTCTCTCGGTCTTTGTATCTATCTCTATATCGCTCTAAATATATAGAAATATCCCTTGGAAAGCCTAAAACCATTCCAGCATGCAGCACTACCAACAAGCAATAGAAAAACTAAAGACTTTTTTTTAAAAATTATCTAAGGGAATAAACCGCTATCTACTGCCATTTATCTGGAAATTACAGGGTTTGGCTCCCTTCTTGCTATAAGTAAGTTCCCCTTTCAGACCTTATGATCTATAGGGCAGATAATGTAAAGGTCATCTGTTTGTGGACCTACGACCTTGCTTTTTTTTCTCTGACGCTTTGCTCTTTTCTTCTGCAAGCGCTGTTCTCTTATCCTTTGCAATTTGTGCGCATGTTTTCACAGCTCGAAGCCATGATGCTCTATCATGTGCTTCGCCTCCCAAGTGGCTGGATCAATGCTGAAGGCGAAGTGTCCCTGAAGCGATTTCTTTGTCCACCTTGAAGGCGCTTCCCTTCCCCTTTGTTCAGGGATGCAGGAGTCTTGCAGGCGCGCTCTTTGTAGGACTTAAGTAGCGGTCACAGTTTTTAAAAGCATAAGTTTATTATTATTTTGCCACAATACAGGGACGAGTTTATGGTATAGTAACGAAGTATGTAGTATATATTCTTCATCTGAAAGTACATACAATACAAGTCCAGTGAATTTGAATTACGTCAATAATAATCTACTTTATAAAGTAGAAAGTAAGGCGTATGTATGTATGTATGTATGTATGTATGTATGTATGTATGTATGTATGTATGTATGTATGTACGTATGTATGTGGCGAATAGAAATCAAAACCGTTTAACTAATATTGATAAAACTTGGCAGAAATGTTCCTTGGGTACCAACTTAGACCGTAGCGTATGTATTCTATCCCTAAAACAAATTTAAGACCCTCAAAAAAAAAAAAAAGACCAACTCTATTGCATCTATAGTAGTTTATGGATCTTGGCCATGTTTACATGACGGAGAGGTCTCGCATGCGCAGAGATGCTAGATCTAAATTAGCTCTCATTTAAGAAAACAATTGTGTAATTTTACGCATGAACATACAAATTAGTATCTATTCATTTCATAATTTAATGAAAATTAACCTTCAAATATGAGTTTACAAAACATTTTTTTACATAAAATCGTTCGCTCTAAACGCGAGAATAGCTTTAGCCGCATTGACACACTTTTCCATAACTCGCGCCCCCTTAATGATGCGAATGAAATTAACGTCAGAGATCATAATATAACGCATTATAAAGGCATTTTATTAAACAAGTAAACTACTTACGTAATACAATTTACTTTCCATTGTGTTTTTTATAGTATTTTACCCTACAACTACCGATTAGGTTTAATTACTTTCAATTGACTTTTTTCTTTCAGATTTACTTATGCGCATTTAGACCTGATAACAACATAGCTACACATATACATTAGACGTGTTTACAACACTTCATTCATCAAGGCGCGGTATCTACAGCCTACATTATCTAAGGAAACACAGCCTCAAAGTGACAACAAAGTGTATAGTCTTTTACTATAATAGGCTCAAAGGTTTTATTTATTGACTAGACTGTTGTGGCATTCAAATTGTTTAGAGTCTAGATCTACATGAAGTTATCTTCTTCTTCTTATCTTATATAATACAGACGTTACTTCAAAAAAAAAGATGATTACGTCCTACGCGTCATGCATTTAGTCATGCATATTAACCAATGACTTAAATTCTGCCAAGTCACTGGTTTTTCTGGCTAGCTCAGGCAACCCATTCCATGCTCTAATAGCACTAGGGAAGAAGGAGTATTTGTACAAATTTGTCCTAGCATATGGGACGAGGAATGTGCCTTTATTTTTGTGTCTTTCAGAGTATTTTATTAAATTTTGTTTTTGTATTTGAAGATTATGGTTCAGTGTTTTATGTATAATTGCTACTTTACTTTTGAGTCTTCTGTCCTGAAGGCTTTCTAAATTTAGTGATTTTACTAATGGTGTTACCCTAGTCAAATGTGAATATTCGTTTGTTATGAATCTCACTGCTCTATTTTGTGTTTGTTCCAGTTTCTTAATGTTTTCTTGAGTTGAGGGGTCCCACACGGTGGATGCATATTCTATTATTGGCCTAACCAAGGTTAAATAACATTTTAGTTTTATGTTCTTATTTGATTTATAGAAATTTCTTTTAATAAACCCTAATGCTTTGTTGGATTTTTTTATAGTTTCATCAATATGTGGATTCCATGACAGTTTTTCATTTATTATAACACCTAGGTATTTTGAGTTTTTAGTCTGTGTTACTGGTTTGCCATGAATAAGATAAGTGGAATTAATTTGTTTAATTTTTTTTGTTACTCTTAACAACTGACATTTTTCTGGGTGGAAAGACATGCTCCAATTTGATTCCCATTTCTGTAATTCATCTAATTCTCTTTGTAAAATATCTGTGTCTTGTTTTGTTTTTATTGTTCTATATATTATGCAATCGTCTGCAAATAATCTGACTTTTGTTCCTGAACTAATGCAATTTGGTAAATCATTTATGTAAATTAAAAATAGTAGTGGACCCAAGACTGTTCCTTGAGGTACACCTGAGTTTACTGTTATTGGTGTTGATTTAGAGCCATTTATTATTACAGTTTGTTCTCTCCCTATCAGAAAATCTTTAATCCACTGATGCAGTGGACCGTTAATGCCGAAATATTTTAATTTTTTAAGCAAACTATGGTGGTGAACTTTGTCAAAAGCCTTGGAAAAATCTAGTAAGATAGCATCTATTTGTTCACTATTATCTAAACCTTTTGAGAAATCATCAATTAGTCCTATTAGTTGTGTTTCACATGATCTATATTTCCTAAAGCCATGTTGGTATGGGGTGAGGACATTATGTTTGTCTAAGTGGTTTATGATGTTGCTACATATTATGTGTTCTAGTATTTTACATGTGATGCTGGTAAGTGATACTGGTCTGTAGTTTCCTGGATCAGATTTTTCTCCTTTTTTAAATAGTTATATAAACAATTACATTCACGCGTTCGATTTTATTATAAAATATATTTTATCGCTTTTTGTCACCCCTTCGTGTGTCGTGCACACCGCTATTCAAATACACTATGATAGGACAGGCTACATGAGGCTCTATATGGGGGGATATTACATTTACTAATATACAATAATTAATAGGCTTCTTGGGCCGTTGAATTCACACTTACGATAGTAGGTCTACATCTTTTATAATAATATCTAGCCTCTAGATCTAAATATATGTAGACCTACAAGCAAATGTTTTTATTTTTAAAAAATGGATTTAGGTCGATTAGCTATTTTGATGGCTCCATTAATACTATTTTTTAATTCACGCATTCGCTTTCTTATAGAATTATTATTTCGTTTAATTGTTTCCAAAAATAAACACTCTCAGTGACGTTATCGTCAGTGATACGCAAATTAAGACCCGCGGGCCGCGAGTAAAATATGTTTAGTGATTAGTGTATATTGCATGCAAGATATAGTGTATTTACAAAGAGGATTGTAAAATACAATTAATAAATTCATTTCACTTTGTATAAACGTGCATATTGCTGAGATTTGGAGTGTACGATAGATGATGTATAAAATGATAAAAAGCAATTAAGAAACTAAAAAGTTACTTCTACAAAGGAATGACTTTATTATAGTTAGTATGAAGGAAGGGAATTAATAAAATAATTTCTACTCTTTAAAATTTGTTAAAACATTCTTCACGTTTAGCTCCCTTTATTTACCAAAAGTAGGCCTACTAGTTGTAACTATTTTAAAAAACACTTAAAAGTAAAAATGGGGGGAAAAGTGTATATGTTTGTGTATGTGTGTGTGTGTGAGTAAGTGAGTGAGAGAGAGATTAAAATCTGCCTTTGAAAATATTAATTTCTTTTAAAATAAAATTCAAATTATAACAGTTATAATTACATAGTTGTATTACACATATGCCTGCTCTATCATTACATTGTATGATGTTGTTTAACATATTTCTAATGTTCTTTCAGAATGGAGGGTTATGACATCCTAGCCCCGACCTCCCGAAGTACGTCGGGGGGGGGGCAGGGCTCGAACGCGGGAACATGGATACGTCATTCCAGAACGAAAACCCTACACTCAGGCAGCCATCCATTGTGTTACACTTATGGCTAGTGCTTCCCCTTCTCTGACTAGAGTGTGGAATAGAATGAAAACATTCAGGTATTATAAGAAACATTTTATTGCAGTAATAGTCATTTCCTAAAAGTATGTTCAAATTCAAAACCTGGATGTGTCTTTTCTTTTACCTTTTAAGTCTTAAAAGGGGCCGTTACAAATTGAAAACAATTGCCACATTAACTATAGTGTACAATACAGTTTTTAAAGTATAACCTCTTCACTGCAGTATTATTAGTTTTTATTTTTCACTATTAGAGGGTCATAAAAAAAAATTAGACAAAGTTTTGTTTCTGTAATATGAACCTAGTTTTTCATTGGCAAAGTATAAAAAGATTTAATTGTGAAAATGTCCACCTATATTAGAACTATGACTTTCAAAGGGAGTATAAAAGTGAGATATAATGTTCCAAAACATGGGTCCGCTAGGTGTGACTACACTTTAAGCTCCCCTAATAGTCTTACTTCTTGCGGTAGTAACAGAACTGTTCAAATGTACACTTTAAGTCTTCTCCTATAAATAGATGATAGAACTTTAGGCACTCTGCACTCTTATATAACTAGTGTCCTTAACATTTCCACATATCGTTGTATTTCTAACATACAATGCCAAATTTACTCTTCTGCTGAATTGTCTGTTTCAGTGTTTGTCTAGTCTTGCGTTACTGTCCTGGTCTGTTCACTTGTCTCTTAAGTTTCTGTTTGTTCTATTGTCTTCATGTCTCAACACAGCCATTTACACTTCGCAAGCAAACACACTCCTTTAACCTTTCGACTCTTTCGTCCTACCCAGCATCCCAAAATTCACTCCATGTTTAGGTTATAATAAAATAAGCTCTATTGTATTCCTAGGTTATTCGGATGATGTTATACATTGATAGTAGCCTTAAGAGAACCTGAAAAACTGATAATTTCTTCACCTTGGACAAAACTACTAGAAAGGTTTAATAGATCTAGGTACTATTAGCTACTTCATTGTTCCAATCTGGAAATACTCTTAAGGTACTAAAAGAGCTGGATGTCATGAAAGGAGATTTTCACCTCATAAGATTCCCACACTGTGAAGCCACATGCACCTATATCTTTGTGTTTGTTTCCACATAACCCACAAAACTGCCAGTTGAGAATTTACGGAAGAAATTCTTAGAGTATTGAGTCGACAGCACTACTCGCGTAAGGGGGACCACATCATTGCTGTGATCTGTGTAAATAGCCGGGTAATGACTACCTTATATTACGACTATTGGATTAGATATTTAGATATATCGAAACACATAGCTAGTGTAAGTAGTAGTTATTACACCAGATGTACAAAAAAAAAGGTTTAATTAGAAAAAAAAAGTAGGATTTAAAAAAATAAAATAAAAAAAAAAATAAAAAAAAATTATTAAATTATAAAATTTAAAAAAAATATATAAAATAAATTTAAAAAATTATAAAAGTAAAAAAAATATACAAAAAAAAAAACGTAAAAAAAATATATAAAATTAGACAAAAAAACTGTTTAGTATTTGTAGTCAGTGTACATAGTCTTCCTCTGCTCTGCTCTCTAACTTTGGGGATCTTAAAGTAACTTACTGTCTCACCTAAATTGTGACCTTTTTTTTTTGTTAGTGTCACAGTCAAAATAGTGAACTTATGTGTACCTCATTAACTTTACTGAATTAAGTGAATAAGAGCGTGAACTGAACATAATGCAGGTAACAGTCATGTAAAATGAGTTAATGAATTAAGTAGAGGTCATTATTAAAAGTTGAAGTAAGTAATTGTATGAATGAAACCAGTTTATATAAAGTCAAGTGGTGGATCTGTCAAGTAAAGCTGGAAAGTTGTGTTCATCTTGAATCATCATTCACATTGGATTAATACCCCTGTAAAAAAACCTCATATTGTATTACGTTCTACAAACTGTCCCATTTATTTCCATGTCGCAAGTAGTTCCTGTAATTGTTGTCAGTACTGTAATGCTGTGACTTGCCTACAAACATCCTACGACTAATGTCATGATTTACATCAATAAAACTCATAGACAGTGTGTCAATGTTTCTTCTGACACTTGAAAGTATTGAGGAATTATTTCAGCTAAACATCTCAAACAGCTCATAAGTCTTACTTACTTCATCCACTACAAGCCCAAAGATATAACTTTACAAAATACAATCGTGGTAATAATACTGAATCCATACTGACGCTACAATAAAGACACTAACATAGTTTTCCAAATCCATGTCAAAAAAAAATGTTCATTAAATTAAACTTCACACCTGATATCTTTCTTTCTATTCAAGGGAGTGTTGACTTTCAGTTCGTCCCGAATACATCTCTTCTTTTCAATGGGAACAGTTCTAATTGAATAGTTTCTTTCAACAAAAAAAAGAGAGACACTTATGTGAGCAGAACGTGACCTCATTTCTTACGTCAGCCTTCATTGTGTCTGGAGAGTCACGTCAGCGTCACCAGGTGACATGAGCATAATGCATCACACCTAGGTCGTGAGTCTTCCTCCTAACAAGGAATGTAACTCTAACATGACTTAAGAATGAGCATTGTCTCCCTCATGATGAGCCTTACTTATGTCAAGTTTTTACCTTAGGATGAGTACTTTAAAACAGTGATGGGCAAACGTTTCTGACATATTTTTCTAGTGGGCTCATAAATAAAAGAAAATTCAAACATTGTACAAATTCTATAAGCAAGAGAAATGAAATTTGAATAAAGCTTCATCTCGGCAAGCTCTAATTATGAAATAGTTTGAAAGAGTTCTATCTGCATGGTTTTACTACATTACAAGTGAAAATATCAAAAACGTTTACAAAAGCGGAGAAGTTTTAAAATCTTTTCTTTTTGAAATTCTCCATGAAATTATCAAATTATCTTCATCAAACCTAAGTTTAATTTTCTTCACAACAGTCAGTGCATTTCAAGTCATGAAATGAGACAAGTCATTTGTAGCTAGCTACTCGTTAACCGTTGGCCACAGAAACAGATATATAGCGAGGTCTGAAAGAGGAAATTTTACTTTATTACATTACTGATTTCTACATAAAGTAATTGAAACCTTTCAGATTCCCCAGATATCGACAATAGATGGTTTTATCACTGTTTCTTAATATTTAATTTGTTCACGTGACAATGAAGATCTGTAAATATGCCACAACTGAGATCCATGCAGAATTTTCAAATACTTCACATTCCTCAGACCAATTCCTCTCATGGAAGAAAGACACAATTTCGTTTTGTTACTTCCCAAACTGAGGCGGGCGGGTGTATAGCACAATTCCTAATGTATTCTTGTTTGTAGTAACGTAGAAGCCATGGATTCAGGATGTTCACGTGACGTCAAAACTTTGTGTCTAGTAGGGCCCCACAGATTAAAATAAAAGTAGTCTTTTTTTTAAATAAAACGTGATAGCAGACCTTGTATTAATACAATAAGACTGATTTTTTTTTAGAGACATAGATAGATAGATAGATAGATAGACAGATAGATAGATAGATAGATAGATAGATAGATAGATAGATAGATAGATAGATAGATAGATAGATAGATAGATAGATAAATAGAAAGATAGATAGATAAACGATATTAAGATACTAGCCTTAATAAAGCTTGTCTTCGAGTCCGAAGATTAATGAGGAATGCAGTATTTCGGTGACCGGTCACTTCATCCCCGGTCACTTCATCCCCGGTCATTTCATCCCCTGGTCATTTCATCTCCGGGTCATTTCATCCCAATTAAATATTTTTCTTTTTCATTGTTTAATTGTGGTGTTAAGGCTTTGACTTTAAGCCCTCATTTCATCTAATATATAAATATGTTTATGTAGAATGCTTATTGATATTTTTTCACATGTTACTAATGCGTTTATAGTGTTTCCTCTTCCACTTTGCATTCTTGATGAGACATCTTACAATATATTGTAAATCTGGGTATGCACTTATCTATAGCGCTTCTATTGGATGTGGGGGGTGTAATATTAAAATATTATCCTGCGCATGACGTAATGATCGAAGGCCAAGTAGTGAAAATCTTTTCAGAGATAGAAGTGCGATTAGAATAATTATGACCGTGCCAAGGTGTGGTGGAAGTACGACCATGTTTCACTTTATTTTATTTTTCAATCGCTCTGTCTTGAAAATGGGAGCGTCATTTTTAGCCTTGAAATAAGGTTTTATGTTTTTTGTTTCTAATAAAGTCTGACTTCACCCATCCTCAGGATATCATGTCGCCTATAGCCTATATAAGTTTTGCTTTAATTCCTTTAAAACATTAAAGTTAGAAATTTTGTTAAAGGACTTTATTTCTATCAATATTTCATTTCTACATGTATATGTAAGTATGTAATGACCGGGGATGAGATGACTAGGGGATGAAATGACCGGGGGATGAAATGACCAGGGGATGAAATGACCAAGGGATGAAATGACCGTTGATGAAGTGACCGGGGATGAGATGACCGGGACCCAGTATTTCACGTGGCCCCAGCTGCGATCTACTTATTTCGCCTCATCCAGAGCAACAAAACATTGCCCGACATTGATTTAATGAGCTCCTAAAACGTATCAAATGTATAAGGGCAATCAGGGCATGGTTTAGATCTATATGAATGTTAATGGTAGAATTCTAATTCTAATGATGTTGTTTTAGAAATACTTATCACTTGGGTTAGCTCCATTAGAGTAACTCTATAAAAGTTTAATTTCCTGACTCTAAATATAATGCCGAACTTCTACAAGAAGAATGTTCAACTCGGATAGATGCGTGTACATTTGTTTCAAGAGATGACCCGATCTTAGAATATTATATTGAATCACGAATCGATTTTTTTTTATTCATTTTAATGTCTCGATGTCCTCTTCTCCATTTTCTAAATTAATTAAACCATCAGAGAGATCAAATGCCAAGTTCTATATCTGGGATGAAGCGCTACCTTGGTTTTCATTGCAAGCCGTTCATAGTTGATTGTTTTCTTACTAGAGATTGTTGATAACATATGAGTTGGTGTTTTTTGATAATGTGACATTCTCAGGTAGAAGTCCAAAATTAAATATGGGACAATTGTTCTGCTCCTTGTCTTCCCCAGCTCATGTTACTTCATGTTCCTGTGTCACGTTTAGAGATCAATTGTAACTTAATATTTGGAGTTGTTCTAACTTGTACTCAAAACTTGACTTCTGCAGTTCCAATGAGAGATTCTTGTTTGAGGCTTCATTCTAAGTTTTTCTTAGGCTGAGATATTTATTACTGCTTGAACTTGATTTTTTGTCATTTTCTTTTTCTTTTTAGCGGCCCCCGAAAGGGGAAAAGACGCTTTTAGTGGTGTGTGGAATGTCTGTCCGTCTGTCTCTCCGTCCCGTTTAGATCTAAGAAACAAGAGGAGAAAATGAAAATCGGACATCATGATATTTTAGATCATTCCAAGTTCTGATGCAACGGCTACTTTTTTCTTTTACGAAAGTGAACCATTTTTTTAAAAAAATACATATGCAAGCAGATTTTTCATAAAATATACTACTTTTAGATGAAAAATCATTATAAAATATTTTTTCCATTTGTTAACTAATTCATTAAATGGAATACTGTTTAAAATGTTGTTTTTTTAAAAAGAATTTTAATACGAACTTTGATATAATTATAAGTTTAAAAAAAACGAACTACTTTTATAGCGCGCAGTTTTTAAATATCCCCATTAGTCATTATACACTTGTCAGTCTAAATAAGAGTAAATAGTGCCCAGCTCTAATATATATAGAGAGGGATATTATAAATGTATTAATAATTTGAAAAAAAATAAATTATTAAGGTAATAACAGCTTAGGGGTGCAGATTTATTTATTATGTAAACAGTAGTATTTCATAAAGAAGTGAATCGGATACGAACAACATAGTAGGCCCTATACCATTACCCTGTATCAAAAGGCCTACACTTCCTGATACATAACATTGACCTAGATCTTGTAATTTTTAGATTAAACGTGTAAAGTCATACGAATTCTAGTCTAGATCTAAATCTAGTTCTTGATTAAAGATCTAGAACTAGATCTAGATCTAGCAAGATCGAGATCTAGTTTGTATGACAAATGGCAATGAAGACATTTTTATTTAAGAGGAGAAAGGTTTTGTCCAAGTCATTTCTAAAATAGCTCACTACCTTCGTGTTGTCAATTTATCTCATTTTGTAAGAAGAATAGATCTTTTTTTAGTTTCTATTTATTACATGCAACATGTTATTGGAACTGGAAGTCCCGTGTTTGAATCATGGTATCGACTCTAGGCGGACCACTTCGGGGGTCGATTTTGAATTTGTGTTACCACACAAAATGTCTTTGTAACCTTGTTTTATTTTATGTATATTCATTCATTCAGTGACAGTTTTCTGTCCACGACAATGGATTAATTCGTAGAACATGGCTTTAAGAAACGAGACGAATCCATTGGCGTTGGCGCCCTCACAGTATTTCCTCCCTCTCCATGCTATTCAAAAAACCGTCAAATGGCTGATACAGTTTGAGGTCAGCAGCAGGGTTTATCAGAGTGTAGCAAAGGGCGCAACAAGATACGCTAATAGATGCTAAACGGTCACCAGCTCATGATTTTTTCTCAGGGTTGACTCCACAAAACTAAACCGTTAAACCACAAGTCAGCTTGGATTCAGAGTTTTCCTTCTCCTTGGTGGGTTGTCAACAAAGGTTAAGGAGCCTCTCAAACCAATTAGAGATACCCATTAAACAAGGCACATAGTTCTGTCTCGCATGAATGATCGTGAATCAAAGAATCAAAGAATCCCAGTCCATCCAGGTCCCGTGTTGAATAGTGCGATGGTGCGGATCATAAAAGCCGCAGAAGGGTCTGAGCTATAGTATCATCATTTATGTATGTATGTATGTATTCACAAAAAACAGATGTTTGACTGACATTATAGTGCGGCTTTTGGTGGTATGAATGTTTTCTAAAGTATCATCTTCCCGGTTGCACGTTTATTTAGGTGTTCATCTGGTGAATAGATATTTGGACAAGGTGATTGAGCTATTATCTATAAACCTGTTCATCTGGTGAATAGATATTTGGACAAGGTGATTGAGCTATTATCTATTAACCTGTTCATCAGGTGAATAGATATTTGGACAAGGTGATTGAGCTATTATCTATAAACCTGTTCATCTGGTGAACAGATATTTGGACAAGGTGATTGAGCTATTATCTATTAACCTGTTCATCTGGTGAATAGATATTTGGACAAGGTGATTGAGCTATTATCTATTAACCTGTTCATCAGGTGAATAGATATTTGGACAAGGTGATTGAGCTATTATCTATAAACCTGTTCATCTGGTGAACAGATATTTGGACAAGGTGATTGAGCTATTATCTATAAACCTGTTCATCTGGTGAACAGATATTTGGACAAGATGATTGAGCTATTATCTATAAACCTGTTCATCTGGTGAACAGATATTTGGACAAGGTGATTGAGCTATTATCTATTAACCTGTTCATCTGACACCTGAATTAAATTTATACATGAATTATGCTATGTGAATCATCCTAAAAAAATAGTTTTACTCGAATCGCTGCACACGAATTATTGTACATGAATCATTGCCATGTATTATTCTATATGAATCATTGTAGATGAATAATTGTATGTTCATTTCTGTAGATGAATCAAACCGTGTTTTTTTGTTCATGAATTCTTTTTATGAATCATAGTTTTAAGTGAATCATCGGATAAAGTTATCATTCTTATTAATCATCGTAACCGAAACTATTTTAGTTTAATCATTGTTGCTGTTTCATTGTTAATTAATCACTGTACTTCATCATGTTTATGCGAATCTATTTGGTTTGACTTCAAAACTGTGTTCCTGTTCTTATGGTCATACAACTAATGAACACATTCCTCGTCCCATATGCTAGGACAAATTTGTACAAATACTCCTTCTTCCCTAGTGCTATTAGAGCATGGAATGGGTTGCCTGAGCTAGCCAGAAAAAACAGTGACTTGGCAGAATTTAAGTCATTGGTTAATATGCATGACGCGTAGGACGTAATCATCTTCTTTTTTGAAGTAACGTCTGTATTATATAAGATAAGATAAGATGAACCTAAGGTATTAAAAAATCTTTCGTTTCGTATTTCGTTACCTTTTTGTAATGACTAAAGGAAACATTTAAATTTCGTTTTTCACAACTAAAGTTTCGTTATCTTTTAAAGTAATATCCGAAAATAGCCATCAAAGTCTAATTATTGTGAAGGTGGCGCTGTTAAATGTTATCTTGTCATGCTATCGTTCACTGGAATGTCAGTCTAATGTCACATATCGTATGTTGTCATTTCTGATCAATAAACATAAACATTTGATAGATTTGATATTTTACTTCTGTCGTAGCTCAGTTTACTGAAACAAATCTAGTTTGGGAATAAACCGAGGCATTGAACGCGCTTTTATATTGATGTGAGTTAAACGCAAAAGAGGGAACATGGTAAAAATAGAGACATAGAAAGAGAAAGACAGAGAGAGAGAGAGAAAGAAAGACAGGGAGAGAGGGATCAGAAAGACAGACATAGAGTGTTTAAGATATATAGAGACAGTCAGAAAGAGAGAGAGAAAGGGAGAGACAGAGGCATAAAGACGGAAATAGGAGACAGAGAGTTTAATACATATAAAGACAGAATAAAAGAGAGAGAGACAGAGAGAGAGACCGAGAGAGAGAGAGAAAAAGACAAAAGGAGAGAGAGAGAGGGGCAGAAAGGGAGAGACAGATAGACGGACAGACAGACAGACAGAGGCGTAAAGACGGTAATAGAGACAGAGCTTAAGACAGAGAGAGACAGAGGAAGATACAAACAAAGCTAGAGATAGAGAGAGAGACAGAGGAAGATACAAACAAAGCTAGAGATAGAGAGAGAGACAGAGGAAGATACAAACAAAGCTAGAGATAGAGAGAGAGACAGAGGAAGATACAAACAAAGCTAGAGATAGAGAGAGAGAGACAGAGGAAGATACAAACAAAGCTAGAGATAGAGAGAGACAGAGGAAGATACAAACAAAGCTAGAGATAGAGAGAGAGACAGAGGAAGATACAAACAAAGCTAGAGATAGAGAGAGAGACAGAGGAAGATAAAAACAAAGCTAGAGAGAGAGAGAGACAGAGGAAGATACAAACAAAGCTAGAGATAGAGAGAGAGACAGAGGAAGATACGAACAAAGCAAGAGATAGAGAGAGAGAGACAGAGGAAGATACAAACAAAGCTAGAGATAGAGAGAGAGACAGAGGAAGATACAAACAAAGCTAGAGATAGAGAGAGACAGAGGAAGATACAAACAAAGCTAGAGATAGAGAGAGACAGAGGAAGATACAAACAAAGCTAGAGATAGAGAGAGAGACAGAGGAAGATACAAACAAAGCTAGAGATAGAGAGAGACAGAGGGAGATACAAACAAAGCTAGAGATAGAGAGAGAGACAGAGGAAGATACAACAAAAACTAAAGATAGAGAGAGAGACAGAGGAAGATACAAACAAAGCTAGAGATAGAGAGAGAGACAGAGGAAGATACAAACAAAGCTAGAGATAGAGAGAGAGACAGAGGAAGATACAAACAAAGCTAGAGATAGAGAGAGAGACAGAGGAAGATACAAACAAAGCTAGAGATAGAGAGAGACAGAGGAAGATACAAACAAAGCTAGAGATAGAAAGAGAGACAGAGGAAGATACAAACAAAGCTAGAGATAGAGAGAGTGACAGAGGAAAATACAAACAAAGCTAGAGATAGAGAGAAGGACAGAGATTGAGAGACAGTGAGTTAAAAAGAGCTTTACATAGAGGCAGGGATGGATAAAGAGACACATAGAGAGAAAGAGAGAGCGACAGTTAGTGAGGAAAAAGAAGTCACAGAATTTAAAGAAATTCTAAGAATCATAACCAACAAACAAAAAATGCCAAAATAAGACTTTGACATCTGATGTCAAATCACCTAAGCTTATAAAATGTCAAGGACTGTGTTAATAAAACCAAATGTCAGTGTCCTACCTGCTATTACAATTTGAAATATTCTATTCAATATCAACACACTGTAGGTGTTTATGTCCAACATGTCATGTCGATATCAAAACAGTCTATGTCAAACATGTCACTTCAATATCAACATATTGTACGTGTCTATGTCAAAAATGAAATGTCAAACATATCATGTCAATGTCAATGCATTGTACGTGTCCATGTACAAATTTTCATGTCAATATCAACATATTGTACGTCAAACATTTCTAGCCAATGTCAACACATTGTGCGTGTCTATGTCAAAGATGCCATGTCCACTTCCTCTGTCCTGCTAAACCATGACTCATCCCTTTGAAATGACATGTCCACGTCCTCTGTCCTGCTAAACCGTGACTCGTCCCTAGTAATGACATGTCAACTTCCTGTGTCTTGCTAAACCGTGACTCATCGCTTGAAATGACATGTCAACGTCCTGTGTCATGCTAAACCGTGTTTCTTCCCTTGAAATGACATGTCAACGTCCTGTGTCCTGCTAAACCGTGACTCATCCCTTGAAATGACATATCAAAGTCCTTCGTCCTGCTAAATCGTGACTCGTCCATTGAAATGCCATGTAAACGTCCTCTGTCCTGCTAAACCGTGACTCATCCCTTGAAATGACATGTCAACGTCCTGTGTCATGCTAAACCGTGACTCATCCCTTGAAATGACATGTGCCCGAAGAGAAAACGATAACTCTTTCGTATCTCTAATTTCTCAGAATCTCAAGGGCAATAACCGTTGTCTGGGCTGTGAGATGATAAAATTAGCATGTTTGTGATTGAACCATCAGTAAAGAGAAGCCGACCCACCATGATATTATGACCCAATTAGGTCTTCAATGAAATATTTAAATGTACCTAATGTATCCCTGTGGTCACATCTGGCTAACAATTCTGTCAAGAGAGACCAACACAGTGTGTCCACCATATTTGTGTCTAGACAGAGAAACAAAGTACACTTTCACGCTGTACAATTTCTATACTATACACACATGCACCTGTAACAGTAAGTAAGTAAGTAATAATAATAATGATAATACCCCACCGTCACATCAATCAAGGGGATGATAAAAACTGACCTCACAGATACCTTCAAGGCCCTTAACATTCCCACGAACATTCTCGTTGCTTGTCAGAGGGCGGCACTGCTGCAGACCTGCCACATCACCACAAAATTCCTCTGTGGACACTGAGAAAGGGAATATAATGTTTTTGTTTCTCTTTAACGAAACTCGACCCTGGCAGCGCAACAGAATGAATAGTCGTTCGTTTCTTACATAATAATAAGAATAAAAGCTTGGAACTAAAATAATAACAATATACGCTGTGGTTATTTCAGCCGAAGGGGTAGTGACATCTGACGGTTACTGACCTCGTAAACACATTTGAGGCTCTAAACATTCTTAAGTAGATTGTTGTCCCTGTCAGAGGGCGTTAATTCTGCAGACCTACCACATCACCATGCATTTCCTCAGTGGACACTGTAACGGTGGCCACAATGAATTTTGTTTACCTCTAACGAAGCTCAACCCCCCCCCCCGTCAAACAGTGCCAGAGAATAAATTTTTAAGATTTTTTTTTGTACAATAATGATAATAAAAAATGGCAAAAAAAAATCCGCAAACATCATCGAGATAGCAGTACCACTGACAACATAAGACAGAAAAAATGAAAACCTAAGTCTTGGAGATGATACGACCATGGCAGTTATCTAGTATAACACCCTGTTGTTAAATGAGGGGATATTGACAAGTGACCTCACAGACACATTCCAGGCCCTACACATCACTTAGAAGAAACTATTGCAAGTCAGAGGGCAGTACTAACTGCAGACAAATTAATATCTGAATCTTCATTATATCACTTTACTAAACCTGGAGGGCGTAGGACTAAAAGACAATGGACTGTACAGAGATATACATTCGCATAATTTATTGTTTTATTTATTTCGTTTATATTTAAAGGTCTGGAGTTCACAGGAATCAATGATTTCGTTTCGTAGTCTGCAATATCAAGAATCCATACTTTACGTATTTTAGTTCTTTCCTTTTTTTGTTTGTAGATTAAGAAGAGGGTCGGCCCAGAAATACAAGGCGTAGAGATCTAGAAACAAATGTCAAGCAGATGCGCAAGCCATGCGAACAGTTGGAGACAGACTCGCTCAGAACCGACACCCCTGGAAGAAGCTGGTTGGTGGCCTATGTCACAGACGTGACCAATGGCAGAGATTAAATAGAAATTTAAAAAAAACATTTTTAATTTGTGAAGTATCAAGAATCGTAGGGGCGGTGGCTAAGCGGTAAAGCGCTTGGCTTCAGAACCGAAGTCCCGCGTTCGAATCCTGGTGAAGACTGGGATTTATAATTCCGCGATCTTTGTGCACCTCTGAGTCCACCCAGCTCTAATGAGTACCTGACATTAGTTTGGGAAAGTAAAGACGGTTGGTCGTTGTGCTGGCCACATGACACCCTCGTTAACCGTAGGCCACAGAAACAGTTGAACTTTATACCATCTGCCCTATAGAACTTTACACCATCTGCCCTATAGACCCTTACACCATCTGCCCTATAGACCCTTACACCATCTGCCCTATAGACCCTTACACCATCTGCCCTATAGAACTTTACACCATCTGCCCTATAGACCCTTACACCATCTGCCCTATAGAACTTTACGCCATCTGCCCTATAGACCCTTACACCATCTGCCCTATAGAACTTTACTTACTTACGTTTCAAGAATCTTTTTTTTTATTCTACAAAAAGAAGAATTATTTATTTTTGTTGTCTTCAAGTACCATGAATAAATTCTTGTGGTAGTCAGTAGATATCATGATTAAATTTTTTATTTTTTTGTAGTCTGGAACAATGATGAACTTATTCATTCTTTTTGTAGCTTTCAATATCAATAAGCAATTATATTTTTTTAACTCTTCAAATGTTGAACATAAATTATTTCTTTTTATAGTCTGTAAATATCATAAATAAATTCTTTTTCCTGTATGTGAATATGAAGTATCAACTCTTTTATATATGTGTATCATGTATGTGTCTTTATGACTGTTTTTTTAGCGGCCCCCCGAAAAAAGGGAAAAGACGCTATTAGTTTTGTGTGGCCTGTCTGTCCGTCTGTCTGTCCGTTTCGTTTACATCCCAGAGACTAGAAAAGAAAATGCAAATCGGACATCATGATATTTTGATCATTCAAAGCTCTGATGCAACGGCTACTTTTTTCTTTTCTGTAAGCGAAACATCTAATTTTTTAAATCCATTATCCAAGTAGTTTTACATATTATCGTGTGAACTGCAAACAATGCAACTGCAATGCAAAACAAAAATAAAGAATTTTTTTTTTTTTACGGAAATGTATTTTACTTGAGGCTTTGAATAAGAGATTGACCCTTTACAAAACAATTAGATCAACTAGATATACATTATAAAACATCAGTTAGGCCGGGTTCACAACTAAATTCACATTCACTTTCACCTATCCCTTGGTCAGCTGGACCTTTGGGGCACCACACAGGATCTGTCAACCTTCTTTCTCCATTCTTCTGTGTCAGTTGCCTTTGATAGAATTTCATTATAATATTCTTCTGAAAATTTTAAAACCTGCCTTTTTTCCTGCCTCGGTGGACCACTTCGGAGGCCGATACTGAGTTTGTTTTTCCACACAAACTGTCTTTGTAACCTTTTTTTTTTTGATTGCTGTTTTTGTTTGTGTCATAGAATAAATGTCTTAACAAAACGACTGACTGTTATTTATTATGTTCACCTTTAGACTTGATGAGTGAGAGAATAAAACTTGAAACAAACATTTATATAGTACAGTCTTCTCTCAGTCCCGGCGTTAATGACATCACATGATGTCCAAATACGTTTTTAAAAAGTTATTTTAAAGCCCGTCCAATTTCAACACATTCCTCCCACTCATAAAATAAACAAACAAAAGTTAAAGTAACAATTATGAATATTATTTCTTCAAGGGTCTCTACATTGTTCATATTTTTTTTCATGAGTTTAATGAAAACAAATGATGGCTGGTAATCAATTTAGTATATACTATTTGCATTTTATTTAATCAATGAGCGACAATGTCTGACGTTATAAGATAATAAGATATGAAAGAGAAAAATACCCATGTATTTTCTCTGATAAAAAAAATTCTATTAAAAAAAGTTTACTGTAAAAAAATAGTAACACCCACTCTTTTGTATAATCGTCGTATTCTCATTATATTAAAGTTAATATAAAACCTAGTTCTCCCTAGAGTACCACCATCCCCCACTACCTATATAATAATCTATGAAAAGAAAGAATAGATCTATATTGCCAGATGTCAATCTAATAGTCTAAGTTTGAAATCAGACATTTAAATAGATAAGAATTATATCAAGACAATAAATAAAAGTGATAGCATTTCTTGTTCTGTAACTTGAAGTCAGTGGGAAAAAAAGCTTCAGACTTAATGCTATTTCAGAGAGTATTAACACCACACATACACATACACATAAGACACACACACACACATGTCATGCTTGTGTAGACTTGATACTTGGCTATCGTTTTCTTGGGTCGCGCAGTCGCTGTCTCTGTTGGACTTGACGTCATCTTCGCGCTCAATCTCTTGGGACGTTTTGTCCAGTACAAGCCAGAGGGGGGGGGGCGGGGGGGCACATCTTAAAAAGACAATGCTGCAAGCTCTTTTAAAGGACGATCATTATGTCCAGTTGTCGGTGAGTAAGGACGGCAGGTTTATTTCTTGACCACACTGGCCTAGACACAACAAAACAACACTTCCACTTTGGACATAACTGTATGTTTGTATCATTTAGCCAAGAAATGGTTTTCAATAACTATGGTAAGATACACATCTCTAGAAACTCATGACTCATTTTTTTTCATTCTTGATCTCTGCAATTATTTTCCATGTTCTGACAAAATTGTTCATTTTTCTTATTTGTACACTGTTATAATTAAACTTCAATAACATTTTTTTTATTTGTAATCAGAAAACATTACTTCTGGCATAAAATTATATGAGAATGCATGCTCTTTTTATATAACACAAATTTAAGTTTATAAAACCAAAATTTAATTTAATGAGGTCAAAATCAACGATGTTCTCGTTTATTAGGATAGAAAGAGTTAATCTGTTACATATAATTGAATGCAAGGTTGTTGTTTTTTTTTTAATTGGAGATTTCCGTAAATGGCACACAAAAAAACAACAATATAAATAACTCAGCTTTTTGATGTATCCGGTGTACAGACTAAAGGAAGTGTTGCTAAGTTTTGATTTTTAAAAGGTCTAGACTCTAGAGGGTCATTTATGTGTGCACCTTTTAGCGCTGCAGAATCCAATGTTGTAAGCTTTTTCAATTACATCACAAAGACTTTTATTCTATGACTTGAAGACTTGTTTTAAAACTAAATGGGCAACTAACTCGAGATAAAAAGATCACTCACTACGAATTGCGATACTGTTACAAATATGGCTCAGTCCTTTTTAATTTAGCTGGCAACTGAAACGTTCAAATTATCGTCCTTGAACTTATTATATTTATCGTGAAAAAATCCCAAATAGAAATCAAGCCCGTCCAAAAAATCAATTTGAAGTACATCTACATTTATAATCTTTAATTCTATTTATAAAACAAAAATGTATACAGAAACAAAAGCCTAAGCAAAGCCGGGTAAATCATAGCTAGTATAATTGTAATTGTTTATAAGTTTCGGACGTTGTCTCAGAAAATAAAGACTGAAAAGTCCTAGTCTTCAAGAACTGCTGAATGATGGCATCGGGCAGAATTCGAACTCGGTTACATCGTGACGACAGTAGATGTCAAATGTGTTACAGAGAGTCTAATCTGTTCATTGATTCGGTACTTTCCGGCCATTGACGCAATACTTTTCGAGGTACTTTATATGAATCAGCCGGGAAAAGCAATGACGTAGCTTAGTTAAAGTCTCTAATTCACATGCACGACTGGCAAATAGAATCGAGTAGGACGTACTTTTCTTCTGTTACTAAGAAGAAACGTCTGTAATTTATAAGATAAGATAAGTCCTAGTTTTTGAGGCTCAGATACGTTTCTCTCTCCTTCTATTTCCCAATTATATTCTTGTCTTAGTTTTTAGTTTTCATATTTCGTTTTGATTAGGTTTTTTTTATTTTAAAAAATCATAATTTTTTTTCTAGATTACCTGTCTGGGGATTTTTTTTAAAATCATATTCGATGTTTTCTACAGCAAATTTTTGTCATACAATAGCTTCGCCTGTATAAAAATGTACTCTGTGAAATTGCTTTAAATAGCTTTAAAAAATATATCAATCTGGTATTAAATGTTTTATATTGACTGTTTTAAATAGACTTTAAGCTAAATGTCATTGTTAAAAGTGGAACTTAAGATTACATGGGCGTAGCCAGGAACTTTCTTTTTGACGGAGTTAGAAATTTCCCTCCTGGAATGTTAGTTTTTTTTCACACACCACACACTCTTACACATTACACGAACACTAATATATATATATATATATAACATGGCCATACACTTGATAGAAATCGTGTTCCAGTGGAACTGAGCCTCTGAGGCTTCATTGTCCGCTGCGTTCAGGAGGCTTAGAGGGCTCGGGCTGTAGTGTGAGAAACCCTGGTTTACAACTCATTTTTACTAAACATTGTCGTTATAAAAATTGTATTGCATGAGAAAAAATAAAACACAAGAAATTATGTTTTAACATTGTGTGACATCCCACTGGGGACACAACACTCTGTCGTCATTGACCCAATGGGATGTTGAATGAAATGGAAACAATGTAGTTCTGCTACATCCGATGTGGAAGATATATATAGGTCGCAACTGGACTTGCTTAGCCATGCGATACACTGTACTCATCGGAATCGTAGACATTGTCTTTAAGTAGCAGCTCATTAGTATGGAATTAGTTTGAGTAAGGTGTTCTGCATCGCTAAATTAAACTTTGTTACTAGCTGTGAAGGGGTTTGAAACAAAACAAACAAAATACGGATGTGGGCGTTATTGGGTAAAGTCTCTGGAGGTGATCAATAAATGATTAGAGGTGGAAGAAAAAGTTTCTTCTAATAAACAATTAGGAACTGATACCAAAAAGAAAGATTTCCCATGAGGCGAGAAAAGGGAGTTGACTGAACAGGGAGTTAATGCCCTTACATGATTCGTTCATTTAGTTAACAAAAATGTGTTATTTATACATCTCATGACCAACAGAGACAGACATTTTTTTTAAATTCATTATTTCAAAAGCAATAAAATGTTGAAATAGCTACAGTTCATGTCTTCACCCCTCAGCAGACCTCTGTTTACACGAGTATACGACTCACTATGGACTCTAGGTCTATATTTTGAATAAACCATTTGATTGTCATTGTAAATTAGCTATCACTTTAGACTTAGACTTAGCTTAGGCCATCTTAGGCATTTTTGACCTTAAACTAGATTTAGACTAGACCTTTTAAAACTAAAATCAACAACAGTCATCATGAAATTGCTCTGGCTATTTATCCTAATAATTACTAAATACACACTAGCTGAACACAGAACTAGATCTACCTCAGTCAACACTAAACTTAAAAAGGAAACAACAGTCATAATCAATCATCACACTTTAGATCAATGCAACTTCAAAAATAACCTAACATACACATCCATAACATTAAAGAATATTACCCATCACAAATGGAAGTTCTCAATCAGACACAGTAGAAATAAATACCTTTCACTGTTAATATTAATAGCAGGAGATGTAGAGTCAAATCCAGGGCCTAGATCTAAAGATAGATGCAACATCTGCAAAAAAGTATGCACCATGAAACAGAAAGCCATTCAATGTGACACCTGCGATGAATGGTACCATGCATCATGTCTCCATATGAATACACCTGTGTATTATGCCTTAGGCAACAAAGATGCATCATGGCACTGTGTACCGTGTGGGTTACCTCAGTTTACATCAGGACTGTTTGATTCCTTTGATGCGGACATATCTAACCCATACAACATCCTAAACACCATCCTAAAACCAACTCACCAACCACTAGCCAGATCCACTCCTGTTAAACCTAAATCTACTAAAATTAATACAGCAGCCTCACTAAACAAACCTACTAAAGAAGTAATACCAAAATACCTTAAAACCTTAGTAATAAATTTTCAAAGCATTAGGTACAAAACAGCAGACTTAGAAATTTTATTAGAATGTGAGAAACCAGACATAATTGCAGGAACAGAAACTTGGCTACATCCTGAAATTTATAATGCAGAAATTTTCAATAGTAATTATGAAATTTTTAGAAAAGATAGGGCTGATAATCACGGAGGAGTTCTTTTAGCAATAAAAAACACTCTTATTGCAGAAGAAATTACCTTACCTAACTCAAAAAACATAAGAATCTACATTTTGTAAAATTAATACCACCTCAACATCCCTTATAATAGGCAGCATTTACAGACCACCAAATTCTAGTTTAGAATACATGCAGGAACTATGAAATCAGATTACTACACTTAAAGAGACAAATAAAAATGCAGTTTTTTGGATTATGGGTGACTTCAACCTACCTGATATAAATTGGAAAACACTAACCATAGATAAACACCAAAACCTTAAGGACATAAATGAGCTTTTCATAGAAACTTTACACAACCTAAGTTTAGATCAAATCATTAAAAAGCCAACTAGATTAAACAACACATTAGATCTTTTCTTAACCAACAGACCTGGATTAGTAGTTGATTATGATATTATCCCTGGTCTATCAGACCATGAGATCATAAAAATACACAGTCAGATAAAAGCAGTAGCCAATACAAAAACCAAAAGAAAAATCTTACTCTGGAATAAATGTAACCTAACACAACTACACCAAGCTGCATTAAACTTTCAACAAACATTCTTATTAGAAAAAGACATTAACCAACCAGTCGATGACCTCTGGAATTTCATTAAAAACCATCTTAAAAGCATTATAGAAAATCATATACCAACTAAATACACATCAAACAAAATAAATAAATGCTGGTTTAATAATAGACTAAAGAAGCTTTGTAAACAGAAGGAAAACCTATATAGAAAATTTAAAGAAACCAAGGCAGAAAGAGTTTACAAAAAGTATATAAAAATTAAACACCTAACCCAAAAAGTAAGCAGACAGCTGCAGAGTGAATACATAAACAATGTAATATCTAAAGATAACAACAAAAACCTATGGTCATATATTAAGTCTAAGAAAATGGAAACAACAGGCATAGCGCCATTAAAAGATGAACATAACATAATACATAATGATAATGAAACTAAAGCAAACATCCTAAACAAATACTTTGCATCAGTATTCTCAGCCCCAGGAGACAAAGACATATTTCTTAATTTGAACCAAGTAGACAACATAGAAGATTTAGTAGTACAAGAAAATGGAATTAAAAAACTATTAGCCAACACCAAACCAAATAAAGCGTCTGGACCTGATGGTATTCCAGCTAGATTACTAAAAGAACTAAGCAATGAGCTAGCCCCAGTGTTCAAAATACTTTTTCAGGCATCGCTTAACCAGGGCAGAGTACCAAAGGACTGGAAAGAAGCTAATGTCACCCCCCTATTTAAAAAAGGAGAAAAATCTGATCCAGGAAACTACAGACCAGTATCACTTACCAGCATCACATGTAAAATACTAGAACACATAATATGTAACAATATCATAAACCACTTAGACAAACATAATGTCCTCACCCCATACCAACATGGCTTTAGGAAATATAGATCATGTGAAACACAACTAATAGGACTAATTGATGATTTTCAAAAGGTTTAGATAATAGTGAACAAATAGATGCTATCTTACTAGATTTTTCCAAGGCTTTTGACAAAGTTCACCACCATAGTATGCTTAAAAAATTAAAATATTTCGGCATTAACGGTCCACTGCATCTGTGGATTAAAGATTTTCTGATAGGGAGAGAACAAACTGTAATAATAAATGGCTCTAAATCAACACCAATAAAAGTAAACTCAGGTGTACCTCAAGGAACAGTCTTGGGTCCACTACTATTTTTAATTTACATAAATGATTTACCAAATTGCATTAGTTCAGGAACAAAAGTCAGATTATTTGCAGACGATTGCATAATATATAGAACAATAAAAACAAAACAAGACACAGATATTTTACAAAGAGAATTAGATGAATTACAGAAATGGGAATCAAATTGGAGCATGTCTTTCCACCCAGAAAAATGTCAGTTGTTAAGAGTAACAAAAAAACTAAAACAAATTTATTCCACTTATCTTATTCATGGCAAACCAGTAACACAGACTAAAAACTCAAAATACCTAGGTGTTATAATAAATGAAAAACTGTCATGGAATCCACATATTGATGAAACTATGAAAAAATCCAACAAAGCATTAGGGTTTATTAAAAGACATTTCTATAAATCAAATAAGAACATAAAACTAAAATGTTATTTAACCTTGGTTAGGCCAATAATAGAATATGCATCAACCGTGTGGGACCCCTCAACTCAAGAAAACATTAAGAAACTGGAACAAACACAAAATAGAGCAGTGAGATTCATAAGAAACGAATATTCACATTTGACTAGGGTAACACCATTAGTAAAATCACTAAATTTAGAAAGCCTTCAGGACAGAAGACTCAAAAGTAAAGTAGCAATTATACATAAAACACTGAACCATAATCTTCAAATACAAAAACAAAATTTAATAAAATACTCTGAAAGACACAAAAATAAAGGCACATTCCTCGTCCCATATGCTAGGACAAATTGGTACAAATACTCCTTCTTCCCTAGTGCTATTAGAGCATGGAATGGGTTGCCTGAGCAAGCCAGAAAAACCAGTGACTTGGCAGAATTTAAGTCATTGGTTAATATGCATGACTAAATGCATGACACGTAGGACGTAATCATCTTCTTTTTTGAAGTAACGTCTGTATTATATAAGATAAGATAAGATAGGGCTGGGTGTTTTGTGATCCAAAGACATTGCTCTGAGATGAACTGTGGTCACTCAGCGTCTCAAGAAGGTCAACAATACAATGACAATAATGATTAGGGTTAGATAAATGTAAAAAATTTAACAAAATTCCAAAGAGAGTTTCTGCTATCACACAACGATTTCTTTCCAGTGTTCGACCATTATTACACAAATTCAGAGGCGGCCCTCATCGGATCCGCCTATTTGCAAAAAACATTCAAGACATGACTTTGTTTTGATTGCCCAAAGCCATAAAATTTTAAAGATTCATTTGGCGTGGTGAAAAAATGTTTTTAGTAAAATGTTTTACATGTTTCGGATGTTCTTTCAAAGTTGAAGATAATCTACTTCCTAGTCCAAACCTCCCGCTGGACGCCGGGGGATGGTAGTGAGCAGGGTATGAACCTGGAACCATTGAAACAATCAAACGACAGGGCAGCGCGCATACTTCACGACCAGGCGTTGCTGTTAACTTAATAACAAAACAAGTAATCAATTACTGACAAAGAGATATTTGAGACTTTTTGGCAAGAGATCTAACGTAAATCTATATGTCAGAAGAGCGATTTCAGATAATTTTTTGGCATTGTTTTGTATTTTTAAAAAAATAAACTCGTAATTTGCCCACGTCTGCTCGATGTCCCAGCATGGTTACCAACAGATCTATTGGCATTTTCATTAGATGGAACTAGAATTTATATGCAGATCTAACAAAACTAAACTTCTGATTTAGCACTCTCAAGAACTATATGTACTAGATCTAGATGAAGAATCTAGATATAGAATAATTTAGATCTAATATAGATTAGATTTACGTGAAAAATAAAGCCTAGATATCTATAGACTGAAAGCAACATAAATTTAAAAATAGTATTAGTAGATAAGCTCTAATATTTATAAAATAGCAATACTAGATCTACGCATCAAGAAATCATAATCTACAGTTTAAGTCTAGATTTAGATCTAGAAATTAAATCTAGTCTTTGTAATTCTAGACTACATCTAGAAATTCTAAATCTAGAATCTACAACGATTTCAATTAGAATCTAGATCTAGTTCTAGTCTAAAAAAAACAACACTACTAGTAGGATGGCTGCCTGGTAGTGCGGTATGTGCACTGGACTATCATTCGGACTTCTCGATGTTCCCTGGTTCCTGCCCTGTGAAAGGTTTGGTTTAGGAACATCCGAAACATGTTTTAACAAAAGCAGGTAGATTGATAAATACAGAAATCAGAATCAGAGAACAGAATAAGTCACTCCCTGTCTTATACGTTTAAAATTTAATCTAAGAGTTTAATTCATGGATGCGCGTTCAACAAGCGATTTCCAACAAACTATTGTCATAAATATGTTTTTTAATTTTAAAAATCCAAAACAACCTATTATCGATAATGTGACTTTTAGACGATTAGGCAGAAAATGAATTGTTAATATGTCAAATAAGAGATTTCAGAAAAGTCGATTAAAGCTTACTATATGTTTTCAATTTAAAATAAAAAATGAATTAACTTATTGGCGATAATGAGATTTTTAGATTACTGGGGAGGAAAATTAAATTAAAATATATCAAATAAGCGATTTCCAAAAATCAATTGTCATCAATTTCTTTTTAAATAAAAAAAAAATAAAAAAATACTTATAATCGATAGCCAGATTTTTTCAACCTTTTAACATTAGCATGTTACAAAAAACAATGTCCGGATTAACCTACCAATGATACTCAAGCATCAACAAATACAATTTCGGCAATCTATTTCTCAATTGAAAGAGTATTTAAAGAAAGAAAATAAGCAAAATAAAAATAAAAATACTTTAAAAATAACAAAGCTTATATTAAGTGTATGTGTATCGATTGGTCTGGATCAGTCATGTAATTAAATTTGTAATAGATCTAGACAAACAATAGTAAAACCTGTGCGATTAAAAATATTTTCGCCAATTGTTTTGGTTTAGCGCTATTTTATGTTTTTAGCTTTTTCAATGCACTGTGATCCTATCACTTGTCTGGAATAGTTTTTAAGGGGGTAGTGGAAGAAAGAAGGGGGTATCTGGGTGATCGATTTTTAAATGTATTTATAGCAAAAAAAAAGTCAGAGGTCCAAAATCAAATTTAAGGCCTAAGACCAGTGGCGTAACTAAAGGGGGGGATGGGGGGAGAATTTTAAAATCCCCCCGGGCCCCCGCCTGGGAGGAGCCCCCAAATGGGTGTCCGAAATTTATTTCTAAATACATAATTTAATATATTTGATAGACAAATAGTGTTAACGAGTGTCTTTTTTTTTTCAACATTTATGGATTAAATTTATCACAAAGACTAAAACTAGATCTAGGTCTATCAGTACGTTGACTTTGTTGACATTTTAAAAAAAAAAATTTCCCACAGAGATGAAAGTTTTTTTCAATGTCAGTCTTACATTTTAAATTTTGTTTCCACGAATAAAACTGCATGATATACAGCGAATTCCAGGTATCTTGTTACCTTTAATAATAATAAATCTAAATAGCGAGTATTGTATGGCTACACTAATTAACCTTGACGCAAAATTTACAGAATCGAGTATAACAGATCTAAAAGTTATTCTTAATAATGCTAAAATAGTCCATTATTCGGGTTTGGCGTCTCTAATTTCAGAATTAAACTTCACACTCGAGTTATTGCCCCTCTATTCATCTTTCCTCAATCCAATAAAAACTCTATTTTTATTTCCATCTAAACCTTTTGCTTTTGCACAAAACATAAACAACAAACAATGACGTAATATCATATACTATTAGCACATCCTTCCTTTTAAAGTTATTATCGCATCCTTCCTTTTAAAGTTCTTAAGAGTGATATCTACTAGCACGGCCGGCCCTAGCATTTGCGGGGAACAATGCGAAACGGATCGCGCGGGGCCTAGTCTGGGTAGGGATGAGCATAATGTCAAAATTATTTCTTTTGAATTGGAAAATAGGCCTACTTTCGTCTTTGCAATAAATTTTTATCAAATGAAAGCTTGCAATGCCACTTTTTATTTATTGGCACCCCAAAATGTCGATTTCGTCTATTCTTCAGGAGATTTGAATAAATTCAAAAAAAAGTTCAGGACTTTATCGTATATTTTGCCTTTTCATGAGATTTTCTGGAGGCCCTGGGACATCCGGAGGTCGCGAAAACCCTGTTATTTTATATACGTTATAATGGTTTAATTTAATAATGTACACTTGGAATTAGCGCGGGGCCTATGAAAGCGCGGCGCCCACTGCGACCGCATAGCTGCAGTGGCCTAAGGCCGGCCCTGTCTACTAGGAACTTAAACTATTCGTCCACTTCTGGTTGTCTTGACTGGCACAAGTTCTCTAGACGTTGGTCTATAACTGTCTGTTTCGTTTGTTCCAACAGTTTGCAGTTCATTGTCTTCATCGGTATCATAGTACCCAGAGATGTCTTCATCGGTATCATAGTACCCAGAGATGTCTTCATCGGTATCATAGTACCCAGAGATGTCTTCATCGAAACTCTTATTCAAAAAGCGTTGATTTCTTATGCATGTTTTTCCATCGTTTGTCTTTATGATGTAAGATCTGGGTGCTGAATGTTTTTTTTATGACAACTGCTTTCTGCCATGTTTGACCTAAATGAACTCTCCGACAGAATAAGCTTTAGGTAGTCTTGCTTTTGCATCGTATTTCATTTTGCTTTTCATCTGTCGTTCGTTGAGTAATGTCTCTGCATTTTCAGCTACCGATGGTTTCAATAGTTTGGGATCAGTTGGAATGATTCCCTGACTCTTCTACTCGTCAGCAGTTGTGTTGGTGAATACGGAAGTCCACTTATCGAAGTATTTCTATACTCGAGCATAACGAGATATGGATCTTTCCCACTTTTGTATGCTATGAATCCTTTTGCTTTCCCACAAAACATAAACAACCAACAATGACGTAATACCATATAATATTAGCACAGAATCTTCTTTATGCAGTGGAAAATTAAGAATTTTTTGCCTATCTTGAACTCTGGTCAAAGCTCATACGCCCAATTAATATAGTTCAGAAGAAACTACAAAAGTCTGGACTGCATATTCAGTGCATATACAGGAAGCAGCTGAAGAAATTAGTACTATTTCATGCTTTCTGCAAAATGATCAGAAACTGACAAAAACCCAATCCATCGAAAAAGTAAAAGAAGGTAGAGAATACTATGGATTCTCTGTAATCAAAACAACCAGAAGAATGAAAATACTTGATGGGAAGTTGAGTTCTAATGTAGGACTGTCAATAGACTGCAATTCAAACGTGTTGCGACAGAAGTGCTGGACATATTTCATATGGAGATGAAGGACAGATTTCAAAGGCTGGAATGAAAATGGATACCTTTGGGTTTCTTCTTGAACCAAGGCACCTGTTAGATGAAGACACGCTTATGACTAACTGTGCTACTTTTCCTGTTTGTATGATGATTTAAATCAAAATCGCTTTTTCAATGATGTCATTGATGCACGAGCACTTTTCATCAACAAACCTGTAATACAATCACCAATAGACATATTGAGGAAACAGACTTCATATGGTAATTACTTGTTCTCAAACTTTGCAACCTCCTACGAATGCCGCTAACTCGGGCCACTTCCATTACTTCATGTGAGAGATCATTCTCAAAGCTCAAGTTCATCAAAAGTTATCTCAGGAGCACAATGAGGCAAGAAAGGCTTATCATGGCTTTAATGTCAGTGAAGTCACAAATACTAGAAAGTATCGATGTATTTGATGTTATAGATGTCTTTGCTGCACAGAATGCACGACGTGTAGCGATATCAATTTAGATTTGTCACTTGTGCATTATTTAACTAATAAACAACGCTATTATTCATTAAAAGAGTCTTGATGATTACTTTTTGTTAAGTTTACTGATATACTGAACCAATATGATTTGGGGCTTATATTTTTTGCGTACATTATCTCATGTCATATGTCGAATGTCAAAATGCAAGGGGCCCCCAAAGAGGTCAACCCCCCGGGTCCCTAAATTCCTAGTTACGCCCCTGCCTAAGACCTCTTCAGCCTCCTCAAACCAATAGGGTAATCACTGTGCCTGGGAGCACGAAAATAGGTATATACTATAAATAATAAAGGGGAATAATTCAATTTATACAACCTAATCGATCTAGTACAATTAATTTCCCTTGTTGGAGATGTCAAAGAACATAATGTATTACCTTATAGTTCATTAACAAGTTGTGTTATTTTTGTATTATTAATTCTTGTGTTGGCATGTAAAAGAAATAATTGTGTAAAATTTCATCTTGATTCGAGATTGGGTGTTGGAGAAATAACGTGTACAAACTTTTTACCAGACAGAGTGAGTTGATATAAGCTTTGTAACAAACACCTTAAATTATCTCCTTAAAATATGTAGATTTAGTAACAGTAAGTATTTAGGTAGGCGGCTTGATCATGCAGTAACCTATCCCAGTTGTCGGGGTAATAGTATTGAATTAAGGATGAAGCTATACAACTAAGTAAATAAATAATATAATGACTAGCTGCAAGCAATTAGAAAGCCATCAAATATAAATTGCTTAAGGGTGTCCATAGACTTCCTTTACCTTTCAGAGTTCATTGTCTAAAAGTCAACATGAGACAGTGAAAAGGAAACAAAGCACCTTAACACTCGACCAACACACCCCGTATATTATATTTGCGTCCCTTGTTACAAAGTTTATATTAACTCACTCTGTCTGTCTGTCTGTTAAAAAGGTTTTTACACGTTAATTCTCCAACTATGTATTCTTGGATCAAGTTGAAGCATTGTACATTTATTCATTGTCAACACGTGAATCAATAAAAAAAAAGGAACCAATTAGTCAAATAATTTCTGGTACTTCATCTTTTTGTTTTTATATCAACAAGGGAAATTAATCCTTTAGGATTCGCAGATATCGCTAAATGTTCATGGTTTTGTCCCCTTAGATTTCATCCACTCCCATTCTTGGAACAACTCTAAAACCATACATAATTATTTGATGTACCTATAAAATCCATCCGCACAGTGGCGCTACAACCCATGGAGGGCTCTGAACTACTTCAACACATCCCTCCCGCCTTTCGTCTCCACGCCCTAACCCCAAACATGAATCGATTAAAAAAAAGGTAATTAACCAATAAATTATAGGTAGTTAATTATTCTGCTTGATATTGAATAAATAAAATAGCTTCTACATTATAGAGAGATAGTTGTTAGTGCGGAATTCTCCCCCCTTAGATAAGCTTTGTTTTTGTTTTGCGCTGTGTACAGTGACACTCTGGAGGATCGTTAAGTTTTTGTTCTGCGCTGTGTACAGTGACACTCTGGAGGATCGTTAAGTTTTTCTTCTGCGCTGTGTACAGTGACACTCTGGAGGATCGTTAAGTATCCATTCTTGAGGCCAATGTGATAAATAAAACAGAAAAATGCAATGAATTCTATCGGTCAAGTTCTTAACTTGTCTGAAAGTGAGCGTGAAACTTGAAGCCATGAATAAATAATCAGTGAAATCCTTAACTCACCATTCATGTCCAACGAACAAAAGAGACAAAGTTATTTCTACAATATTGACTGTCAAGTATGATTGAAAGATCGCTGCTTACCTGTCCTGTCCGTATGGGTAAATATGCTTCCAGTGACGACATCCTAACAATGAGGCCATCTAATATCTCTTCTGCTTTTTATACTTAACATTGGCTGGAGCTTTTTCACTTTAGTCATGGTATAGTGCCACAACACATGTGTACTTGGTTAAGACAGTCAAAGTAATTACAACATGCTAATTTCATAGCACACATCTCAAGGTCATAGTTGCAATAATTGAATATTGTTTAATTGGAACGTTTTCTAAAGAGTAACGGAAACAACTCTTCACTTCTGAAGTTGTTAATAGTATCTACAATAAATCTTTCTCCATTTGGATAAAATCTCTACGTAAAGAACAAGCTCTCGCTACTCTAAACCAGACGATTTAGGATTTCTTGATACCGTCAGGCGGAGGCTGAGCGGTAAAGCGCTGAGCTTCCGAACCGGGGGTCCCACTGAAATGATTGAAAATATGCCCTCTAAAATCATTCAAATATATGTCTATCATAATGATTTAAAATATGCCCTCTGAAATTATAAAAATATGCTCTCTAAAATAATTAAATATATGTCTATCAAAATAAAAAAAAAAAATATGCCCACTTAGATTATTTTAGATATGACCTCTAAAACCATTATATATATATATATATATATATAATCGAAATCATAAAAAATAAGCCCACTGTGATTATTTTTAAAAAATGCCCTCTAAAATCATTCAATCTATGTCTATCGAAATTATAAAAAATATGCTCACTGAGATTTTAAAAATATGCCCTCTAAAATCATTAAATATATGTCTATCGAAATCATTTAAAATATGCCCTCTAAAACAATTAATTGTATGTCTATTGAAATAGTTAAAAATATGCCCACTGATATTGTTTAAATAATGCCCTCCAAAATCATTAAAAATATGCCCACTGAACTCAATCAAAAAAACATTTGCCCACTCAAGATTTAAGAAAAAAACAAAACAAAAATAATCACTAAAGCATGCTAATGGGATAATTAATAACCGAAGTATAAAAGATCCTTTGATATTTGATATCAAATAAAATTGCAGATAAATAATTGACTAATTGGTTAATTTTTTTTATTGATTCATGTTTTGTTAGGATCAATACATATTGCTTTAAAGTTTCAACTTGATCCGGCAATGGGAGTGGGCGAAATAATGTGTACAATTATTTAAGTGAACCAAACCCTACATATTTAGCCATATCTGCCAATACTGAAAGTTTCATTTCCTTTGTTGGTATCAAATAATTACCAGTATTTATTGTCCTAATAGTTAATTTTTTTTATTTGAGTCATGTCTTGTCTTAGTCAATAAATTATTGTGCCAAGTTTCAATTTGATCCGTATTTGGGTGTTGGAGAAATAACGAATCCAACCTTTTACCAGACAGATAGACAACTTGAGTTAATAAAAGCTTTAAAAAAAAACATGTTCGTTGAACCTACCAATATTTTTAGAACATAAGTTAGAGCTTGTTTTTTTTTTCGGGCTTCAGAGCTTCTATAACCTCATTAAACTACGATTATGAAAGTCCAGTGTCAGGTGGTGTAAACCACTGTGAAAATGTTCACCTCTGTTGACCTCTGATTAAAGTGCATGTGAAGGTTTTGTCCATCATCTTGACTGGTTAGTTTTACCAGTATAAAATTTAAAGCCGTGTTAGGTGATTGTACTGTTGCCTAAGTATTCCTTCTGTCGGCATGACAGAAGTGTTAGGTGATTGTACTGTTGTCTAAGTATTCCTTCTGTTGGCATGACAGAAGTGTCAGGTGAAGGTACTGTTGTCTAAGTATTCCTTCTGTTGGCATGACAGAAGTGTCAGGTGATGGTACTGTTGTCTAAGTATTCCTTCTGTTGGCATGACAGAAGTGTTAGGTGAAGGTACTGTTGCCTAAGTATTCCTTCTGTTGGCATGACAGAAGTGAAAATAGGGATCCTGAATAAATTAGGATGTAGGACGTAATCATCTTCTTTTTTGAAGTAACGTCTGTAATAGATAAGAATCCAACAGAATTATTTTAAGGAGAACTATATCCGGAAGCCTTTAACTCAAGGCAGTCCTACTGTATGGTTCTGAAACATGAAGAACAACTGAAGCAACAACAAGAAAAGTACAGACCTTTATCAACAGATGTCTTAGAATTATCTTAAAAATTCAATGTTATGACAAACAGAAAACACCAAACTGTGGAAGATGTGTGGACATAGAAATATAGAGTGCAGATCTTAGAAAGTGAAGGTGGATTGGTCATACCTATAGAAAAGATACCAACAACTGAGCTAGACAGGCCTTAGAATGGAACCCCCAGGGCACAAGAGGAAGACCAACAAGATAAACATTTTTTTAAATACTTACAAAAAAAATACTTATATTTAGTCTACTTGTATCAATTAGTTTGGATCGGTCATGTAATTAAATTTGAATAGATCTATAGAATATAGACTAACAAGAATAATTGTGCACAATTTCAGCTTGATCAGAGATTAGGCGTGGGAGAAATAACGTGTACAAACTTTTGGCCAGACAGACAGACAGAGACAGACAGAGTGAGTTGATATAAGCTTTGTAAAAAGAACGTATCGACTCGTTGTACTAGATGAGAGTAAATATTGGCCTGTTTTTATTATGTTTTATGAAAGTCAAGGGAAGATAATGTTGATACCCGGAAGTAGACAGCAAAGGACAAAATACCCTTCTAGATCTGTGACACAAAATTGGCACAAGTAAATAATACTTTAATACAGAACAAAATACTATAACCAACAAAAGAAAATGGGGGAAAAAAAGCACGCCCAAGTGGACAAAGTATTATGTCAGATGTAGTACAGTCTTGAAATGGCAGGGTTTTAGTAGGTGACAGTTACAGATACAACCTCCTCTTCTCAAGTTTGCTAAGACGCATCAAACTCGACCTACCTTAGCTAAAGTTGATCAAACTGGAATACATTTAGACAGATACACATTTCATTTCTCCACTGGCACTGAACCATATTATTCGTCACATTTGTATTGATTGATTGATTGATTGATTCTTCCTCATTGTGTATATTGAAACCTATTTGTCTTTGTTCTCCCATTCTTTCACTGTGTTCTGTAGATTCCCTCACACCAAAGTCTGCTATAACGATGTTCTCAACTTGTGTTGTATCCTATCTATTACTATCCTTGCACATTGGAACAAGTAGCGCGTCCGTAGCTGAGGAGCAAGCCTTTTATACCATGGCCCGAAACAGGTGAGTCGACGTTTCTATCTTTTCAACTAGAAATCTCTTTTTGTTTCAATTCCTATTACAAGCTCACACATTCCTAGTTGAAGCAAAAAAAATTGATTCATTTAATAGTGCAAAATTTTCATTGTCGTATCGAGCTGAGTTTAAACTCGAGCTGTCTGACAAAACATTAAATACAAATTTCAAAAGGATCACTACGTTAATTTGTTAACTAATTAGAAATGTATTAAAACCCAGTGACTCAGGGTGGACTAACAGTTATATTAAGGTTTCCTTATTATTGAATATCACTAATATTCCTTTTTATGAAAAATCAATGTATTTAATATATTATATTTTTAATTTTAACATGAAGTGCGAATCGATTTTTTTTTATGTCACTAGTATTTTATTTTATATTACAACTTTAAAAGCTTTATATAACTGCTAATATATAAATATAATTACAGTGACCTTTTATACGTAATACTTTGCTACAGTGACGTAGGCTTGCACTACTAGCGTCGCAATGTGGTCAATAGACAAAGTACTTCCTTACATCCATCATATACATAGTGTCTATTAAGAGAGCTTGAAGAATTATTTTTGACGCGTCTAAAATTTTCATACATGTTGATGTCAGTTTGGATGTTATTATTTTTTAATTGTTTTATCACAAGAGGAAGTTTTTATTGCATTAAATCAATCCACAGACACCAGAAAACCTTCAATTACCTGCTCACCTATATATATATTACGCACACACACACACACACACACACACGCACACACGCACGCACGCACGCACGCACACACACACACACACACACACAGAGACAGACAGAGAGAGAGAGAGAGAGAGAGAGAGAGAGAGAGTACAAACAGCTCTTCCCATTCAAACAGCTAAAAGTCTAATGGTTGAATCTTTTTCCAATGTCTCGGATCTTCTCTGGACCGTTATGAATCATAAAAGCTTCAATCCTTGCATGAATCAGTTCGAATGGAAGCTTATCTACCCTTGGTAACTTTTCGTTATATCTAACGGACATCAATTTTAAGTTGGTAGATAGAACTTCTCTAATGTTATATTGTTTATTGTTCTCTTTGTTGTATATCACGGAACAGATCTGTGCTATCTGTGAGGGATCTCCTTCTCTGTGAGTCCTATTCCCTACTGTCTTCTATAATAATTAGACTCGTCCAGTTTTGACCATTGTCTGGTCTTTAACAAATCTTTGCTCTACTTTAGAAGGACGTGTTGGTTTGCTTTTCATAATTAGTTGTAGTTTGTTGTTGTTTCTTATCTTATCTTATCAAATACAGACGTTACTTCAAAAAAGAAGATGATTACGTCCTGCGCGTCATGAATTTAGTCATGCATATTAACCAATGACTTAAATTCTGCCAAGTCACTGGTTTTCCTGGCTAGTTCAGGCAACTCATTTCATGCTCTAATAGCACTAGGGAAGAAGGAGCATTTGTACCAATTTTTTCCTAGCATATGGAACGAGGAATGTGCCTTTATCTTTGTGTCTTTCAGAGTATTTTATTCGATTTTAATGTTATTTGTATCCCACAAACGTTTCCAAGCCATTCTGAAGATCATAGAAACATCTAGTTTTTAGCATTACTATTACTTGTACTAAACTCGTATTTTAACGTGAAGATATTTGTGGACGGATTCCATTGCATACTAAAGCTGATCTGTATAGGATTATATGCGCTTTTTAACTTCTTCATTTTTATTTCAATTGATTTCAGTGACAATTGATACACTCATGAAACCATAGAGAGTCGTTTAGATATTTCCATCATTTAGACCTACATATTATTGAGAATATAAAGCCGAGAATTCAATTACATTGATTTCCAGCCAGTAATGATTTAAAAGTATGAGGTCTTCCATAAAAAATGTAATGTTCAAAATGTTGATGGAATAAAAAGGCGAAGTTTTGTTTTTACTTTGTTCTTCGTGTTACTTTAATTTGATCGTATCTTCTATCTTTCTATCATTTGGATATAAATATAGTTTACAATTTTATATCTATAAATCGCTCCATCTATTAAATTGCGTGAGCTATCAATGACTCGGAGCATTCCTCTCGTCATCCCATACGTCTTCTCTACGAGAGATACAAACGACAAGTCAACAGAAAACAAACGGAAGGACTAAAACAGTCTTTAGAAATGTTAACTTTTCCTTGGTTGCTTACAGTGAAGTGAAAGCTAGAAGTAAACCTGAAGAAGATCGGTAGACCAGGAAGCTATGTTGGCAGGATGGAGGTGGACCCAACTGAGGGAAATCGCCCAGAACAGAGAGAGTCTGATGGGGAAGTAGTGTTACAGCTCTTTGCTCCATTGGAAGTCAAAGGGTTTAAGTCAAGAACGAGTTTACATACATGTGTATTAGATGCCTAAGCCTTTTCTGTCTGGGGAATATATACCAGCGTTTCTCAAACTGTGGTTGGCAAAGTCCTGACAAGGGGGTGCAAAGAAGTTTGATTTATTATTGACGAGAAGAAAAAATATTTTCGCAATAGTCAAAGTTATTTTACAATGTTAACCAAGTAAAGAAAAAAATATTGTTAATGCAATCATTTAACTAAAGGAAGTCATTTGTCTTTTAGTTTTGTTATATATATATATATATATGTCACGTTCTTGTGTTAAAGATCTGCAACAATGTCATCTCGCAATATTTGTTAAAGAAGATAATTTTTTATTTCGTCTGACTCTATATAGTTGTTGACTTTCTTGTGTTAGAGCAAGAGGATTTCGTCTGACTCTATATAGTTGTTGACTTTCTTGTGTTTGAGCAAGAGGATTTCGTCTGACTCTATATAGTTGTTGACTTTCTTGTGTTTGAGCAAGAGGATTTCGTCTGACTCTATATAGTTGTTGACTTTCTTGTGTTTGAACAAGAGGATTTCGTCTGTTGTACTTCGCTCTGTTGACAACTTTTGGAGTAAACGAAACAAAAATGACTAGATGTCCTGCTATCGAGGATAATTTCACCACGTACGTGTGCTCTATGTAACTTCAATGACTTTCGCCTTGATGTACTCTAACAGGAGAGGAGAATGTAGGGGCGATAAAGCGGGAGCTTAGGAGAAGTGTAAGGAAATACTACAATGTGGAAAGATTTTAACATAAATAGACAAGATTTAAAATGTCACACTGTGACCACTGTCGCCAGTTAAATAATAACAATTAGTTTGTGTTACGAGCGAGTAAGCTGAGAAATGTAATTACATGTGGATCAAAATGCGCAGAAATTATTCTAGAGTTGTTTTTTTTAATCTTCAACACTTTCATGCTGTATGTACCTGATGCACCAAAGATCTTGATATTTATGAGTTTATGAATATCTTCAGTTTAACTCTTTCTCTCCGTGATTATTTACCACATTCTGGTGGAATCAACGTTGGCATCGTCAGTTAGGAGAGAAAGAGTTAAGTGTAGTGAAGAACTGACGAGACATGCAAATGTAATATGTAATGAAAAGCAATTTGTTGAATCAAAGCTTATGTAAGGGAACAAATATTGTTGATATTTCTCACAATACTGCAAGATTTTTTTACCATTTCCTTATGACATAGAATAAAATAACTGCCATTAATTAATGGCTGAACTGGGCAGTATATAGGAGAGCCCAACTAATAGAGTACAGTTTCAACTGGATAAGAGAAAGGGGAGTGGGAGGAAGAACATGTCAACAAAATCCTGCCAGACAGACAGACAGACTGACATCTTGAGTTAATATAAGCTTTAAAATTGTATAGTCACAATCACATTTCTTCTTTTTTTTCTATTTTAAAGACCTTGTTATTGTCTCTATTGTGTACTATTCATTTTGTCACTTAATAATTATGCCCACCCCCTTTTTGCAATTCTGTACATGAGCTAAGGCTATTTTTAGAAGACAAGAAGAGGAGAAAGTTGTAAAAACGTACGACCTTAGAAGAAGAAAAAAAATCCTTCATGTTCTAGTTTATTTTAGTGTTAGTTTTCCATAGGCTTATTTTGTACATTCTGTCTGTCTCTTGTATGTACAACTAATCTTGGTATCCTGTTTTAAGTTTCAACGAAATGCATCAAGTTATGACTGAGATTGATATTATGTTCAAAGATATATCTTATCATTTGAGATGTTCTACATTTAATGTGCATATAGGAAATCCAGTGTCTATATATTTCACTTTTAAATAGCCTCGGGTTGCATTTTAAATGTTGAACAAAATGTGTTCCTATGCTACATATTCAAGTTGAATTGATTGTAAAGATGCTATAGAAGCTTTTGATTTGTTCTTAAACCCCTTGTGTAGTTCCTTCATTAGCGTATAATGATCTAGATGTCATAAACAAAAGGCATGTTGTAGTCAGCTGTTAGATGTTTTAATAGGGTTTGTTGCTGAACATAAAAATTATATATGTGTCAGACGCGAATAGCCCAATTTTCAGTAAAAGAAATTACAAAAGTCATTTCTCTATAGAAGAAGTTACGAAGGCTATATAGAATACAACCACAGACCTATATATACTACAATAAATATAGGTTACATTACTTCAGGAACAAAATTCAGATTATTTGCAGACGATTGCATAATATATAGAACAATAAAAAAAGAGACACAGATATTTTACAAAGAGAATTAGATGAATTACAGAAATGGGAATCAAATTGGAGCATGTCTTTCCACCCAGAAAAATGTCAGTTGTTAAAACACTGAGCCATAATCTTCAAATACAAAAAAAAAATTTAATAAAATACTCTGAAAGACACAAAGATAAAAGCACATTCCTCGTTCCATATGCTAGGACAAATTTGTACAAATACTCCTTCTTCCCTAGTGCTATTAGAGCATGGAATGGGTTGCCTGAGCTAGCCAGGAAAACCAGTGACTTGGCAGAATTTAAGTCATTGGTTAAAATGCATGACTAAATGCATGAGGCGTAGGACGTAATCATCTTCTTTTTTGAAGTAACGTCTGTATTTGATAAGATAAGATAAGATAAGGTTTTTGATTTCTAGTTACGATTTATTTAGGTAGGTGCTGTTTTACTATTACATACCAAGTATTAGAGTTTAGAAAAACCCAGGTTTGTTTCTTGTGCACCGCTGTTAGCTAACACCTCATATCATCTCTCCATTAGTATATTTAGATCTATAATCTTCTTGTGATGTCAAAGGGCTGAGCCGAAGGCTCTTCGAGACCTAAGTTTGAAAAAAAAAAACTGTTTGGTCGTCCAGCCGAACAGTAAAAAAAAAAACCTATGAGAACGCACAGTTCTGTTTGAGAGCGACCCAAGTCAATGCCTATGTAAATCCTTGCTGTTTCCAATGCCTTTGGCCCCCGACACATAATTCGCCGTTCATGGCCGAAGGCCGAGGACATCGGGAGCCTCAGTCATTTTCCTTCGTTATACCAAGCTAACCGTGGGGGACTCGCCATTTATGTAACGGTCCTTTGAGGAACGGCGCATGGATGTATGACAGGTTTGTGGGGACTTTTTTGCAACCCCGCCCGTGCAATGGGTTTACTCTCGTCTACCCGTGGGCACCCCCACGGGAGTTATGTTTCGCCATTCATTTAGCCTAGCTACCACCTCAAGTAGCCGTTTCCACCCAAGTGCCACGATGAGGCAGAACAGCGTACCTGGGAGATCTGTAATCTAATTCTAGTGTAGATCTATACATAAAAATCGAATAGATCTAGATAGTAATAGTATAGATTCTATCTTGAGACTAGATTGCCGAGTCTAGCCTCTGCTATGCCTATAGTCCGTTTTATTAGAAAAAAGTCTAGATATTAATAAAGACTAAAGTTTTTTAATTATTAGATATAGACATAAGACATAGATCTAATAATACTGTAATACGTTTACTATACTCTATACTTAATCTACTAAACTAGAAATCTATCTATAGATCTATAATCTAGTCAATCTAGATCTATACAATATTCATTATAATACTTTTACTTATAATGACTTATTTAATAAATTAGTACTTAGACTTAGATCTATTATTATAATAATGTATTAATAGATTTACCTTTCAATGGCTAGACCAAATAATAAAATTACGAATGATGTCTATAATTACTGATTTTTTATATTTTTTTTTATAATAATAGGCCTACTAAATCTAGGTCTAGACTCTACTTAAATCTAGTCTAAAATAATAACTGTCTAAGACTCTAGATGATTGAGAAGTTCACACATAGGTGTTTTTAATAATACGGCATGTCTGCTGTAAGTATATAAAGTGCTTTTTTTTCGTAAAAATAAAAAAGAGGTTCCGGTACTCAGTGATAGATTGCCTAACTTTCAACTAATAATAAATTAACAATTAACGTTGAATTACAAGAAAAGTAATCATTTTTTCCCGACATTTAAAAAAGGTGCCAGTACCCCGTACCGGTGCGTACTGTCACAAAAATATATGTATATCTCAATCTTCTTTCATTTAATTTTTTTTTTTGCGGGGTTTTTGCTACTTAATACATTGATACCGGATCGTTTTAAATAGGGCCTAAGTATACAAGTAGGATTTCGAGCATTGGATACATTTACTTTTGAAGTACAAAGTTTTATGGAAGAGGCAATATATTAGTTGTTTGAAGTTTGTAACTTCTTCAATTCAGGCTAAAAATATCGAAGCCTACATTTTTACTCTCATTTCTAAACAATTAGAAGAGATGGATTGACTCATTGTGTAGCTTGTGTACATCTTCAAAAACACAAACTCTCTTTGTAATCTTATCAGTTAGACTTTTAAAACTATTAAAAGAAAAACTTAGTGATTATTTTTACTGTATAAAATATTATTATTCATTTTTAGAATTAGGATATAAACAAAATTTGCCATATGACTTTATCTAACAGAAAAAAATTAAACTTACGTCTATTTATGCGGTTATTTATAGTTACCTAGTAATATAAAATATATTGAACTTACACGTACATTCATCATAATGCAGCCATGCGATTTTTCGTTTATAAACATAGCGTTATTTAGGACCAATATTTTACAAAGGCTGCTTGGAGAAATCAGGAGAAAAACGACTCAAGAAAAATTTAAAAAACTAGAACAGACACAAAATAAACAGTAACATTCATAACAAAATAATATTCAAAATTGATTGGAGTAACACCTTTTTAAGTAATCATTTAAAGTTTAAAATCACTACAATTTTTTTCAACAATTATTTTGTGTATGAAATTGTGTATCGGAAAATGCCGGGTACATGAAATAAGCTAGTCCTAAAAAAACAACACAGATCTTGGGTAAAATACTCATAAATAAATGTACTGTAAATGTACAGTTTCAAGCGCTAGTTTCTTTTCTTTTTATAGCCTCTATCGGGTTATATCCCAACTACCCGTATTTTTGTGTAGAATTTTTTTCTCTATCAGGTACACTTAAAATGATAGCATAATAATGTCAGTTTAATTTTAAAAGAGAACTGAAAAATACAAAGATATATAGGGAAAAAAGCGACTTCCGGCCCAATACTTTATAATCAAAGAAACGAAACGGACTAGTCGAAGAAACCCTAGAATTAAATATTTATTTCTATGAAGGGAGCAAACACATTGTATTCCTCCCTTTGCACTTATGAAACTAAATTAATTAATTGCCGCTAATTGATGAACTAATTTTTGGTTAATTTCTAACTGATTCATGTGTTGTCATCGACTTATGTAATCAGCAAAGTTCAAACTTGGTCCTAGCATTGGAAGTGGAAGAAAAACATTATAAAACAAACCACACAGACAGACAGTAGACAGGCAGACAGTAGACAGACAGACAGTAGACAGACAGACAGTAGACAGGCAGACAGTAGACAGACAGACGGATTGAGTTGATACAAGCTTTGTAAGAATTACAACACAAGATACTTTTAATACTAACAATAATTTCCCAGTCTAAAAGCAGTTTTTATATTTTAAAAAGATGTCAGAAACATTAACTTCGATATTTTCGAGTTTGAGCAAAAAAAAGCTAGATCTCAATGAAAAAATGAATATTTAATAGGTGTAAAGTGAAACCAGGCATCAAAATAAGTGTAGGCAGAGTTGATAATTTCTTAAGACAGTTCAAAATGTCAACATGATTCAATGCTGTCTTTAGCCTAAGCTGCTCAAAATATAAACTCCATTGTGTCTTGATGTTGTTGGGGTGCTGCAATGAATTCTGTTTTTTTTTCCTAGTTCTAAATGTATCCTTTCAAAATATTGTCAGTTTCTTGTACATAGAACTATGTTTTCATGTTTCTATAAGTGCCCTAACCGTACTTCATGTGCTCTTGTTAATGGCGAAGTTTCCATAAAGTAATTTTATTATTTAGTATAAACTAGACATATGTTACCCGCGACCCGCGGGTCTCTATTTGCGCATTACTGTCGATATAGTCACAATTAAACGAAATAATAATGTAATAAGTAAAGCGAATGTGTCAATGTAAAAATAGTGTGAATGAAGCTGTCAAATAAAAATAGCTAATAGGCTTAAATCCATTTGTTCAAATTAAAACATTTGCTTGTAGGCCTATATATATTTGATTAAAATTTGAGATGAATAGACCTAATTTTGTATGTTCATGTGTTCAAGTATAAAGTAGATCTTGAGGTAGACATAGATCTAAATCTACACTAATCTAGAGTTGAAAATTGGCTTTTATAGAGTTCATTCTGTGTTGCGCATGCGTGACCTTTTTTTCATGAATGAATATAGGCCTATCTCAACACGGCTACGCAACTTTAGCGAACAGCGAACGAATGTATTAAAAATGCTTTAGAAAAACAAATTTGAATGTTAAATTGATTAAAATACCAAATGAATGGACAATAATTAGTATGTTTATGTGTTAAAGCATAAAGTTATTTTTGCGAAAAGAAGTTTTATCATCTTAGAGTTCAATAAGAGTTTTAGACCTAGACCTAGGAATAGACTCAGTAGAGAGATATGTTAATGTGTAACCATTTGGTAATGTCTAATGAAAGAATGTTCGCCAGGAAATCTGTAGTCACAGATATCAGGAACTAATTTATGTAAAAAATGCTTTTGAAACAGAAAATTGAAGGTTAATTTTATTATATAAAAAAATCAATGGATCTTCTTTTGTATTTTCATGTGTCAAAGTAAAAAACTTTGTGCGCAAAGTGTATTTCTTAAAATTAGATCTAGGTCTAAATCCTTTCGATCTTTTCTCATGTCAACATTGTTAACCATGGTCTAGATCCATAAAATACTATAGCTGTAATAGAGTCGGACAACTTTTTTTTTTTTGAGGGTCTTAAGTTTGTTTTAGGGCTACAATACATACACTACGGTCTAAGTTAGTACCCAAGGAACATTCTTGCCTAGTTTTATCAAGATTGATCAATCGGTTTTGACGTCTATAAGTAACATACATACATACATACATACACCTCACATTCTACTTTATAATATAGATACTAAAAATTTACGCCCTACGAGCTATTCTCTCACAATCTGGCACTGCCAGAGACGAAATTTGCTCATAGGAAATACATTTTACTTAAGAACTTTCTGATCATAGTGGTAGGCTTGCGATAGTCTAGCCTTTTCACGTGATGCAATAAACAATTTCAATGTGTAGCTTATTGGTAGATATATCCTGAGTTTTTTGGTTCTCCAGGGATTGTCAGGGCTAAATTTTCCCTTGAAATTGATGATCTGCGCATTCTACGGAATGGACCTAGTCCCCTGACATAACCAATAATTAATTGACGACTAATTAATTAACAGAGATTTAGCATACAGGACAGACTGACACATGGAATTCGTGGGGCTTAATTATCTTGTCTTTTCAAGTAACGTCTGTATTTTATAAGATAAGAAGATCTTCTTCTTATCTTATCTTCTTTTCTTATAAAATACAGAAGTTACTTCAAAAAAAGAAGATGATTACGTCCTACGCGTTGTGCATCTAGTCATGCATGTTGACCAATGACTTAAATTCTGCCAAGTCACTGGTTTTTCTGGCTGCCTCAAACAAGCTAAGTCTTCATTATGATCTAGGTGCCAAAGAGAAAAAAAATCACCTCTACTCCGCAAAACTAAGCCCTGGTGTAGGTAAAGGCGGTTTTCTTTGGTCACCTAAATCCAAGTTAGATAAATGGCCTCCAGCCAATTGCTTAGTAGGGAGGGGGAAGGGGTCCAAATTCGAGAGTACCGCGGGCCCCCAATTGAGGGGTCCCAAATGAATGTTTATATTTTTACATTAAATATTGCCATGTAATCTTGCTATTCACGGGTAGTCAAGAATACTAGACAGCATTGACCTAGATGATGTTATAGCTGCCTTTCTTGCGCTAAAAGCACGACGTGAAGCGATATGAATTGAGACTTTGTCACTTGTGCATTATCTCGCCAATAAACAACGGTATTATTTCTTTAAAGAGTCTTAATGATTATGTTTTTTTTATATTACTTATATACTGTACCAATAGGAAATATATTTATTAAGTGCATTATCTCATGTCATGATGTCGAATTTCAAAATGCAGGATCCATTTAAAACTCCTGCGCCTTCAGCAGAAGGAATTCTCCTAACTCTATTCTGATACGTGGCCTCCAGAGAAATCTATAGCATTCGGTCATTGTTCTGAGCTTATGTAGGTGTACATCTAGGTTTCCGATCACGATGTTTCTGGAATGTGAGTGTAATATTAATGCAAAGGAAGAAGATAATATTGCATCTCTGTATTGTAGTTTTGTTTCACGTCTGGACCAGTTATTCTCAATCTTTTTGTCTTGGCAGCGTTGATTCATAGAATATTTTATATCAATTTATACTTTAGTCCAGTGATGGGCAAACTAAGGCACGTGGGCCAACTTTGGCCCACGCCACACGTTTTGAAATAATAATTTTAAAAGTACGAACTACATTCACAATATAAGAATTCAATTTTTTAATGCCAGATGAATCATAAGTAGAGTTTCATGAGTAGCCTTACTAAGTTTGGTGTACCCTTTAGGAGCCCTTGAGTCCACCCAACTCTAAAAGGTACATGACATTAGTTAATGAATAATAAAGGCAGTTGGTCTTTGTGCTGGCCACATGACTTTCTCGTTAACGGTGTCACAGAAACAGATGACCCTAAGAGGGTACTTCTTTTTGTATTGCATTCAATTGTATTCAAACATGTTCTTAAAACATTTTTGCAATTCAATGTCGAGTTTAAAAAAACAACAACTCCTAATTGATGCACTACTGAATTTACCTTCAATAGTAACTACATCCGAAGCTGATCCAAATTAAGAAGAACTCTTATCGACACACTCATATGTAATACAGTTTTAGTTCAATTGTGATATCAATAATTCTGATACTAAATTTCTGTATTTTCTTAATGTAATAATTATGGCCACAGAAATTTTTCCTTTCATATTTTGGCCCCCGTCTTCAAAAAGTTTGCCCATCACTGCTTTAGTCAATCCCTCATCTTTCGTCGTAGGTGTGCTGGGTCAGTTCGCTTCACTAAATCCCTCCACTTTGTTCCGGTCAACGCCTGTGTTTTAGTAGGATTACAAGAGAGAGGCCGGTCCATTGTTTTTAACGTTGTCCAGCCACCTTTCTCTTTCGTGCACTCTCCGAAGGACCATCAAGGTTGACCTTTGACATTTGGTCAATAGGATTGAAGCAGTTCAACTTTCGACCCTTCAGTGTATGTAACTCATGTCTTGCCTACAAACTGGAACTTTCACTTATAGAAAGCACAAACTCATTTGTCTTCTTTTCCTGGTATCTGTTACCCAGCATTTTTCTGTAACATTTACTCTCAAAGTCTTGAATTCTTCACTGCGTTTAGTGTCCAACTTTAAGTAGCAATAGGAGTAAAAAGACACTAGCGTCTATTTTACTTTGAAACTGATGTTACTCTCACCTCAGCCAAAACTATAAAGAAATCGTTGCTAATTTCACACGTGATTATTTCCCCTATTATGTAGTTTTATTTCTACAATGACAATTTCGATCATACAAAAAAACTATCTTATTTTCCCTGGAGGATGTCTAGTGTTTAGAGAAATATTTGCACCCGAGAAGACATTGTTCTCAGAAGAACAAAAACTGCACAATTCTAACAATGTAGTATTAAAGCCATAGACCTATATATATATAATATATATATAATATCATAAATATATATCTCGACTGGACGCACCTACCTCTAAACACTACACACACACAAAATGTTTTTTTCAGAACCTAACCTATACAACATATAAAATGGATAGTATAAATTACGAGATTACCAGTACAATATTGTAGATGGGAAGGTAATAAAATTTTAAGATTAATTTTCTATATTTCAAACTAGATCTAGAAAGATGTATTTAAATGTACAATCTGAACTCATAAGATGATTAATATCAACAGGCTTGAAATATTTAGATCTAGGATTGTCGAAACTCAACATATTTTTTTTATCTCCATTGAAAATAAAAGGAAATAAACTTTGTATCATACAGTTTAGTAATTATATAGTTCAGTGATTAATAGCCTCTTCATTTCAAAATCGCGAATTTGTATCTAATTGTATTTGAAAACTAAAGATTATTACTTTTTGAGACAGAAGAGTGATTTCCGAGATTCATAAGGCGAATTTCCTTAGGCCTACAGCTTGAAAAATTGTAAAGATTAAAGATCATTAAAATCATCAGAACTTTGCAAAATCTAATTATCAAAATTGCGTATTCCTAGTTTTTGCGATCTAAACGGGACGGACGGACATATTATTAGTGGATTTTCCCCTTTCGGAGTCGCTAAAAAGAATGTTTAGATAGATAGATAGATAGATAGATAGATGGATAGATAGATAGATAGATAGATAGATAGATAGATAGATAGATAGATAGATAGATAGATAGATAGATAGATAGATAGATAGATAAAAAGATAAATGAAATAATTACAAAGACTAGTTATAATAGCCATAAGTAATACAATATAGCTAATTCCTTTTAGTTCCTTTCAAAAGAACTAACGTATACCATTGCGAAATGAATGGAGAGATTCTTCGTAACAATATCTACCTTAAATGAATTATTAATGGCTAAACCAGAGGTTTATTGCTGAAGTATGAAAAGTGTTTTTAAAAAGGATGACACATAAACAATGACAAGAGAAATGAACATTAAAAAAAACACAATAGGAGATTTCATGATAAACTAAATAATGTCAAGGACGCTCATTATAACTTCATAGCTGCCAACTTTATGAAAAAGAATTGAGCTATAATTTTAACAATTTATCAATGTGTGTCAATGAATCTTCGTGTCAAATCACCTTTATTATAGCTAGTTACTTTTTACCTATAAGTTTAAAGTCTTAGAGTGAAAGTCTAAAGCTTCCTTCATATTGAAAATATTTTGAGCAACAAGCAAAAGAGCTTAGACAATGGACCTCATTCATCAAAACGTGATAATATTGATAAAACAACAAACAAAAACTGTCACGTGATAACCATAGTTGATTTTAATTAGATCGTAATTTGTATAGAAGAGACAGAGAAGCACGTGACTCAATGTTGTTTGTTTACGATTGATGAATGAGGTACATTATATTCATTCTTCAGGGATAAAATATTTTAAAAATTCATAAACCTTTTTAAAAAGAAACCTTTACTTTTTACACCGGATACAACAACAAAGTAGCTATTTATGATTTTCCTTCATATAAAAAAATCTCCATTACACAATGGCGGCTATTTTGAGACGGAGACAACAAGAAGACAGTCTTTCATTGGTCTCAAGCGTTGGACGATGTCTATGCAATGTCTTATACTTTTAAAAGGAAAATAGCTCAACAATCATCTTCGTTTAATGTTTGTATAATGTTAATATTTCTGGCATACAAGTCAACACCAAAAAGCGACCATTTTTCGAAAAGAAACAAACACTTTTTTAAGACTAAGAGAAATTACTGTCGAGCCAAGGAAGACAAATCTTAGTTCATCTCCACAGGCACCTAGAGTTGATACCCTGGATAGAACTGAAATACAAAGTGAGAGAGTACAAGATGGCGACACGAGCGACAGGAAAACGTACAAGTGAGCTGTAGTTTGTTTACCATGTTCAAGATAATAGATCACTTGTATTTCTACAAACACCCACGCAGTCAACTCAAAAGCTGTCAATCAAAGTTCAGTTCAGAGAAAATTTGTTAAATATGTATATTGGAAGCAGAACGTTTTGGCGCAGCAGTTTTGGCGCTATGTTCGTTTTGGCGCGGAACGTTTTGGCGCAAAATATTTCAGCCACATTATATATGCTCATTTAATTAAGAACTTTAAAAAGGTTTGGAAGGGGAGAAAGCAGACTATACACAATGTAGTTTTGTAGTAAAAATGCAAGTTTTGTGTTTTGTAAATTATCTTCAAATACTCTCGCGGCTGCCAAAATGTCGCGCAATGTATACCTTCAGTGGCTTAGATGGACTAGTAGTCTGGAGCTACAGGCAACAACAGATTGTCGAATGCACAGAAAATTAGCTTTACGCCTTTCGGGCTACAGTTTAAAAGAGCAAAATAAATGTTGGTTTGTTTCTTTTTACCCTTTCCCTGGAATGTTTATAAGAGACCTCCTAATGCTGAACTAATATGTGTTTTCTCTGTGTCACTAGTATAAATCAAAAAGTGTTCAGAGTATTACTCTTGATATCAACATTTACCGTTCTCTAAGAATCACGATATGTCTAGGGACAGACAGCAAAAACACATTCAGAAACAGATTTACGCTTAATGATATTTAAATGACTTGCTTCTGACACCACGTTGGCAACGTTGGATGTCTAAATTGTAGGGGAAATGATAACAATAAGTTGTTTTTAATCCATATCTGCTAGCGTTAATCCGATTTTTTAAAGCGTATAATGAATGAAACTGGAAGGTCTTCTGTACTACTGCCAGTCTATGAGCCAGTAAAACATATTTAATGTGTTGTTAGCGATCATTGACTTGTACCACCAAACTGCTGGTAGACAACTAAACTTTTGTAGGCGTATTTATTTTTACTTAAAAAACGTAGAATAACTTGAATATCTGTTTTGTGAAAAACCTAACTATAAGTTTTATTACACTATAGACACATATAACTTGAGAGGGCATGACAAACAAATCTAACTCATTACCAAAACACGTCCTTTGACTGTGGCATTCTGGAGTCGTCTAGCCAACAACAGCTTACGACAGCTTATTTTGCACCATTCACACACATTCTCGTAGTCATCATAGAAACACACGCACACACACACAAACATTCTATAACAGTGATGCCCAACCTTCTTCAGCCCGCGGCAAAAATGGAAAAGTAATAGAGCAGACGACATTTTGATTAGAAACAAGTTGTATCCAGCATTAATTCTATAGCAATTAGTTGGATGTTTCAAACTTCTGAATGACAGGCTGCAAAGCAAATATTCCATTAAAACAGATATACTTTATGTATTCTGTACAAAACAAAATGTGTCCATTTTTCCAGTTATTGTGTCCACTCAAAGGCAAGTTTTTGTTCAGCAGTCCCATGTATTCAACACTCAAATGTTGACCAGCAAGCTACCAATCACGGTGCACCATAAGAAGTCAACTAAAAATGGCAAGGATACAGTTTGTTTATTTTTTTATCATATATTTTACATTCCCATTTATTGTATTGTGGTGAGAAGTTCTGAAGGGCCAGTTAGACCTGCATCGCGGGCCGTACTTTGGGCATCACTGCTCTATAACATGGAGGAGCCACTTAAATTTAAGTTCAGGCTCTAGTCCAGTGAACTTCAACCTTTGACACTGCAAGGGGCATAATGTATAGACGTTTAAAACGTTTTCCTTTCATTAAGGATTTCACTCTAAACATGTTCAATCTTGTGTGTGTGCGAGCCAAAACTATTTAGCAGCCAACATTATTCAACCACTAAAAACTCTCTTGGTTGGATTTGAAGGGGGATGTCTTGTTTTAAATAGGGCTTGAGCATAATATTTGTCTTAGTTTTTTAAGTGAGACAGTACGACGTCATTAATGTTTACTGAAATACTCGTGTTCACAAAATGTTTCAACTACTGTATACAAAGTGATGCGAGACGTGGAAGTCAAAATTGATAAAAGACATAATGTGACTCAAGTCCATGGGCGTAGCCAGGATTTTTTTTCGGTGGGGGGGGGGGTTGGGGGGATTTTTTTTCTTCCCCTCCCCGACCCCCCTCCGCAAAAAAAATTATTTATATGTATTTATGTGTGTGTGTGTGTGTACATAATCTTCATTACATTCTGACCCTTCATTCTTTCAAAAGACGTTTATTGTGCCCTTGAATAGGTTCTTCCTGGAGTTAGTGTAAAAATTGTAGATTCCCCGCTATTGCCAGCAAGGGGGTCTGGGGGAGTACTAGGAGCTCCCCTAGCGCGGGGCGAAGCACTATTTCTGATATTGAAAGCCAACAACATGCATATTTTGATATATCTACCGTGCATTTTCCTGCTATTAAAAAGTTTTATTTCAAAACCCTAACGTGCTATTCTTTCTGATTTAGACCCTCCCGCGCCGTTCGGCGCATTTTCCTTCAAGCTGTTTCCACAAAAATCTGTCACCGGTAATTATAGATTTTAGAGTGAGTAATTTGCTTTTTTTTTTTATATTGAGGTATTTTTAAGCTTCAAACTCAATTGGAGGGGAGTTTAAACTCAAAACACTTTAGACTACACTCATAACATTTTGAGTGTATAATTTGCTTTGTTTTTATTATTAAAGAGGTATTTTCTACCTTTAAACCGCGCTGAAGGGAAGTTTAAACTAAAAACTGAGTCAAAACCCATTTAGCTACGCTCATAACATTTAGAGTCCGTAATTTGCTTTTTTTTTATAGAAGAGGTATTTTTTAGCTTCAAACCCTACTGAAAAGGGGGGGGGGGGGTAAACTCAAAACCCCTTTGGCTTCGCTCAAAAAATTTTGAGTGTGTAATTTGCCTTTTTTTTTATTGAAGAGGGGGTTTATCGTAAATTTCGAAGGGGGTTTTAAAATCAAAATCTGTGAGTTCAAAAGAACTTTGCTCTTGGAATTTCGGGATTGTCGTTTACATTTTTTTTTTGTTTTATAGAAGAGGGGGATTTAACTGCAAAACCCCTGGTAGGTGGTTATAAACTCAAACCCCCCTGGGAGGGGGTTTTAAAGTCGAACCCCCCTGGTAGGGGGTTTTAAACTCGAACCCCCCTGGTAGGGGGTCTTAAACTCGAACCCCCTGGTAGGGGGTTTTAAACTCGAACCCCCTTGGTTGTGCTGGGGCAAGTGATGATTTTGTATTAAAATCTCACCTATAATAAACAAAATCAAAGAAAAAATCAGTCACTAAATTCCGATTTTATTTCGGGGGGGGGGTGAACCCCCAACCCCCCCCCTGCTACGCCCATGGGCTCAACAAAAAAAGGCTAAGACGAATTTTAGGAGTAAGTTATAGAGATCGGGTCTCAAACAAGGAAATCCTATGCTGAATGGGTATTCGACCTCTTAATGAGGTTGTGACAGAGCGTCGCATAAAGTTTGCGGGACATTTTCTCCGACAGAACGAATTACCCAAGAGTTGCAATGACATGGAAGTCAATACATAGAACGTCCTCCTACAACATGGCGCCACACATTCTTGGAGGACCTCATATAGCAGTGGACACCATTGCCAGTGACACATCTTTGTGGAGACAGCTTGACACGCAATTCGCCGAGCGGCGCGGGAGGATCTGATTCTAAGTTAGTAATACAAATCTATAAATCAAATAAGCCGGTCAACTCCTCAAAATAGATATATCAGAGGTATACTAAATATTTAAGACTGTGGCTTCTAGTGTTATTAATATATTTTAACAACTGTAAAATTCTCAAATTACCGCGGCGCATACATTATACTTTCTTAAGAAAATCTGAGAGGTATAAGAAAAAAAAATCTCTCACGACAAAATGAGAAGCTAGAAAGGTGTAGAATAGGACACATTTAGTCTCTGAATCAGACGTAACATAATAGAAACAAGTATCAAATATCACAACGAGGTCAGAGTAGCCACGTGACTTTTTCTTCCTGACTTCGTCACCTTAAGAGAATGTCTTTCATAGTTTAGAACAAGTCTAGACAGTGAGCAGTGTCTCATTTCAAGGTGAACATTACGACATGACTGAATACTTTACACTGCAGTCTATTTTATGCAGACATGAAAAGCAGCCCTTTCACAGTGGTAAAACTTCTGAATCCCACAAATCAGTTACAAAGTTACTCTGTCTGTATGTCTGGTAAAATGTTTGTGAGCTATATTTCTCCATTTTGAACCTGATAAAAATAAAATCAAATACAAAAAATAATAATTTATTAATTATCTAATGCTAATTGTTTATTTTTGTTTGGTATCAAACAACGGAAAGAACTCGTATTGACATATATGGTAGTATAATGTGTATTAATTCCCTTGAGAGGTCTTGCGCCATGAATGTACAAGTTTGTTTTTGTGCGTTTTATAAGGTAATCACATAAACCAGTGATTCCCAAAGTGGTCTATATAGACCCCCAGGGATCTACAAAGACTTCCGAGGGGTCTACGAAAGTTATAAAAGGAATTGGGGGTCTATGAGATCTGCACGGGGGTCTACGATAAAGAATCTCAATTCAGGGTTTCGTGGCTTTAATTTTGACAATTGGAATTTTTTCATACTCACATTTATGATTTGTACGTTAGGAAATCCTTACGGTTTTTATCCTGCTGATTGAATGAAAAATAGTTTTATTGAATTTAAAAACTATATTTAAATAATGTAGTTTTGTCTAGTTATAGCTGTAACAAAAAGGTATGTATACGGTACAGCGTTAAGTATTTGAAATCGAACTTTATTACTTCCTTGTCAAGCAAGTGAGTGTTAATGTGTCATTTTTTTTATGATACTATGAAACCAATTAAGCTGGAGGATCATTTGAGATGATGTCATCCTGATAAAAAGAACTACTTCATAAAACAACAAATACCTTTTAAGAAAAAATATTGCCATAGCAACTGATGGTGAGCTTCAAATCTTTACAAACAAAAAGTTTCCAATGTGTTTAGTGATCGTATGCTATCCGTATTAACTGTTATATAATGAGTTTAAATATGAAATTTGTTAATAAAATAATTTTATAAAAAAATCAATTAAAATTTTTAATTTTAAAAAACGTGTTCACTCCTCTTGTCACTGGTTAGAAATTAATTTAAACAAAATGTGTAATTTGAAATTGATGAATTTTCAAAACTTCATTTCAGGGGGTCTACGGAAAAACAGATAAATGGCAATGGGTCTACGAGATAAAAAAAAAACTTTGGGAACCACTGACGTAAACATTTAAAAAGAGACCTCTTCTTCCCCCCCCCCCACCATCTCCCAGACAAGTGATAGGATCATAACGCATTGAGAAAGTGATAGGATCATAGCGCAGTGAGAAAGTGATAGGATCATAGCGCATTGAGAAATCAGTTTCATAAACATGTTTCTAAGCGCACAGATTTATTATTGTTAGTCTAGATCTATAACAAATTTAATAACATGTGTGACTGATCCAAACTAATAGATACAATTACACTTATTATTAGCTTTGTTCTTCTTTTGATTATTTTTATATTTTCCTTGTCTACTCCATGTATTACGACACAGTTTGGCGCTAGTCCTTGACCTGCCCTACCATCCTTAAAAGAAAAAAAAGTTCACCTTTCAGACCTTGCAACCTATAGGTCAGATGATGTAAAGGTCATCTGTTTCTTTGGCCCATGGTTAACGAGGGTGTCATTACTTTTACCAAAATAATGTCGGGTACCCATTAGAGCTAGGTGGACTCAGAGGCGCCCAAAGATTCCGAAATAAAAAATCCCAGTCTTTACCAGGATTCGAACCCTAGACCCGCGATTGGGAAGCCAAGCATCCTTGCACTATGAATATTTTTTTCTCTTGCTCTCTCTTTTAAGTGCTCTTGTGGTCATAGGACTAAACTCATTGAGCTCAATGCACTATGGTTGCTAGACCAATAACTGTAAAGTCTTATGAAAGAGAAATGGAAGGGGCCTTAACAAGAGAGCATTCTTTATAGTAGGTAACAACACTGGCCTTCAACGTTGTAACCTGTGGTCAGTGAAGACCCATAGCTCGTTGCCACGTCGTCACAGGTCTCTACGGCGTGGCAACGAGCTCCTTGTCTCGACAGCCCACAGGTTGCGACGTTGCAGGTCAGTATTCAGGCCTTCGATTGGTTTTGCATATTGACGCTCCGTGGAGAATATTATTATCTCAGATAAATATGTACATGTGTGTATAATTAAGTTTTACTTGTGTGAAGCAATGCGAATGTATGAGCGAATGAACGGAAATGTGTAAGTTTACTTAAGGATATGATATAAAAGTAATAAAGTGTGTGTCTTTATGACAGAGTATTTTTAGTCTGGAAAAACTTGATCCAATTTGATTCCCAATTCTGTACTTTACTTAAGCCCCATTTACCCTCCTCGTATATTAAAATTTACGACAATTGTTATATAATAAGTAATTTGTTGATGTTATCAAGAAGAGATACAAGTACAAGATTAGCTCTGTCAGTTACATACAAGGCGGCTCTGTAACTTACATTATACAAAAGAGGAACACATCTTTACGGATCTGGTGGTATATTTTATCCATGATTATACCCTGCTTTTGAAACAGGCGGACATATTTCTATGTATTTAAGAAAAAAAATGTCATCATAATATTTTGAACTTATGACTTTTCATTTACATTTGAATTCGAAGAAAATATGAGATTTTGGCTCTGCTTCTCTCTCAAAGGATATATATATATTTATATCTATTGGATACAAAATAATAATGCTACGACTTCCTCCCCCTCTCCCATGCAAATAACAGTTTGGTCTGTGTCAGGGGCGGACTGGCTAAATGGACAAACGGGCAAATGCCCGGTGGGCCGGTACCAAATGGGCCGGTCTGGTCGCGACCAAAGAAAAAAAATTTCAATGTAAACAACATTAAAAAAAAAGTTTCAGCAGCAAGACTCAAAGGCCCGAACACGTTTTTTTTTTTTTAAATTCTTATTACAATTAATTTTGTTTGAAATTCAACAAGAATATAAACAAATACACTACACACTGTACGTATTATCATTTGCAAAACGTTAGACCATACTTTCTGCTATGCACGAGCGGCATGGACTGCTTTGATGCCTTCGAGGTTGTGTTTGACCTACTAATTTTGCTGGTCGGCATGGACCTTTGATAGCACTCTCATTTTTGTTTGCTCCTTCCCTCCCCGTCTTTTAATGGTTCCAATGAAATTTAACCAAAAAAGAGGGATGAGAGAGGTTAAGTTAGAAAACATTGATATAAAGCAGTAAACAAAAAAAATTAGCTCTTTAACAATACTTAATAGAATTAACTTTAACACACACACACACAGCCGCGAAATTGCAAGCCATCCAACTTATTCACAGCTCAATATGGGTATAAAGCTCTACTTTCTGCGATTTGAAAAGAAAAAGTTTCTTTTTGTTTCTTTTTAATAACATAGATCTAAAAATACTACACTTAAGGCTTACAAAAAAAATATTAAATTAAAAAATTAATTTAGATCTAAATCAATGTTTATCCTATTATAATTAAAGGCAAACTTATGCTTAGTATGAAGTCATTAATGATGAAAATTATTACAATAATTTATATAGCGCTGTCACATCCGATATTTAATGAAAGGAGATTTATATTTTAAATAATGGGTCATGGTATATTCATATACAAATCGCGTTTTTGATAATGTACAAGGACGAAGCTAGAGCTTTTCACATTAAGTAAGTGCCTCTCTAACCGTTCTTCTTTCTCTTAACTATTAATGGAATGGGTTGCCTGAGTCAGCCAGGAAAAACAATGATTTAGCATGACTAGATTGACACATGAAATGCGTAAGACGTGACAATCTTATTTTTTTGAAGAAAACGTCTGTTATCTTTAAGTAATCCCAGAAAGATTTAAACTCATTAAGCGGCTATTGTATTATTTATAGTTTTCAGACTACATACATGTATAAATAGAATACATTATGTAATCCTACGAATGCAAATATCCAGTTTTCGATGCGTTATCAAATTTTATATATTTTGTAGAGAATTAGACTTACACCTATAATTTAACTCATGTGCGTAGCCGGAAGGGGAGGGTCTTCAAACCATCACTTGCCTCATAACTCATTGTCTGAAAGGGAAACTTTACTTACTGCCACAGTGCAGCCAACGTAAGAAAACTACAGTCACTAAATTTTATGAGCGTAGCCAAAAGGGGTTTTGTGGTTTCCCTTCCCCTCCAATACTAAAACTAAAGCATTTTACCATTTTCTACTAGTCACTGGACTCCAGTGAATAGCAGATTTGGTTTTTGAAATTTTTAGCTGAAGAGTAGCAGGCTAATTGTACTGTAGATACCTCAGAATATTCATTTTTTAAAGCTTTAAATAACGAAAATAATGGTAATGCCCGGGCTGATTTTGATACCCAGTCCGCCCCTGTTCGGTGTTTTATGTGACTTAATAAGTAAGGTTAAACCACGGTTAACGAGGGTGCTATGTGGCCAGCACAACGACCAACCGCCTTTACTTGTGAGGTACCCATTAGAGCTTGGTGGACTCACTCAGAGGCGCGCGTAGATCTCGAAATTAAAAATACCAGCCTTCACCAGGTCTCGAACCCCGGATCCTGGTTCGGAAGCCAAGCGCTTTACCGCTCAACCACCGCGTCTCCTTACCATTCCATAATCTTAAGAAATTATACTTGTTCTCTTGATCTGAGATACTATAGAAATATTCATTCATAATGAAGACATAAAAAGTACAGCATCCATAGGAAACTATGAAAGTGTATAAAAGTGCTCTTATCTTATCTTATCTCTTCTAGATCTATAGAAGTTTTGAACCTTTTCATATTTTTAAGAACTGACTGCTTGGAACCATATGAAGGTCAAATACTCTTGTGGCCATTGACTGTCACAATTTGACTGGATGTATGGCAATAAATGCGGCGCATTTCCACATTGTCTCTCCCTAATCACGTCGGACATTTAGTGAATGTACCAGCAATAAACAGAGTTATCCCGGCGTTACATGGCTTGCGTGGGTTCAATCGATAAATCACAAATGATGTTAAATGACCACGCCAAGCAGGGGCGTCCACGACTCCCTAGGTACTGATAGGTTCACTTAAATATGTAGATTTAAAACGAGCCAATCCCCCTAATTGACGTATTTTGGTCTTGGGGCTGTTTTTATTCTGCTGAAAAAGGGCAGCTACTCTCTAGAAATCGATTGATGGGAGGCAAACAAAGAAGTAAATAGATTTGGAATTGGTTGATGAGGAAAAAAAGTAAATGAAAAGTCAAAGGTCAAAACTAAGGTTGAAAAATGTTATAAAATGAATCTACAAAGTGTTAGCGGATGTTTCAAAAAGAGGCTGTATTCATAACTCATGCATAAAATATCGCACTATGTCCGGATTTAAGTTTGTGGAGGCCCTTGAGAGAATTTTTTGAAGATCCCTCCTCTATAGAAATGAGATTTTAAAAATGCACTTCATAAAATATATGACTATATCCAAAGACAGTCAAATTTCAAAAGAAGGGATTTTTAATTTTAATATCATTTATTCATTTCATTAGAATATATTTCTTTTAATTATAAATTATTGAGACATGTTAATGTTTAATGTTCAGGCATTTCGGGGTTGTAGCTCTTAGCCTTTAAATATACGTTATTTTCGTGTAAATGTTGTTTTATATTCATTTTTAAAAGTTAAAATTGAATGTTGATAACTTCAATGTTATTGAAAATATATAGAGCATTCAATTCCAGTAAAGATGTATGTAGAAACACGAGTGTAACAAGCAAAATATTTTTTTAAAAAAGCATATCTAAAGGGGAAGAACTCCGTCCTTAAAAACTATTCTACTAATAATGTATAAGCTATTTTCCTTATTAGATATCAAACAAAATAATTAATTACCAATGATTCATTGACTAATTGAGTTGTTTATTCACGTTTTGTTAGCTACAATAAATAATTGTTGAAAGTATCAACTTGATCGAAGAATGCCTGAGGGAGTTAAAGTGTTTAAATTATTTATGGAGACTAAACTCAAAACATTTAGCCATATCTGTGAATACTAGAGTATTAATTTCCATTGTTGCAATTAAACAAAATAATAAATTACCAGTAAGTAATTGTCTAATTGGTTACTTTTTATCGATTTATGTCATATCTGTGTCAATGAATAAGTGTACGAAGTTTCAGCTTAATGAGAGAATTGGTGTGGGAGAAATAATGTGTAAACGCCTTTTACCAGACAGACAGACAGACTAAGTTGATATAAGCTTTGTAAAAAGAAAATGTTGAAGAATTTGAACAAACAATTTTAATTCACTTCAAAGTGACAGTAAAAACACGCCCGTCTGTTTCTCTGTCTAACATTCTAACTCCGACTTTCACCATCCTTTCAAGCATAGATCTATTTATAAACTCTTCAACTGTCGTCGTTACATCACAGTCAATCAAATCCTATCCTATATGATCACGCAACCACACACACAGGGAGGCGACGCCCTTGGCAGCTGCGCAGTCCACACCAACGTAAATCCTCACACTAGACAGTCTGACAATTCTCACAACCAACGCTATTAGTGTTGTGTGGAATGTCCGTCCGTGGGTCCGTCCGTGGGTCCTTCCGTCCGTCCGTCCGTACCATTTAGATGCAAACGGTTTTAGATTTTTTGGCAAAAAAATTTTTTATTTACAAATGTGTTGCTAAGTTATGTAAGTTCTGTCTGACTAACTACTACATTTACAAGAAATGATTACTTTTTTTTTTCAAAGAGAACAAAAAAGATTTAATATGCATATAAGTGGAACATAATTTAAAACAATAATTAATAAGTAGTATATTTCATATTATCGCCTGAACTGCAAGGTTCCAACATACAAAACATACCTGAATTTTTTAATTTTTTTTTTTGACGAATTTTTTTTTTAATGTAGCTTTGAATAAGAGATTAACTCTATACAAAACAATTAAGATCAATAATCAATAAGATAATCATTATATGAAATCAGTTAAGCCAGGTTCACATCTAACTTCACCTTCACTTTCACCTATCACTTTGGTCTTCTGGACCGTTGGTGCACCACACAAGATCTGTCAACATTCTTTCTCCATTCTTCTCTGTCATTTGCCTTTCATTCTGATATTGTTTCTGAAAATTTTGAAACCTGCCTTTTTACCTGCCTGGGTGGATCACTTCGGGGCCGATTTTGAGTTTGTGTTTCCACACCAACTGTCATTGTAACCTTGTTTTTTTATTTAATTTCTTGAGACCTGTACATTTCTGCTCTACAGATTCGCCACAGCCAACAGAGATGATCTACTTTACATCTGGCACCACGACTGCCACAGGCGGTGTTTTTATCAGATAGAGGAGCACTTTGAGATCTCCTGTGCCTACGATCCATATATGTAAGTGATTACTAATGTAAGGGTAGTGTCTAGTCGAAGGAGGCTACCTATGTGTGTGCTCATAGACCTACGTAGCAATTTTGATTCAATTTGTGTTTTTTTATCAGTCAAGTTAAAAGTAATTCTCCTCTTTCACACCTTGAGATGGAAGGTAATATATTTCTGTGGCCCGCGGTCAACGAGAACGTCAAGTGGCAAGCACCACGACCGACCAGATTTACTTTCCACAACTTAAGTTAGGTGCCCATTAGAGTTGGGTGGACACAGGAGCGTCCTAAAAATCCCGGAATAAAATTCCGTCTTTACAGAGTCTCGAAGCCGGGAACTCTCGATTCGGAAGCCAAGCTCTACCACTCAGCCACCCCCATTTTTAACTAGTCAGGACATAAAATTGTTTTGTTTTGTTTTTCAAGGCGAAGCAAGTTTAGTCAATTAAATGTTTCGAGGTAAAGCTGTTTTATTGTTAAAAGAACTACAACTCATGCCCAACCCTTATTTAAAAACATCTTGGAATTGTCAAATTGTTTTTGTTGTAATACTAGTTGTTACAAAAAAAAAAAAAAAAACACATTTGATGTTATAATGTTTTACTCATGGCTCTGTGATAAGTGAGACTATCGTGTTAATTGGATATTTAAAGTGAAGGTCTTCTAATTAAAAATATTTCTCAGCTAGTTCAGACAAACTTTTCCTTGCACGAGCAGCACTTTACTCATTTGATGATCCTATATCTAGAAGTTGCAAGCTAAATATAATCTGTTTTTTTTTTTTAAGGGGAAGAACTTAGGACTTTTAACTCTATCACTCAAGAATGAAAAAGTTATTTCCCGTATTTTGATATCAAACAAAATAGTTAATTACAAGAGTTAATTTACTAATTGGTTACTTTTAAGCGGCCCCAGTAAGAGACAAAGCCGCTATTAGGTTTGTGCAAAATGTCCGTCTGTACGTCTGTCTGTCTGTCCCTCCGTCCGTCTGTCACGCTCAGATCTCGAAAACTAGAAGAGAAATAAAATATATTATTTCACCATGCGATGAAAAGTTTAGATGCAACGGTTACCTTTGGTTTTCTAAAATCAAAGTGTTAAATTTATAATATTAATTATGCGATTTTTTCATAAAAATACACCAATTTTAAAACAATACATAAATGTAAGGAAGATAATGTTTCAATATGTTAACAAAGAAAGACAACTTTTTGTGTATTTTCAGTATCACTAAGTTAAATACTGATGAAATGTACAAGAAATGTTCACAATGAATATAAATATTAGTTAAAGGTGTTTTTCTGGTAACTAGCTGCTAAAATAAAAAGAATACATTTATTTTTGTTTATAAAGACTAAGAATGCACTTTGTATGTAAATATCACGCACATATTTTAAAATGGACTTTTTATGCAGCGACTTTTGTGCAGTAGCGTGAGAAGCAACCAATGATTGCAATGATAAACAGTTCCCTCAAAATATTTAAAATAATCAGATTTTATTTATTTTTAAGTAACCCCATTAGATTAAAAGACTCTTATTTTTGTGCGTTTTGTCTGTCGGTCGGTCTGTCCGTCACGTTTAGATTTAAAAAAAACAAACTCTAAAAGCTATAGAAAATCTGATTTAACATTTAATGTTCCTTTCGAAACATCTCAATAGTTGTAAGTGTCTATAATGTATTGTTCCGGATGTTTCTGTGAAAAACGAATCAATGCCAACGAAAGTTTCTTTATTCTTCTAAGTTATAAGTTCTTCTAAGCTATGAAAATATTAAGACGTAACAAGTGGCTCCACGTGTTGAGACCATTTAGCGATACACCAACACCAAATCGACAAAATCATAGTGTATACATAATTTAGATGTTACTTAATACTTTGAACACTACTTTGTACTATTGGTTCCTCTCTCCTTTCAACACGCATTGCACCATTTCACGTTTACACTACGATGCGCACGTAACATATATGTATAGATAACCTTTAATTTGTTTCAATTTTCACACACAAATATTGGATGCTATTTGCTTAGTTCACTCTACAGCCATTTATATTTCACATCTAGTGCTCGGCCAAGGCGGTCGGTACCTGAGCTCACCAACACCACGGCTCGTCTTTCAGCCAACAAACAGCCCAAGATAGAGCCGAGTATTAATGGCAATGAATTAGAAACAAGAGAAAATTCTGGTACGTTGCATTCGACTCTTCCTTTTACTATCACCATGGAAACGCTCTTGTTAATTAATGAAATATCTCAGTGCAATGTAATATCTATATCTTACATAAATATTGACATTATGAAATAGGAGAACTACATGTGACATTTATTGAATGTATAAAATAGTGCAAGTAGTTATTGGGTGTGTCATTTCTAGGTGGACAGTGGTTATTGTATGGGGGGGGGGGGGGTAGCATGCGTTGAAGATCTAGTGACAAATGTAGTCAATCTAAAGTTTCAGTAAATCTCGTTAGAAACAAGGTAGCAAAGTAAACAGCAACTAAAGTTACCTTTTTCAGACCTTGCGATCTATAGGGCAGGTGATGCAAAGGTGACCTCAAAGGTCATGTGTTTTTGTGGCTCACGGTTAACAAGGGTGTCATGTGGCCAGCACAACAACCAACCCATTTTTACTTTCCCGCAACTAATGTCAGGTACCAATTAGAGATGGGTGGACTCAGAGGCATCCACAGATCCCGAGGATTCGAACACGGGACCCCAGTTCGGAAGCTAAGTGTTTTACCGCTCAGCCACCGCGCCTCCTAGGAAGAAGTAATCTTTTCTTTTATGTCTGTCATCAGTCCCGAACAATTTCATTCTTACATGTGTTCCGCCCCTGAGTGAACAAATTAAATAAATATTGCAGCATTGTAGAATTAATATATGTGTATTGTTTTGTATCTTTCTTTAGCCAGATTTCCATTTTTGAGCAAGAGAGATGCCAAATCGTTCTTGAGGAGCAAGCGAGCAGCAGACCAACCTCTGAGCAGGGGCAAGAGAGGCATTATGCACGAGTGCTGTTTTACCAAAGCTTGCTCCTGGGAGGAGTACGCCGAATACTGTCATCGCAACCCTAGGACTACGACAGCCATGGAGAACAACTGTTCCTACAGTTAGGTCACTAGATGGCAAGCAGAGGGTCATAAGTGAGCGAGCTCTGGGTGGATGACAATAAAATAAAATGTTAATAAAATCTTTTTTTTTTTACTTTCTATCATTTTGAGTAAGTCGTCTGGTAGCTGTGCTATTTTCTTCATAGTATTCCTATCAGTACCTCCAAATCTCTTGTTCACATTTATGTAAGTTTAAAACTATACGGTACTAGTAATAATAGGATCCACTTGATGAATAGGATCCATTATTATGCAATTTTTTTATTCTGGTCAGAGGAGCGAAAATTATATACCGGCAAAAATCAAAATGCAGGCGCCCAAAGACAGACCCTGAACGCAACGGATTGATAATGTGGAGGCAGATCTACAACAGCTTGGGGTTTGGGCGTGGATACGAAAGGGTCAGAAGAGATCTAAATGGAGAGATGTGTTTAAGCAGGCCAGAGCCCCCCATGGGCTGTAGCGCCACTGGGATGGATGGATGGAAGGACAGACACTGGGATGGATGGATGGAAGGACAGACACTGGGATGGATGGATGGAAGGACAGACACTGGGATGGATGGATGGAAGGACAGACACTGGGATGGATGGATGGAAGGACAGACACTGGGATGGATGGATGGAAGGACAGACACTGGGATGGATGGATGGAAGGACAGACACTGGGATGGATGGATGGAAGGACAGACACTGGGATGGATGGATGGAAGGACAGACACTGGGATGGATGGATGGAAGGACAGACACTGGGATGGATGGATGGAAGGACAGACACTGGGATGGATGGATGGAAGGACAGACACTGGGATGGATGGATGGAAGGACAGACACTGGGATGGATGGATGGAAGGACAGACACTGGGATGGATGGATGGAAGGACAGACACTGGGATGGATGGATGGAAGGACAGACACTGGGATGGATGGATGGAAGGACAGACACTGGGATGGATGGATGGAAGGACAGACACTGGGATGGATGGATGGAAGGACAGACACTGGGATGGATGGATGGAAGGACAGACACTGGGATGGATGGATGGAAGGACAGACACTGGGATGGATGGATGGAAGGACAGACACTGGGATGGATGGATGGAAGGACAGACACTGGGATGGATGGATGGAAGGACAGACACTGGGATGGATGGATGGAAGGACAGACACTGGGATGGATGGATGGAAGGACAGACACTGGGATGGATGGATGGAAGGACAGACACTGGGATGGATGGATGGAAGGACAGACACTGGGATGGATGGATGGAAGGACAGACACTGGGATGGATGGATGGAAGGACAGACACTGGGATGGATGGATGGAAGGACAGACACTGGGATGGATGGATGGAAGGACAGACACTGGGATGGATGGATGGAAGGACAGACACTGGGATGGATGGATGGAAGGACAGACACTGGGATGGATGGATGGAAGGACAGACACTGGGATGGATGGATGGAAGGACAGACACTGGGATGGATGGATGGAAGGACAGACACTGGGATGGATGGATGGAAGGACAGACACTGGGATGGATGGATGGAAGGACAGACACTGGGATGGATGGATGGAAGGACAGACACTGGGATGGATGGATGGAAGGACAGACACTGGGATGGATGGATGGAAGGACAGACACTGGGATGGATGGATGGAAGGACAGACACTGGGATGGATGGATGGAAGGACAGACACTGGGATGGATGGATGGAAGGACAGACACTGGGATGGATGGATGGAAGGACAGACACTGGGATGGATGGATGGAAGGACAGACACTGGGATGGATGGATGGAAGGACAGACACTGGGATGGATGGATGGAAGGACAGACACTGGGATGGATGGATGGAAGGACAGACACTGGGATGGATGGATGGAAGGACAGACACTGGGATGGATGGATGGAAGGACAGACACTGGGATGGATGGATGGAAGGACAGACACTGGGATGGATGGATGGAAGGACAGACACTGGGATGGATGGATGGAAGGACAGACACTGGGATGGATGGATGGAAGGACAGACACTGGGATGGATGGATGGAAGGACAGACACTGGGATGGATGGATGGAAGGACAGACACTGGGATGGATGGATGGAAGGACAGACACTGGGATGGATGGATGGAAGGACAGACACTGGGATGGATGGATGGAAGGACAGACACTGGGATGGATGGATGGAAGGACAGACACTGGGATGGATGGATGGAAGGACAGACACTGGGATGGATGGATGGAAGGACAGACACTGGGATGGATGGAAGGAAGGACAGACACTGGGATGGATGGATGGAAGGACAGACAGTTACTTGGAGTGATAAATAGTCTAAAGAGCGGTAACATTTATACATACAGTTATCTATACATACAGTTATCTATACATACAGTTATCTATACATACAGTTATCTATACATACAGTTATCTATGCATACAGTTATCTATACATACAGTTATCTATACATACAGTTATCTATACATACAGTTATCTATACATACAGTTATCTATACATACAGTTATCTATACATACAGTTATCTATACATACAGTTATCTATACATACAGTTATCTATACATACAGTTATCTATACATACAGTTATCTATACATACAGTTATCTATACATACAGTTATCTATACATACAGTTATCTATACATACAGTTATCTATACATACAGTTATCTATACATAAAGTTATTTATACATACAGTTATCTATACATACAGTTATCTATACATACAGTTATCTATACATAAAGTTATCTATACATACAGTTATCTATACATACAGTTATCTATACATACAGTTATCTATACATACAGTTATCTATACATAAAGTTATTTATACATACAGTTATTTATACATAAAGTTATCTATACATAAAGTTATTTATAAATAAAGTTCTGTTGTTGATCAATATGTTATAAACAGTTCAATAAATAGGAAACACTCAAACGTCGTACGTCAAGAAAGAAAGATAACCAACAAAATGTTTAGGCAACACAGTATGTCTTTGTTACACCTCAGTAGTCGTCCATGAACTTTACCCATAAGTCTGTGTTTATGTTCCGTTGTTATGCACAGCTCGATGAGTCAACGGCCTGGAACTGTGTGTGTGTATTGTTCTCTGCAGGTCTGAACACTTAGAGGGAGGTCCATATGATTGATCGGTATCGATGAATGAGTTGACTATAATTGGTGAGGAGAAATGACGAAGTCCTATGGCCTACGGGACAGTTCCAAATGCAAAGATTCTCAGTCTGTACAAAGTCCTCGTCTCTACGATCTCCCATAACCTGGATGCTGCTGACTTCTTTTTAAAAAAAAATTGCAAAAGAATTTTAAAATATTTCAGAATAATTTTCAAACGTAAATTAGTTTAAGGACAAATGATATATTATCATTTCTAACAACATTGCTAAGTTCTTTTATATTTACTTTTGAAATAATAATAAAGAACAATTTTAAATGTATTTTTATTTGGTTTCTCCAAACATCAGAGACAGATTATACATGTCGATAAATGATGTTTTCCCCATGCAACATCTTATGTGGCTATAGAAGCCAATTCTTGAGATACAAGAGTCTACAAGTCTACAAGAGTCTTTCTGCTTGCACACGGTGGTAGTCAACTCTTTTCCTATCCATCTCAATACGTCAAGTTTAGACATTAGTTAAAGTTAAAGTTAAAAGTTCCTTCCAGAAAAAATTGAAGTAAAATATAACTATCTTTAATCAAATCACACAGCAGAGAACGCGCTGTTACATTGACTTACTTGACTTATTTCTGTGAACCCCCAGGGGAGCAGAGGGTCACAACCACACCTCTCCGCCAAACTTAGTTCTGAGCAACCATCTTCATTTGCTCCCATGTCATTCCAGTATTTAGAAGTAGGCCAACAAGATGTGGTCGAGCTATTCTGTTACATGAAAAACATTGCAGTCTTTTTGTCTCTTAGTGGTCGATGTGTGTCTCTTGTACACCGAGAGCTCAATAAATATTAATCACTTATTAATACATGTTGTTGAACGGTTGTATCCGTTACACTTTATTTTAGTTTAAGTGTTAAAATACAAACCATCATCACTTCCCATCAATACAGTCTCGCTCCACCTGTAAGCATACTGACATTTAAAAAAAACGTTTTTTTTACTCTTTTTAATTCTTTTCATCATTTAATTTCTGAAATTTACACGTAGATCCCTGACCTGTCTCAGCAGGATCTATGACCACGGGCAAATGAAAGCTCTCTTCTGCTCTCGGTCAGAGATCAACCGCAGTCACGTATGTAAAGACGGTATAATGTTAAGGCATTGACTTTGATTCCGAAGATTAGGGATGAGTACAGTAATTCAAATGATCCACACAAACCAACTGCGACCTGCTTATTTAGTCCGGACTAGATCTAAGCATTGTCTCAATTTTCTGTTTGCTTTGATGTAGGCACTGCAGAGGATCATTTTGTCAAGTATTGTATATATTTCAGATGAACTTTTTGCCATTATTCCATTTTATCGCCATGCAAGGAAATCAATTATTTATTGAATACGTTCTATTTTTAGCTTGAGTGGAAGCTTTTCCTATCTTTGAATATGTCCAGAAGATCTGTTGATCGGAAGTTATTTGTTTTGGACTGAAACACCTGGAGGCTGTCAGGCAAACAGTAAACAAAGGTTGGTCTGACCAGAATCATCTCCCCAGAGGTTTGGTAGCAGCCACTCCTGGAGAATGAGTCAATGAGAATAGCTCCGAGGGAGTGGGAATGTTATTAGGAAGATGAAAACCACTCTTGTATATTGGCAGAGATTACTTCATGAGATAGCTAAGAGATAACTGTTTAAGAACGGCATAACTTAATAAAGTATAACACAGTCATATGACTTGGCACAGTCATATAGCTTTTCACTAAGCACAGTCATATGACATAACACAATCACATTACTTAGCACATTCATATAGCTTAGCACAGTCATATAATATTGCAAATTCATACAGCTTTTCATTTGTATGACTAAGCATAATAATATAGCTTATCAGTCATATGACTTAGCATAGTCATATAATGTTTTCCGTCATATGACATAGTAACAATCTTATGACGTAGCGCAATCATAGGACTAAACACATTCATATAACTTTTCAGTTATGTGACTTGGCACAGATGATTGATTTAGCACAGTAATGCGACTTAGCACAATCATATTACTTAGCACAATCATATTAATTAGCAGAATCATATTACTTAGCACAGTCATATATCTTTTCAGCATCATGTAGATTAGCACAGTCATATGATTTCGCAAATTCTTATAGCTTTTCAGTTGTATTACTTAGAAGCAGTCATATGATTTAGCCTACTCATTTGACTTACTATAATCATAAGGCTTGACACAGTCATATGACTTAGTTCACCACATTTTCGCTGGAGACTGGAGGCTTTATATGAAAACAATGCTAGCAAAAGATGTTTTAAAATTGAATGTAGCCAATAGTGAAATATGATGATTCTGCCTTTGTGTTTGAAGAGACACAGTAAATAGGATGAGATCTATTAAGCCAAGTTATAGGAGACAAATATAAAAACGACAAAAAAAGAGGCTTAATATTATATATAGTTCTATCAATAAGATGTGACAAAATGGTTAATTAAATATAAATACCAAATAATGAAATAATATTACACATTTCAAATAAATGTAAAGAAAAGAAAAGGTCAGTTGAGTACTTATAGAATTACTTCAAGATTTTCTCAATTTATATATTTATATAAATCATTTTCTTTTTCTTTAGACACGAAATGGACAAGAAAAAGGTTTATATAAAACAAAGTCTTACCAAAATATACTAAAAAGAATAACTTTTCCACAGCAAATAATGTCATTATTTTTTTTTTAGATATTTTTATGTTTGTTGTTATTTGTAGATTAATCAACTTTTTAAAACGATATTATTTTCTGTGTTGTGATTCTTTCATTTATCCTCGCGTTCACTTTGTGCTATTTCTTAATGTATCCAATTTGTTTCTAATGGTATCTAATTTGTTTTTGAATGTATCTACACTGTAAATAAGATTTCATCATAGAAGTCATTCTTTAATATAGCTGAAAAATAAATCGAACACTATTTTGTATTGTAAAAAAAACAACTAAACGATTTTCCTTGTCAGCTAATGAGTCATTATCGATTAGTGAGCTTGCACCGAATATTCCTTCAAAATTATCGGCTTTAACACGTACAGCAAGGGAGGGTGAAGTGGGATGTACGGAAGGGTGCTTTCCCTTAGTCTAGGACCACTCTAGTACTTCATCCTCTAGCATGTGCAAGCGTAATTTAATCTTCCAACATGCACCAGTGTACATGTAATTTTCTCATATGTACTAGCGTATAGACAGTAATAATGTTCATATATGATCGATGTCACTTGGCTTGTAGATTTACTCTGTTATATCAGTTTTGGATTAATAGTTTTCATAAGGTGTAAAAGATGATATAAGTGGTGAGTTATTCTAAATGATTTGGATTGCAATAAAAGTCTATGAAATAGCTTGCTATCTATTGATAATAAAGTACAGTCTAGCTGACCATGTACTACTCTTGTGGTTCAAAGGTCAAAAGTACACTTCGTGTCCAGTCGAGGAACAGGAGAGGCCTGGAGATGTACAGTGGACTGACAGAGAACACAGTACTAAGTCCTGTGAAACTAAGACGCGATGTCTTCCAGGAACACAGGTCTCCTTCTGAACAGCAAACTAACAATCTCCTAGCAGACGTGGAGAAAACTTCTGTACAAACTGCGTCACACATTGAAAACCACGTGACGTTAGAAGTGTCGTCTGACCTACAAACGGAGAGAGCATCTCGGCCTCAGACTGTACCACTGATATCATGGACTGAAAAGCAATCATTGGACGAACCTGAAATTTCCCAACGACGCAGTGTCAAACTGACCTCCTATTCCATCTTTCAGCCAAAGATAAATCTAAACCCTCGTCCTTACACTGCCGGACCAAGGATCATTGTCCAGCCAAAACCCAAATGTCCAACGGGATTAACTTCTCATGATGTTATACAAGGCAGACATCTTTCCAAAATACCATCAAGCAGAAATGAACAGCCTTTACATCACAACGAGGAGATCAACTTCCAAGTATTATTTAATGATGTCGCGACTTCCAAAGTGAACTTAAACGTCGAGTCTGGTGAAATCAAATCAAGACAAACTTCTACAAGTGCGAGACAATTTCAAAGTGCTAATTCCTACAGACGACAGCACAAAGAGACACGTGAAGACAGTTATGGCAGGCCACATACCACACCCAGTACAAAACGTACTGTTACATTCGAACTCAATATCAAATCCATCCTTTCCATTCGTCAAGCTGATGTCCGAGCTGAAGACAAAGCTCAGGAAAACTCCACTTTGATACAAAACAAGCGTTCAAGTGCGCGGATAAAAAAGCAACGTTCAGACTCTGATATTCTAGAATTAAAACGACGGGTGCAATCAGCTCCAGCAAAGACGTCTTCAGAATTCACAAACAACATTGTCACGCGGGACAAGGACCTCGTCAAAGACAACGTGAGAACTGCTAAACCTTTCACTGAGGAGAAGAGGCAGTTCTCCAACATGTACTGGAGGGCGCGATCGGCCTACCACAAAAAGATGACGGACACACAAATGGTCAACGATGCTGACCAAAACTACGTGCCGCCCAAAGGCACCTTGCTTCGCCCGTTGCTTTACAACGAGGACGGAGCGATCATGAGACATAGCGCTGGCTGTCCTTACAAGTGTAAGGAATGTTTTAAGGCGTGCCTGGTCTCGGAAGACTTCATGGAGACCCAGTCCAGGCTGAAGACTGTCCAGAAAGTCCATGTAAAGCGCCAAAATCATCCTGACCCGCTGACTATTGTTAGGAGAGCTCTGGCCAGGAGCCAGCCTCTATTTAAACAAGTCTATGGTGACACTGTGGACATTCATCCCTGGCCGACGTACGCTTGGGTGGATATTAAACAAACGTTACCTAAAGTATCATGAGTTGCATAAGTAAATGAATTAGACCCTTTTTTCTTTTACTGTGAGGAATGGTGTAATGCTAGACACAACAGACAGCAAGAGATAATATATTTGTGTTGGTATCAATATTGAAAAGTCTAGGTAAACTGTGTTCATTCTACTATAGAGATATGTCTGACAAAAACAAAACAAAACTTTCTAATCTTGTAAATGTATTCAGATTGTGGTATTATAAGCATGGTAAATTATTTGTAAAGAAAAACTGTTTAGTACGCTCTCTTTGTAATGTCTTAATGGTCTATATGATATTTTGAACATTTTACACTCACATGATTTTCTTTTATAATCTTACCCCCCCCCTTATTATCTTACTCTCTCTCTTTCTCTCTCTTTCTCTCTCTCTCTTTTTCTCTATCTCTTTCTCGCTCTGACACACACACAGACTCCTTCTCCTCTAAGTAGACAGTAGACAGAGGATCAAAAACTCATTTTCATTTGATTGAACGACCATAACAACAAAACCAAATGAAACAAGTGGAGATAATTCATGAGAATACGTACAGCTTGTTCTAATCCAAGTCAATCAAAATGTATTTTCAAAAGAGTTTCATTTGTATAAAGAACCGACCATTTTTAACAACATAATAACTAATATTTATATATCATTGTTTGAGCTGGCCTCCTTCAGCTCCAGAACGACTTTGGTTCATCTCGTAGAAAATCTAGTCTCGAAAGACACTCCCGTCAAAGATATCGCAGGCTAAGGTGGCATGCTTTATGGCTGTGGAGCCAGTTTTCATATTGTTTGCTCTTCGTCCACAGCTTGCGCCAATGCTTTGTCGCTGACCATAGCTTTCTTGATCGCCATCTTTCTCCTAATGGGGGTGTGGGGCTCAACTGCTAAGTCTTCCCATTTATAATAAACTCCTTCGTTGTTAATACGATGAAATCAGAATACAACCAAATGTAACAAATAAATAACATTGGTTAGGACCGGGTCTTATGAGAGGAAGATGTTGGAATATACTGATATCTGGAGACATCTGATAGACAAATAAAACTATGAACATAATCATATGTCTATCATAATCGCCTGCAATTATAAATCAATATCTGCATCATAGTACATACCGGTATTGTTATAACGGAGGAATTAATTATTATCTGTGGTCCACTTATTTATTATTATTATTATTATTTAGATATTGTTTAATTACTCAATATGCCAATGATGAATTAATTAACTATGGAGATGGCTGCTTCATTGTATCTGTTGCACAGATTTCTTAGTAAGGGAAAGTAATTCAGAGAAAAAGAACTTGAAATAAAATGAATTGTTTCCTCCCTACCCCCCCCCCAAATAAAAAGGTTTCAATAGCTCTGACCTATACCATACAAAACGAACATTGTCAAGAAAGCTTTACTATTTACAAAAATAAAATAAAAATATTTTAATATTATCTGTTTTTTTTTCACAGTAACACAAAGCAATGAAAAGAAAATAACAGATTGTCTTTGTCTATATTGTGTTTAACCCGTCAATTATATTGTCTATATACACTAACAAATGTTATTAAAGTTCATAAATATAGGTACAAAGGTGTGTGTACTTTAAACGCATACCACTGTTTGATCTTTGCAGGCAGCTGAGTTCAAGGGCTCGCAGATACCTTTAAATAAAAATTTTAAAAAAGTTAAAATAAAAACTTATTCTACTGATTCTTCAAGAAAGGCATTTTCTAAAGGAAAGAGAGATCTGTACTCTCAAACACAAACTGTTGATATTGTTAAAAATACGAGCAGACTAACCAGTGGCGTAGTTAGGAATTAGCCATCATTTGGGGATCGGGTGGCTTGACCTCTTTGTGGGCCCCTGAATTTTGCCTAAAATGTAATATTTAATCTAAAAAAAACTCATATGGGGGCTCCCCATAAGTGGGGGCCCGGGGAGATTTCAAATCCCCCCATCCTACCCCGCCTTAGCTATGTCACTGATACTAACATTGCACATCGGCTACGCTCATAGATTTATTCACAGGAATTTTCGTGTTGTTGTTTTGCCAGAAACCCCTCCCCCCGCCTCATTTTTGTTTTTGTTTTTTTACATTTCCTAACAACGAACTCCTTGATTCGAACACAAATAATTCTGACCCATGAAAATATACGTTGTGCTATGAAACATTTGCATTTTGTTTTAAATATCTAGACTGCGGTCTTTTCGGAGAAATCTATCCATTATAGGTCATGAACACTCTTTGACTTATTGACTAATTGTTATCACAAAAGAGCCAGTGTTTAATACCTAGGTCAAACAAAAGAAACTTGAAGACTTTTAAAAGAAAACTTACAAGAATATGGTCAATAGATGACTTGGAAGATTTAGGTCAAGAGGACACTAGGACTGTGTAGGACTAATAGAGGCCGTTATGACAAATAATTCTCAATAGGAGTAATAAGAGCCAATAGGACTAATGATGACCAGTGGGACTAATGTGAGCTTTTTAAAGTCTAGAGGGACTATTCTAAATGTGGGCTTTTTAAAGTCTAGAGGACTATTCTAAATGTGGGCTTTTTAAAGTCTAGAGGACTATTCTAAATGTGGGCTTTTTAAAGTCTAGAGGACTATTCTAAATGTGTTTTTTTTTCTCTCCACGGTGATGGTACAACATCTAGTACAAATTAAGTGAAGTGTCCTTTGTTAGATCCAGAATCTTCCCAAGTTTATAGATGTGTGCCTGACATTAATAGGCAAAAGTAAAGGCAGTTCGTCGTTGTGCTGTTCACGTGATAACCACGTTGAAAGTGAACCAAAGTAAGAAGTGAGCCACTAGGCTTGAAGTAAAAGTTAACCAAAGTAAGAAGTGAGCCACGAGGCTTGAAGTGAAAGTTAACCAAAGTAAGAAGTGAGCCACTAGGCTTGAAGTGAAAGTGAACCAAAGTAAGAAGTGAGCCACTAGGCTTGAAGTAAAAGTTAACCAAAGTAAGAAGTGAGCCACTAGGCTTGAAGTAAAAGTTAACCAAAGTAAGAAGTGAGCCACTAGGCTTGAAGTGAAAGTTAACCAAAGTAAGAAGTGAGCCACTAGGCGTGAAGTAAAAGTTAACCAAAGTAAGAAGTGAGCCACTAGGCTTGAAGTGAAAGTGAACCAAAGTAAGAAGTGAGCCACTCGGCTTGAAGTAAATTTCTTGTAATCAGGGCTTAAAAGCTTACTCAAGATGTCTAAATATTCATGAAAAAAATAGGAAAATAAAAATATTTTTTAAAATACTTTAAAACAAAAAAATTAAAAGCTAACAATAAGTGTAATTGTATCAATGTTTTGACTATTTTTTAGCCCCCATTACAAAAAACAAATGTTGAATGATAGACGGACCACGCTGTTAAGCGATCATTTGGCTCTTTTGGATTAGACAAATATTGAACGTGTTGCAAAATGATTTCAGTAGTTTAGGGCTAAGTTCATGAGCGACTCATGCGACTAACCGATACCCCGCTAAAACGATTTATGCTGTATAAAACTAAATGCATAATAATGAATATAATAAAGATCTAACAATGAGTTTAAAAAAATAACAGGTCATAAGGTCAGTCAGTCCAAGTAGTTGTATAGTACTTCCTGTTGGCATTCCCAAAAGTAACTTTCGATTAGACATCTCGGCCTATTTCAGTCTCTTCTTGTAGATTCCTTTTTTTTTTGTGTTTTTGTATCAGCTACATGTATAGTCTACAATTTTTTAAAAGTTAAAATTAACTCTGTCTGTCTGTAGTCAAACTGAATTTCCATTTAATTGGATCAATAAAATAATCTTATCTTGTCTTATCTCTTTCTGTATATTTTGCTTGTTTCTAATTTCCCACTTACCTGGTTGTCCTGTTGGATTTCCAAGAGCGGCTGTGCCGGTAGCAGTAAAAATGCAGTTTGGATCACCGAGTTCTTCTCCGTTGGTCTTACCATCTTTATCTGAGTCCAGCTTGCAGAGGGTAACTGTCCATTGAAACAAAGCTGCTTCGAAATCCTGTTGAAATAAAAAAAAAAAGCACTTTAATATATAGATGGTAGAAAGCACTTTAAGAAACAAGTAGCTACTAATGCACCAACACATGTTTTTTCAAGATAAAGATTTTAAAAAATGCAATATGCTTCAGAACTTTATACGATAAGCATTAGTTTATGAGTTTTATTTTAGATATCAAATAACTTCATCATTTGAGTATGTAGTGTTGTAACTCGGCTCCCGAGCCACGCTGTTGGTGCGCGCCATTCAACACAAATAGTGGAAGACATGTTTATAGAGGAAGAAGAACTGTTGTAGATCCTGCTGAAGTCATGGGAGTCTGAACAGTCTGGCGCTGAGTACTGCCCTGTGTGAAATAAGGGAACTGTTTGGGAGACCTGGAGCGATACTGCGAGGTGTGTCGGTGGTCTATTCTGTATTCTGGTATTATCTAGGACTTACAACGTTACTCCCTGTGACTTTATAGTGGAATTCAAACTCCAACTATTTGTTGATAGCTTATATAATAAATACATCATTTATTATTGCCTCCTATCTGTTCGTTGAGTGCCTACCTTAGAGGTACAACAGTATTTATATAATATATTACATTTTACTTTATATTAATTTATATTAGTATTTTCAATTTTTTACTTAAAATGTGATTTTAATATTTTTTGTATTCAAAAGAAGAAATTTGTGTTCAGATTATGAGAACGATGTTTGTCATGTGATTGTGTACGTTGTGACGGTTTGGAGTTTGAATCTTTAGAGCTAAATATTTACGATGCGAAATTCAGTGTGTAATGTTTCAGGTGTGATGTTAAGCGTGTCAGAGTTTCCCTTTCAGTCCTTGCAATCTATAGGGCAGATGATGTTAATGTCATCTGTTTCTTTGGCCAACGGTTAACGAGCAGGGTGTCGTGTGGCTAGCATAACTACCAACAACCTTTACCTTGCCCTACTAAAGTCAGGTACCCATTAGAGTTGAGTGGACGCAGGGCAGGGGCGCCCTAAAAATCCCGAAATTCGAAATTGCAGTCTTCACCGAGATTCAAACCCAGGACCTCGGGTTCGAAAGCCAAGCGCTTAACCATTCAGCTACCTCGCCCCTCCCCCAGCGTGTCATAAGGTTAGATTAAGTGTTTGTAGCAAAGTTTTACAGTAAAATTTTGATAAGCTTATATTTTACAGACTTTTTTCATTGAAATGAAACAACAGCATCAATAAACTAAAAAGGAAACATTTATTTTTGGTCAATAAACAACGAGGTAAGTGAGATTAGTATGTTTCTCTTAATCAATCATGACTCCTTACTGTGCTTAAGCACGTGTACTTACTTCACCAAATGGGTTCTTGGGTCCACCTCCAGAAGAATTGAAATGCCCAACGCCACCCCAAATACCTCCTGCCGGGCATGGGCTGGGCACGCGATCACCATTAGGAATACGGGATCTGAATGTCGAGAATCCTAGAACCGTCGTAAGCCCAGCAAGAGCTATGATGACCAGCTTGGTGAACATGGTGCCTAAAGATTGTTGGAGAAATAGAAATTAAAGACTCATTATGCAATGTATATTACATTGTAAGCGTTTGGCTTCTTTATGCCTTTCACAAATTACAGAACAAAATAATTACTTCCTTTAGAAATGAGTCATTACCATTGTTAATGTACGCTACGTATTACTAGTATATATTTTGTCGATGGAATACCTCCGGGCTAGGTTCGACTTATAGAAACATCAGAAGCAATCGAAAAATGGTTTTTATAACTTTCTCATTTCTTTTTAATTAGGTAAAATAATTACACTTTCTAATATATAATATACGGGATAAATGAAAGGTATGAATTAATATTTACCTACAGATGGCGTAGTAAAAATGTCAAGTGACTGAAACACAACAGAACACATAGACATCCCACCAAGTCAATTGCTTTATATTCTTGGTGCCATCGTGATCTACAATTTGAACCTGCAATCTTTCAGCTGTAGAATGTGTCTAGTTTCTACGACCTATGGCCTCCAGGAAGTCATAATAGCAAACATGTATACTTTGTTTTAGATGAAAATAACGTTTTTGTAACACGTTTTTCATGTTAGCATTTTTAATATGTAATCAACAACGTGTTTTAGGATGAGACTTTATTTAAATCAACTTTGTCTGTTTGGTCAAAAGTTTGTACACGTTATTTCTCCCACACCCAATCTCAGATCAAGCTGAAATTTTTGCACAATTATTTATTTTACCCAACAACAGAAAAATCAATTTAAAAAAAAACGTTTTGGTAAATATTTTCAAATATATTTATTCTAGGTAATTATTGTAGTTACTTTTGTCCAGGGCCGGTCCTGCATATTGCGGGGCCCTATGCGAAACGGAATGCGCGGGGCCTATTCTGCGTACTATAAGATAATAAGTGAAAATTAAGATTTTGTATAAGAAAATAAAATTCGTCTATGCATTTTATTCATACTTTAAAAAGTACAAAATCACTGTCAAATTAACTTTACGAGCCATCCACAGTAGAGAGTACAAAAAGCTGATTTAATTTCAGATCAGCCTTTTAGATTAATTATCAACTAGCAAAATATCGCTTTTGTTTTTGTTTTTAATAAGTCAAGATAGGTTTAGATCTATATTTGTAGGCCAGTGACTATTAAAGTAAATTAAGAATTAGAACTTCTTGTTTTGGTTAAAATTCGCCTTATTATATTTATTACATGAAAGCTGAAAATGCCTTTTTTTAAATGGCTAGTAGGATTGGGGTTTTCCATATTGAATGACACCCGGAAATGACAATTTTGTATTTTTTAAAGGAGATTTGGATCAGTTTTCAGGAGATTTTCATGACGTTTTCGTATATTTTACAATTTCAGGAGAATTCCGGAAACACTATTAATAATAAGTTTATTTTAATAATTTACACATAGAATTCGCGCCGGACCTATGAAAGTGAAACTGCGGCCGCATAGGTTGCAGTGGCCTAAGACCGGCCCTGCTTTTGTCAACAGTCAAACTTCAAGTCAAAGTAAGTAAACATTAATTATGCCGTGTCATGATCCGTTTGCTTATCTTCTAAAGTAGGTCATTCTGGCCCTAGTCCACATAGTTCATATCCAATATCTTCAAGTTACATCCGCTTATGGACACTGACCTATCAGAAGCTGCTAATGTAGATCAAACAATCTTCTGATAAGCTGTTTTTCTTTTTTTTAAAGATTTCATTTGCTTTTAATTAAAAGAGTCAATGGTGTGGTCGGTTTCGGACCTCCATTTAGTTTGTGGGAAAACACACTTTTTGTAATCATGTTTTATTTTATTTATTTTTTAAATTAAGTTGAGCTAATCAAAATGTACTTCAACATTATTTTTTTTTGCTGTATCAAATGTTCTTGTAGCACATTGAGAGAGATGGGAGGCACTCTAATACTTCTTTGATCACAATGATAGACACTTTTTCTGTTGATACAGAACAAAAATAACAATGTTGTCAACATCTTTATACAGCACAAATGGACATCCACCAGGGGGTGACACCAAAGTGGGAAAAATGCACGTTTCCAAAATGCAACTTTTAAAAATAAAAATTACTACCTCGAATGTCTCTCACAGTTTTGTGTCAGCATGTCCCAAACCTTCTTAATTAATTTCTATATGACTTATAATCTTCCAATTATGAGAAAAATAATGCATTGTAGATGCCAGGAGAAATAGTTTTCGGAAGCTCAGAAATATAGAAAAAAAAAACGGTTGGTGCCCGGAGCTTTACCCAGAATAACTCTGAGTGAGCCTAAGGCACTCCCTTTAACATCTTATCTAACCAGCTGAACGTAACATTTTTTATTGCAAAATGTTGAAAACACTTAAACTTAAGGTCCCCTCCGGCACAATTCGACACAATCTTCTCCACATAAATTGGTCTAAGGCGACTCTCACAGCCACTAACCAGCTGGTGCCCACGAAATGCTTAAAAGTTGTGAACAACCATGTTTTTTGCGTTCCTCTTTTCGGGTTTCATGTTAAGGCTGACTTGGTAAACGTGTTTCCTTTAGTGTGATGATGTCGTTGTCGATGGCTACAAGAAAGAGAAATAGAGATAAGATACACCCCTAACCCGACTTAATTCTGAGGAAGTCCACCGGCTGTTGTGACACAAAAGCTTGATTTGCTTTAGAGCTGTCGCTGAATATGGAAAAATTGTTGCTAGATGCCTAATTCTTTTGTTATTTTCCAGAGTGATTTCGATCGACTATATAATTTTTTTTTAATCTACAAAACTGATCAACATCTTTTGTTGGTATTAACGATGTTTCGTTGGACGTTAACCTGTTCAGTGATATTCCTTTTCGGAAGCAGCTGAGTAACAACCCGAGCTTACCGCACCGGGTGACACCACCCTAGTGACGCCACTGCTATAGACTTATAATTTGTGAACACTGATAGCAGTTTTACATATTACAAAAAAAATAAACATGTAGGTATAATCATTTTCAATGTGCATAACTCACACTACATCTGTAATATTAAGAGTTAATCTAGTGACCTCAGTTTGTTATTTTTTCATAAATGAAAATGCTTGCTGGCAACTTTATCTAAAAAGGTATAAACAAGATTACAATTGCAGTTACTACCAGTCATTGACGGCCTAGTTTACTTTAGTTAACCTTATTCTATTGATGATTTCTTAGACATAATTTGCTTCATCAAATATGTCTGACATATGGTTTTTTCTTAGAGTGACTTAAGGTTAATAAGATTGTCACGTATTACGAATTGAATTCTAATTTTTAAAATGGCTTGCCTAGGGGAACGTGACAATAGAAAAGCAGTTGTGTCACTTATCTTAAGTCTGAATTTAATCAAAGACTTACAATGAATAACAAAAAAAAATGACACAAGAAATCGGAAGGTAAACTATCAACTTAATGTTTAATCAAATATAAAGTTACAAGAAAGAAACATAAACATTTACTCAATACAGACTTGATGTGTTGACCAAAACCCTTTTACAAAAATGGCATGTAAAAATATTACAATACAAGAGTTTGAAAATGTAATTACAAATACAAGCAAGCAAGGCCTTAAAAAAAATATTAACTTACACGATCAAGTGGTATACCACGCACGGGTCACGCAATGTCTCCGCTATTCTGTCTCACGGCTGTCTCCGTATGTCTGTCTGTCAACGTCACGCGGGCGGTCTTTATATAATCTACCGCGCGTCGACCTCAAGACAAATCCAGTGATTTCTAGAACCAAATACGTCATCAATTTCCCAGATCTAGAACGCTCTTCAAAGAGACAGAAAAAAAAACACCCTCCTTTCAACCAGAGGTACACACACAGGTCAAGGACCGGTCACTGTCTGTGTGGCTTGACGAATAAAAAAAAAATTTACTACACAAGGGGCAGACAACCTCCCCGTCTCTCGACCGCAACAGGTCAAAGAAAAAAAAAACAACAATGCCTAGATACGTAACACCTCCCTCCTAAAAATAAAAAGTTTACATTTCCACGAAATGGAAATCTTTTTAGAATTACAAAAAATATTTACATTACAGAATGTATTTATCATGATATATATATAAAAAAATATACATCAAAATACTTTTTACAATCTAGATAAGGCATCGGCGATAACATTTTCGCTGCCTTTTATGTGTTTAAGATCTAGGTTGTACTCTTGTAAAAATAAACTCCACCTGAGAAGTCGTTGGTTCTTGCCAGACATTTTGTGGATAAATGTAAGGGGATTGTGGTCAGTAAATACAACCAGTGGCCATCTGGACCCACTGATATAAAAATCAAAGTGTTGTATAGAAAGAATCAACCCAAGACATTCTTTTTCCACAGTAGAATAATTTCTTTGATGTCTATTAAATTTCTTGGAAAAGAAACAAATAGGATGCTCTACTTGGAAATTATCTTCTTGGTAAAGGACTGACCCAACACCTGTGTCACTGGCGTCAATAGCTAACCTAAAAGGTTTTCCGAAGTCAGGAGCCATCAAAATGGGGGAGCTAGATAATATCTGCTTAATTTGGTTAAAGGCTTTCTGACATTCATTCGTCCAAGTAAATCGGACGTTCTTTCTCAGGAGGTTTGTTAAAGGACTGGCAATGACAGAAAAATTTTCGCAAAATTTTCTATAATATCCAGACATTCCCAAAAATCTTCGGAGTTGTTTCCGATCAGCAGGAATAGGGAAAGCTTGGATAGCTTCTACTTTGGCCATTACAGGTTTCACCTGGCCTTGTCCTACAATATGGCCTAAGTATTGCAGGGAAGCCTGGCAAAAATCACTCTTACTCAGGTTTACAGTAATTTTTGCATGTAAAAGTTTAGTAAAAAGACAATGCAGTTGTTTACAATGGCTAGAAAAATCTTGGCTAAAAATTACTACATCGTCTATGTATGCGTGGCAATTCTCCATGTCAGCAAGCAGGGCATTTATCATTCTCTGGAAAGTGGCAGGAGCATTCTTCATGCCAAATGGCATCACTTTGTATTGGTACAGACCATCAGGGGTGACAAAGGCGGAGATTTCCTTTGCCCTATCAGTCAGGGGAACCTGCCAATAACCTGAAAGTAGGTCTATTTTGGTGATGTACTTAGCGTCACCAATACGATCTATGAGATCGTCTATCCTAGGGATAGGAAACGAATCGGTCTTTGTTACAGCATTTACCTTACGGTAGTCTGTACAAAAACGATAAGTCTTGTCCTGTTTAGGTATCAAGACACATGGGGAGCTCCAGCTACTGGAACTTGGTTCAATGAGGTCATTTTCAAGCATATACTTGATTTCTGACCTAAGTATGGCAAGTTTTTCAGGGTTGACCCTGTAAGGATGCTGCTTGACTGGAGTAGCCTCGCCAACATCTACATCATGCATTATAACATTAGTCTGTTTTGGTACATCAGAAAAAATGTCATTAAATTCATTAATGAGCTTCATGATAACTGGCCTTTCTGTCGAAGACAGATGAGACAGTTTTACATCCAAATTCTGTAATACAAAAGAATTAGGTATTTTGTATTGTCCAAATTTCTCCTTTACAATATCATCATCAATAGGAGAAACATGGCTATTTGAACAACTTTTGACTGTATTTAAAACACAATTACTCTTCTCTGAGTGATCTGGCCTAGATACATAAGGCTTCAGCATGTTTATATGACATAGCTGAGTCTTTTTCCTACGGTCAGGAGTTTTGATTGTGTAATTGAGGTCACTAATTTTGGTCTCAATTTCATAGGGACCAAAGTATCTGGCTTGCAAGGGTTGACCTGGTATGGGCAAAAATACAAGCACCTTATCCCCGGGAGAAAAGTTTCTAACACGGGCCTTTCTATCATACCAGCGTTTCATGCTGGATTGGGTGTTTTGTAAATTATTTTTGGCCAGAACACAAGCATCATAAAGTCTAGTTTTAAACTTAATTACATATTCTACAAGTCCTTCAGTGGCTGTTGGTGACAACAAAGTCTCTTTTATACATTTCAAGGGACCGCGCACCGAATGGCCAAAGACTAAGTCAAAAGGGCTGAATCCCAACGATTCCTGGACGGATTCACGGGTTGCAAACAGCAGCATGTGGATTCCTTCGTCCCAGTCTTTTTCGTGCTCAAAGCAATAGGTTCGGATCATGTTCTTGAGAGTCTGATGGAATCGCTCAAGAGCGCCTTGCGACTCGGCATGATACGCACTCGACATGCAGTGTTTGATGCCCAACTGAGTCATGACTTGCTTGAAAAGATTGGCAGTGAAATTCGTTCCTTGGTCCGATTGGATGGACTTTGGTAGACCAAATAGAGTAAAGAACTTGATTTTGGCCTTCACAATGTTTGATGCTTTTATGTTCCTTAGAGGAATAGCCTCAGGAAAACGAGTTGAAGCACACATAATGGTCAACAGGTATTGGTTGCCAGCTTTTGTCCTTGGGAGAGGACCAACACAGTCAATAAGTACTCTGCTGAAAGGTTCTTCAAAGGCTGGAATCGGCTTCAGAGGAGCAACAGGGATCTTTTGATTTGGCTTGCCAACCATCTGACAGGCATGACAGGATCGGCAGTACTGGATGACATCTTTCTTCAAACGTGGCCAGAAGAAGTGTGACATAATCTTGTGGTATGTCTTGTGGATGCCGAGATGACCTGACATTGGTGTGTCATGAGCCAGATTCATGATGTACGCTCGGTATCTTTCTGGTAACACGATTTGATGGCATATTCTCCATTCTTCTTCGTTGGATGCGTCTGGAGGTTTCCATTTCCTGAAGAGCATATCATCTTGGATGTAGTAGCACGTTGATGCTAGCTCTGCCTCTTGTGATGTCATTGCGGTTTCTCGGAGTTTGGCGAGCTCTGGATCCTTCTTTTGGTCCTCAATCAACTGTTTTCGAGTTGATGCCGGATTTTCAGAATTTGGCGTTGGTTCTTCTTCAAGAGAAGCAAAGAATGTGGTGCTCAAGTCCACATCATCTTGGTTACTATTGGCTTTGATGACGTTCTCTTCTTGAGATGCTTTCAACCTCATTGCCCTTGTTACTGCACACGCTGGATATAACTCTAGGTCTTCCTCGGGTGTGGCAGATAAGTCGGGTGTTTGAGTGACGATGGGTTCGGCTATCACCTTTCCACCTGCTAAGTCATTGCCTAACAGCAACGAGATGCCTTCCAATGGTAATGTTGGTCGGACACCTATAACAACCGGTCCAGTAATAAGATTTGACTTTATGTCGATTAGATGTAGAGGCACATCTATACATCCAAGCTCTACGCCTCGTAACAGGATGCTCTTCCCAGTCGATGATGATTTAGACAAGGGCAAGATACCCTCTAAAAGTAACGATTGTGAGGCACCTGTGTCTCTCAAAATGGTGATAGGTCGTAGACTTGTAGAATCATCGGGTAGTGATACGAATCCTTCCGAAATGAAAGGCTTAAAATCCTCTAATAAAACATCAATTTTAGTTGATGCAGACTGGACTTGGGTCGAACTCTCGCTGGAGTCATTGACATCTTTAGGAGACGCAGTGGAGAAACTCTTTCTTGAGTCAGTAGAACATCTTGTGGATGTATTTGGAGAACTCTTGATGGAGTCATTGGAACATCGGGGTGATGTCTTATGGGAACTCTTGATAGAGTCATGGGAACATCGGGATGATGTATTATGGGAACTCTGGATAGAGTCATTGGAACATCGGGGTGATGTCTTATGGGAACTCTGGATAGAGTCATGGGAACATCGGGATGATGTATTATGGGAACTCTGGATAGAGTCATGGGAACATCGGGATGATGTATTATGGGAACTCTGGATAGAGTCATTGGAACATCGTAAAGATGAATTTGAAGAACTCGCTGTTGAGTCATTTGAACACCGTGGAGACATTTTCGGAGAGTCTTGTACAGTCAATACATTTGAAACAGGTGGTGTCGAGGTATTCTTGATATGACTTGATGATGAGGGAGTAAACCTCGACGACCACTGTACTGTGCAAGCGCTGACTTTTGAAGGAGCTTTTTCGTTTCTCTTCCTCAATTTCCAACAATCGTCAATTTTATGGCCTTCTCGTTTGCAGTAGGAACAAGTAGCTTTACTTGTAGTAGGTTTTCTGTCATTTGTACTGCTGTTCTTGATGGAGTTGCTAGCAGTGGACTCAGGCTGTTTGACTTGTTTTGGCTTGACATCCGTCGTATACTTGGCAAATTGATGTGATATTATATAATCGTCTGCCAACACTGCAGCCTTGTGCACATCTTCCTCGCCACGATCAGCTATATGCGTACGGACGTCCAGCCGCACACAACTCTTGAACTCTTCCATCAGCATTAGGTTCTTGAATTTTGCAAAGTCGGTGCCGATTTCCCTGGAAGTGAGCCATTTCTCAAAGCGTCGCTCCTTTTCCCGCAGGAATTCTACATGGGTTTGGCCATCCGATTTGCGACAATCCCTGAACTGCTTTCGGTAAGCTTCCGGAACAAGTTCATATGCCTTAAGAATTAAGGCCTTAACAACATTATAATCTTTTTGTTGTTCAATGGTCAAAGAACAAAATACCTCTGCAGCTCTACCAGTCAAAACTGTTTGCAGCAAAGTGGGCCACAAAGTTTCAGGTACATTAAAATTTTTCACAGCAAGTTCAAATTGTGGAAAATAATTGTCAATTGTGGCTTCATTAAAGCGTGGAATTATTTTCAAAAATTTTGTTGCTTCAGCAGTATGACTGGCAGGGGAAGAATCTGGTCTTACATTAGCAGCTAACTCTAATTTTTTTAACTCTATTTGTAATTTCATTTCCATTTCTTTCTGCTCTAATTCTTTTTGTTTAATTTCCTTCTGGGCTTCTATTTCCATTTCTTTCTGCTCTCTAGCCGCTGCAAGCTCTAATTCTTTTTGTGCGGCCTGTTGTTTAATTTCCTTCTCTTTTAAAGCTAACTGGGCTTCTATTTCCATTTGTTTTAATTTTATCTGAAGTTCTAAATCTGATTTACCCTCATCGGGTCTAAGGGTTTCTAAAAGGTCTTCAGAAAACACTTCCTCGTCTACATAATGGATTACAATGTTATCTCTGATTTCTTGTTTAAGGGCATTTGATTTTATTTTTAACCCTAAATGTTTAGAAATAAGGACCAGTTCCTTCCTAGTAAAAGCATCAAGCTCTTCCACAGAGGGATTTGCAAGAAAAACCTGAATATCCATGACTAACTAACAACTATTACAAGCAAAAAAAAATGTATACAATGTAAATATACAGTACAAAATCAGTACAACAAAAAACCTTAAGAGAGTTTGGTCAATACTATTGATACTTTACTTCCGACTCTTTGACACAAAATTTTTTTTGTTAAAGTCAACTTCGCCTTTACAAAATTACTCAAGTAAGACGAAAATAGGTTCAGAAAAATATCCCGGACGAGCCCCCAAACTTCTTTTGTCACGTATTACGAATTGAATTCTAATTTTTAAAATGGCTTGCCTAGGGGAACGTGACAATAGAAAAGCAGTTGTGTCACTTATCTTAAGTCTGAATTTAATCAAAGACTTACAATGAATAACAAAAAAAATGACACAAGAAATCGGAAGGTAAACTATCAACTTAATGTTTAATCAAATATAAAGTTACAAGAAAGAAACATAAACATTTACTCAATACAGACTTGATGTGTTGACCAAAACCCTTTTACAAAAATGGCATGTAAAAATATTACAATACAAGAGTTTGAAAATGTAATTACAAATACAAGCAAGCAAGGCCTTAAAAAAAATATTAACTTACACGATCAAGTGGTATACCACGCACGGGTCACGCAATGTCTCCGCTATTCTGTCTCACGGCTGTCTCCGTATGTCTGTCTGTCAACGTCACGCGGGCGGTCTTTATATAATCTACCGCGCGTCGACCTCAAGACAAATCCAGTGATTTCTAGAACCAAATACGTCATCAATTTCCCAGATCTAGAACGCTCTTCAAAGAGACAGAAAAAAAGACACCCTCCTTTCAACCAGAGGTACACACACAGGTCAAGGACCGGTCACTGTCTGTGTGGCTTGACGAAAAAAAAAATTTACTACACAAGGGGCAGACAACCTCCCCGTCTCTCGACCGCAACAGGTCAAAGAAAAAAAAACAACAATGCCTAGATACGTAACAAGATAGTTAACAATGTTGAAATTATAATCAAAGTTTCTTAAAACTAAAAGCTTAAATAGGTAACATAAAAAATGTGTATAAACATAACAGAGGGTTCTGCACCAGCTACAACATCCATATTCAAATAGGCAAAATTGTAACTACTCGACAAATACATTAAACAAACTTTTTGTTTGGATTGATGAAACTTACAAATAATTCAGCTCTAGTATTAGCCAGAAAATTAAATTACTGTGAAACCTTATTTTTTCCTAATAATTAGTTATCATCCTTTTCCAACAGGCATGCCTTTTCTTGATTTTTTTCTTTGGGTGAAATGCGCCACTTGTAATTGTGCAATGTGCCACTCTTGGTGCATCTGCCATAGGTTGATCACTAGGGACGGACTGAGTGTCAAAATCTACCATACCAACCGGCCCACAAATTGATTGCCATATGATGTACATTTATTCATTTCTATTAATACCTGTTCATAAATAATCAATGCATCGAAAACTGAACTCAACCATGTAAACGTGAATTCAGAACTTCAGATAAGCCATATTTAATGTTTTCTATTTCTAGCCTACATCTAGATAAATTAAGAGGCTATAGGTAATATCATGGGCGTAGCCAGGGGGGGGGGCTTTTGGGGTTCAAACCCACCCCGACGAACCCTAGTGACTGATTTTTTGCTTTGATTTTGTTTTTTTTTAGTTGAGATTATAATACTAAACCATCACTTGCCCCATCGCCGCCAAGGAGGCTTTGATTTAAAAACCCCTACCAGGGGTTTTAGCAGTTAAATTCCCCTCTTCTATAAGACACAACAAAAAAAATGTAAACGCTTATCCCCAAATTCCAAGAGCACAGTTCAGGAAGATTTTGATTTTAAAACCCCCTCCAAAATTTACGATAAACCCCCTCTTCAATATGAAAAAAAAAAGCAAATTATGCACTCAAAATGTTATGAGCGTAGCCTAATGGGTTTTGACTCAGTTTTAAGTTTAAACTCTCCTCCAGTGGAGTTTGAAGTCAAAAAATACATCTTCAATAAAAAAAAATCTAAATCTAAAATCTATGAGCGTAGCCAAAGGGTTTTTGAGTTTAAACCCCCCGTCAGCGGAATTTGAAGCTAAAAATACATCTTCAATGTAAAAAAAAAAGCAATTACCCACTCAAAATGCTATGAGCGTTGCCAAAAGGGGTTTTGAATTTAAATCCCCGTTCAGAAGGGTTTGATGCTAAAAAAAATCTCTTCAATATAAAAAAAGCAAATTACACACTAAAATTATTTGAGCGTAGCCAAGCCAATTGGGGCTTTTGAGTTTAAACTCCTCTCCTCCAGATGGTTTTGAGTTTGAAATTCCCCTACAGAGCGTTTTGAGGTGGAAAACCTCTATCTACAATATTATTTTAAAGCAAACTTCAGTTACCAAATTCTATGATCGTAGCTAAATGGGGTTTTGAATTTAAAAAAAAAACAAAATCACTAGATTTTTTAGTTTAAAACCCCCAACAGATTATTTTGACGATAAAACTTCCATTTTCGATATAAAATCTAATGCAAACATCAGTCACCTAATTCCAAGAGTGTATTCACGAGAGGTTACACATTTCTACCAGTTGCGGGGCACTATTAATAAAGTGCAGTGAATAGTCATTTGCCGAAATTGAAAAACACTAAATGTGGCTCAACAAAGACGGCTAAGACAGATTTTAGGAGTCTGTTATAGAGATCGGGTCTATATCAAGAAAATCCTATGCCGAACTGGGAGTCGACCCCTTAGTAAGATTGTGACAAAGCGTCGCATGAGGTTTGCGGGATATGTTCTTCGACAAAATGAATTACGCATAATAAGAGTTGCAAAGACATCATAGTACAACTTGGCGCCACACATTCATGGAGGTCCTCAGAGCAGGTGGGAAGAGGATTGAGACATTACCAGTAACAGATTTTTGTGGATACAGCTTGACGGCATATGCGCCGAACGGTCTAAGTCAGTAAGAATAGCACACTAGGTTTTTGAAATAAGACTTTTTAGTAGCAGGAAAATGCACTGTAGATACCTCGGAATATGCATTTTGTTAGCATTCAATACTAGAAATAGTGCTCTTGGCGGCGGGGCTCCGCCACGCGATGGGGGGAGCTCCTAGCGCTCCCCCAGACCACCTTTATTAGTAATGGCTGGGAGTCAACAATTTTTCCACTAACTCCAGGAAGAACCTATTCTAGGGCACAATAAACGTGTTCCAAAAGAATGAGGGTCAGATTGTAATAAAGATTATGTACTTACACACACATACATACATACAAATATTTTTTTTTTGTGGTGAAGAAGGGGGGGCGGTGGGGGGAAAAAAATTCCCCCCTAACCCCCCCCCCTAAAAAATTCTGGCTACACCCATGGGTAATATCAATTTGTACAAACAATGTACAACTATAATGTTGATTTTTGGGATGAAAATTGATAGTGGTGGGTTTTACACAATGGTCAGTCCGCGTCGATTAATACCGACCCTATTGACGCCACTGCTATTACCTACGTCATAAGAAAATAATGTAATCTCACAATCAGAGATAAGTACTTCGTGTTACTAGACTAACCGAAGTATATTATTTGATTTTAAAATATTTAGGGCACAGAATTATTAGTGAGTGAATGTGGTAAGATAATGTAATCAGTAACAATCAGGGGCGGACTGGCTATATGGGCAAACGTGCAAATGCTCGGTGGGCCGGTACCGAATGGGCCGGTCTGGTCGCCACCAAAGAAAAAAAAATTCACTGCAAACAACTTTAAAAAAAGTGATAGAAGCAAGACACAAAGGCCCGAACACGTTTTCTTGTTGTTTTTTGTTTAATTCTTATTACAATTTATTTTGTTTGAAATTCAACAAAATATCAAGAAAAAAAAACCCACACTATGCACTGTACATATTATCATTTGCAAAACGTTAGACCTTACTCTCTACTATGCACGAGCGGCATGGACTGCTTTGATGTCTTCGAGGTTGTGTTTGGCCTAATCATTTTACTGGTCGGCATGGGCCTTTGATGGCGCTCCCATTTTTTGTTGCTCCTTCCATCCCCCGTCTTTTAATGGTTCCAATGAAATTTAACCAAAAAGAGGGATGAGAGAGGTTAAGTTACAAAAAAAAACGATATAACACAGCAAAAAAAAATTAAAAATAGGCGCGACAATTAGCTCTTTAACATTACTTAATAGAACATTAACACGTTTTACATGTTTCGAATGTTCTTTCAGAGTTGAAGATAGTTTACTTCCTAGTCCAAACCTACCGCAGGACGACGGGGGATGAGAGCGGCAGGGTTTGAGCCCTCGACCGTCAATAAATCCGAACGACAGTCCAGCGCGCAAACCGCACGACTAGGCAGCCGCCCAACTTATTCACCACTCAATATGGGTATAAAGCTCTACTTTCTGCGATTAGAAAAGAAAAAGTAAGTTTTTGTTTTTATTGTAATAACATAGATCTAAAAATTCTACACTGAAGGCTTACAAAAAAAATTATTTAATCTAGATTTAAATCAATTTTTATACTATTATAATTAATGGCAAACTTATGCTTAGTAGGAAGTCATTAATGATGAAAATTATTACAATAATTTATATAGCGCTGTCACATCCGATATTTAATGAAAGAAGATTTATATTTTAAACTAGTCGATAGGGCCTATCTTAGGAGAGGGAGATAGAGAAGGAGAGAGGAAGAGAGAGAGGGAGAGAGAGAGAAAAGAGAGAGGAGAGAGAGGTGAGAGAAAGAAGAGAGATAGAGGAGAGAGAGAGGGGGGACAGAGAGGGAGAGAGAGAGAGAGGAGAGATAAAGAGGGGAGAAGTAGAGGAGAGTGAGAGAGAGAGTGGAGAGACAGAGAGGAGAGACAGATAGAGAGGAGAGGAGAGAAAGAGTTGAGAGAGAGAGGAGAGAGAGATATAGAGAGAGGAGAGAGAGAGCGGAGAGAGAGATGATGGAGAGAGACAGAGAGAGAGAGGAGAGAGATGTGAGAGAGAGGGAAGACTAGCGAAGAGAAGCTTAAAAGTAAAAAAAAAAAAAGACACATAACTCTGGAAATACTCAACAGTTTATTATAATTTAATTATCTACCTTTGTATAAATTTCCAAACGTCCTAACACGGGCTTAAAAATGCTTACGATGCAGATTCAATCCTAGACATGAAGAACTCCTAGTGAGCAGTATTTTTTAAAAAGGAGCGTGGATACTGTGTATCGAAGTGTGGCAATTTATTTGTACCTAACCACTAGTTAGAGTCAATGTTATGAACATAGGGTATAGACTACATAATAGGGAGTTGTCTCCTTTCATAGACACTCTACACTTATAGTTTATGTCCATCTTTATCAAACAATACCTAGCTTGGCCACACAGGGAAAGCAGTGGCGACCTAATGGGGGGGGGGGGAGAAAAATGTTAAGATCCCCCCCGGGGCCCCACTTGATGGGGGGGGGGGGGAAATGGGTGTTCGTAATTTATTTGTAAATACATAAATTAATATATTTGATTGACAAATAGTGTCAACGGGTGTCTTTTTTTTCTTCAACATTTATGGATTAAATTATAATAAAGACTAAACCTAGATCTAGGTCTATCAGTACGTTGACTTTGTTGACATTTTAAAAATATTTTTTCCCACAGAGATCAATTTGTTTTTAAAGTTAGTTTTACATTTTAAACTTGGTTGCCACGAATAAAACTGCATGATATACAGCGAATTCCATGTATCTTGTTACCTTCACTAATAATAGATCTAAATGGCGAATATTTTATGGTTACACTAATTAACCTTGAATTTACAGAATCGAGTATAACAGATCCAAAAGTTATTCTTAGTAATGCTAGAATAGTCCATTATTCGGGTTTGGCGTCTCTAATTTCAGAATTAAACTTCACACTCAAGTTATTACCCCTCTATTCATCTTTCCTCAATCCAATAGAAACTATCTTTTTATTTCCATCTAATCATTTTGCTTTCGCACAAAACATAAACAACAAACAATGACGTAATATCATATAATATTAGCACATCCTTCCTTTTGTAGTTATTATCACATTCTTCTTTTAAAGTTCTTAAAAGTGATATCTACTAGCAACTTTAACAATTCGTCCACTTCTGGTTGTCTTGACTGGCACAACAAGTTCTCTAGACGTTGGTCTATAACTGTCTGTTTCGCCTGTTCCAACAGTTTGCAGTTCATTGTCTTCACCGGTATCATAGTACCCAGAGATGTCTTCATCGAAACTCTTATTCAAAAAGCGTTGATTTCTTCTGTATGTTTTTCCATCGTTTGTCTTTAGGATGTAAGATCTGGGTGCTGAATGTTTTTTTTATGACAACTGCTTTCTGCCATGTTTGACCTAGACGAACTCTCCGACAGAATAATCTTTAGGTAGTCTTGCTTTTGCATCGTATTTCACTTTGCTTTTCATCTGTCGTTCGTTGAGTAATGTCTCTGCATTTTCAGCTACCGATGGTTTCAATAGTTTGGGATCAGTTGGAATGATGTCCATGAGTCTTCTACTCGTCAGCAGTTGTGATGGAGAATACAGCAGTCCACTTATCGGAGTATTTCTATACTCGAGCTTAACGAGATATGGATCTTTCCCACTTTTGTATGCTTTGAATACATTTTCTTTCGCACAAAACATAAACAACCAACAATGACGTAATATCATATAATATTAGCACAGAATCTTCTTCATGAGGTGGAAAATTAAGAATTTTTTTGCCTATCTGGAATTCTGGTCAAAGCTCCAGCGCCCAATTAATATAGTTCAGAAGAAACTACAAAGTTTGGACTGCATATACTGGAAGCTGCTGAAGAAATTAGTAACCTTTCATGCTTTCTGCAAAATGATGAAAAACTGACACAAACCCAATCCATCGAAAAAGCAAAAGAAGGTAGTGAATACTATGGATTCCCTGTAATCAAAACAACCAGAAGAAAGAAAAGACTTGATGGGAAGTTGAGTTCTAATGTAGGACTGTCAATAGAACTGCAATTCAAACGTGTTGCGACAGAAGTGCTGGACAGATTTCATATGGAGATGAAGGACAGATTCCAAAGGCTGGAAAGAAAATGGATACCTTTGGCTTTCTTCTTGAACCAAGACACCTGTTAGATGAAGACACGCTTATGACAAACTGTGCTACTTTTCCTGTTTGTATCGATGTAGTTGATGTTATAGAATTCTTTGCTACACAGAATGCACGACGTGAAGCGATATCAATTTACATTTGTCACTTGTGCATTATTTAACTAATAAACAACGGTATTATTCATGAAAAGAGTCTTAATGATTTTTTTTTGTTAGGTTTACGGATATACTGAACCAACTTGATTTTGGGCTTATATATTTTTGCGTACATTATTTCATGCCATATGTCGAATGTCAAAATGCAAGGAGCCCCCTCAAAGAGGTCAATCCTTCCCCCAGGGCCCCCAAATCCCTAGTTAAGCCCCTGAGGGAAAGTTATGGTTTGACTAATATACTTATTTTATAATTAGATAAGGTCATGGCTTTTTTTTTTCCTGAACGCATATTAGTAGGAATTCCTAAATATATTCAGTAAAAAGGTGAATAAATAAATAAAAGATCATTTTGCGTACCGTCTTATGTAGAAATTATTATCTGAATTGCTGGAATATTTTATTTAATACAATTGATCAATACACAATATCTCTCAGTAGTATAAAATTTTATTGCAGACCTGTCGTTCATTTACTCACAATAATCATCCCTACTTCTTCTATTAATCGTGGACGATAAAATGCCTCAATGTATTCTTACTTACCGCTTAGTCGAACTAAGACATTGTTTGGATTAAAACTGCAGAAGTTAAATTTACAAATTTACCACAACCTTTATTGTAACATTTACATCAGATTAGCATGTTTACAAAGAAAGTTTGTGTGGAAACAAAAACGCACAATCACCCCCCCCCCCCTTTTTCCTGAACACGTCCGTTCATGCTGGTTTTCAGCATGATTATCAGGAGCAGATAAGTACAACTACCAAGAACCACAACTCTTTCTCCTCCAATACAAAAAGATGAGACGTGAACGTATCGAAAGTGTTGCCACTTCTATTGTTTTGTTAGGTCGACTTGACACCACAGGATACGGAGATTTATTAATGTTATTATTTGATCCTATCTAATAAAATACAATAACTAATACTATTGAAGCATTACTTAATTGATGGTCTCTCATTCAAGGCCTAACACATTAAACTTTTCCCTTTGGTTATATGTCGAAGTGTATTTACCTAATTTATCATTGTTAACGACTTCTATAATATGAAACACTGCTAATTAATAAATGCCTCTGATAATGTAAAACTCGTATTATACATTGAAAATGCGTTTTTTTTTTTTTAAAACAAAAGTATTCAATCTATTTAAAACGTAAGCAGCTTGTATAACATAAAACATTTAATTTAGCAATACAGATATTTAAAAAAAAAAAACTTTTAGCATAAAATTTTTAAACAAGAAAAAAATTTTTGAAAAATAATTAAAAAAAAAACAGGGTTACAAAGACAGTTTGTGTGGAAATACAAACTCAAAGTCGGCCCCCGAAGTGGTCCACCCAGGCAGGCTTCAATACTTTCAGAAATGAAATTCTATCAAAGACAAATGACAGAGTAGAATGGAGAAAGAAGGATGACAGATCTTGTGTGCTGTCCCAACGGTTCAGATACCAAGGGATAGATGAAAGTGAAGGTGAAGTTAGATTTGAACCTGGCCTAACTGATATCATATAATGATAATAATAAATTGATCTAATTGTTTTGTAAAGGTCTTGCGTGGCGCCCCAGCGGTCAAGCAGACCAAAGGACATGTGAAAGTGAATGTGAAGTTATATGTAAACCTGGCCTAACTGGTGTCTAAAAGCTCAATCTTTTATTCAAATACTGAAGAAAAAAAACATTGCCTTAAAAAAAAATAATCTTTGGTCGTGTGTACTATAAGGGTAGAATAGCACTGCAGTTCACGCGATAATATGAAAAACTACTTAATAGTTGCTGTTTTAAATTATGTCCAACTTATATGCAATTATGCATGTTAAATAGATTTTCTCCCTTTAAAAGAAAAATACACATTTTGTGTGTGTGCAAATGTAGTAGTTACTATGAAAGAACTTACTTAACTTAGCAATACAAATGTAAAAAAAAACAACAAAAAAAAATTTTGACAAAAAAAACATTTGCATAAACTGTTAATGTGTTGATACGAGATGGGGTGTACAAACTTGGTATCTGACATGCAGACAGGCAGTTGATATTCAGTTTTATATGCATTGAGAAATTCTCATATTAATATAAGTCTCCCGTGCTTTTTCTATTAATTGTGAAAGTGGTAAACCCAACACCCCCCCCTCCTGAACACGTCCGATCAATGGTTTCAATATTTTCAGCATGATAAGTACAACTACCAAGAACCACAACTCTTTCTCCTCCAATACAAAAAGAAGAGACGTGAACGTATCGAAAGTGTTGCCACTTCTATTGTTTTGTTAGGTCGAAATAAAGTAGACGTTGCATCAGAACTTTGAAAGATCTAAAATATCATGATATCGGATTTTTACTATCTTTTCTAGTTTACGCGATCTAAACGGGACGAACGGACAGGCAGACAGACGACACAAAACTAATATCGGCTATTTCCCTTTCAGCGACTAAAAAAAAAACAATAATTACTATTCTTTGTAATAATAACCTATTTGAAATCGTCAATGATTACTAGACCCGTCATTCTATGCTTATTATGCTAACCATTATGTTAGGGTAGAAGTCATGTCTGGTCCTGAGAAAACGTGACTTGTGATAGCTCGTGCTGAGAGAACAAGCAGATGTGAACTAGACACACTACGACTACACGATTCTAATTAAATAAACTGTTAAGGCTAGTGTCCAAGTCTGTCTTGTTTAAGGTATCTCAAGATCTACTGCAATGTTGTTTGGCTTGTGTCTGTGCGTGTTCGGGACGTTGGTGTCAGGCTTTCAGGTATATCAGACGTACATTCCTAATGGCAACATTGTCCCAAACCCCTGTCTGATTGGTCAAACATGGGCTGGAGCTGGTCATTTCAGCGCTATAGGAGCAGGCCCGTTGAATCCTTTCGGTCAGGTAATACTTTTAACTTTAATCTTTTATATTATAAATAGTATATATTATATTATAATTAATTAATTTAATATATTGTTACGAATCTCACTATCCAGGCTCTCTGCAAACTGCACCATACACCACCAACGTAAAGAACTTGACAACTCAGGGCTCCAGAGTAACGTAACACTTTAATAGTTGAATAAATAACAGCCCATACTGTACAATTGGCAACAGGTACACTGTACAAATATCTCTCCGATAACACCGTACCGCCGAATCAACTCTTGCACTGGCCTCTCCGTCTCGTTCCGGCTTGCACTGGGTTCAACAGTTCAGGACTGACTTCACACACTACGCTCGTTTTGTCGGACTCGATCGCAGACCAAGATCAAGACGCCAGTCGTCTCAACTGTACTTAACAGTACTCCGCACTGAACCGTCGTAATGCTCCGTACAGAACCACACCGCTGAACTGTGCTGTAGTCGACCGGACTGTAGTGCACCGGGCTCTGAACCGTCTTGACTGCGTCACCTTCGCTCTTATATAGGGTCCCTACTGGCCTTCTCGAACCGGACAGAACGCCGCTTGACGTTTCTAGATGGTCAGATGACTGCAACTCTCGTGACGCTCCTGAGCTCTGTTCACGACGTCGATCCTTCCCGAACCATCATGTTGACACTCGTCTCGGCTGACCGTCGTAACTCGTCACGGTTGACCGCTCGTCTAGCGCTGGCCTGGGGCGATTTGCGTCGGCTGACTACACACCCACCACTACCCCCATCTGTGCCTCCACCAGGTTTATAACAGTAGAAAGTAGAAAGTAAGACGTGTGTATGGATATGTATGTATGTATGTATGTACAATGGTAATGCTTGCCTTGGATGTAACAAAATATGTAGGTCACAGTTGGGGCTGTGTAGCCACGGGAGAATACTGCTTTCCTTATTAATCTTCGGACTCGACGATAAGCATTATTTATTATTATTATGTCATTCTCTGGCGCTGCCATGGTCGAGTTTCGCTAAAGAGAAAAAAAATTCATCGTAGTCCCTTTAACAGTTTCCACTAAGGAATTTTCTGGTGATGTGGCAGGTCTGCAGCAGTACCGCCCTCTGACAGGCAACGAGGATGTACCTAGGAATGTTAAGGGTCTTGAAGGTGTCTGTGGGTTCAGTTGTTATTATCCCCTCGGTTGATATAACAATGGGGTATATTGTTATTTTGGACAATTTCCTTATACGCATAATCTCCAAGCCTAGGTTCTCATATTTTCTTTGTTTTTCTATCTCAGTTTTTCTTAAGTTATGAGACAGTGGTACGGCGAAGTTGATAATGGTAGCGGTTTTTTCTTTTTTATCAACAAACAGAAGATCCGGGCGATTGAAATCTACCGTTTTGTCGGCCAGAAAAGGCCTATCCCAGTACAGCGGATGATCCGTAGACTCGAGAACCTCTTGTGGCAAGTATTTATAATAAGGAGGAGTGTCCTTACCGATCAAATTGTGCGTCAAAGCCAAGTATTGGTGTATTAACATTGCAACTTGGTTATGGCGACCTAGGTAGGCTGATTCTGATAGGGCTGGACAGTGGACATCCTGCCATAATGTGTTCAATAAAAATCAAAACCGTTTGACCAATCTTAATAAAACTTAATAATAAATAAATGTTCCTTAGATCAGGGCATATATCGTGTTTAATGCTGATCTCAGAACCGAAGGGCCGTAAATATAGATTTAAAAAAAAACAACTAAATGGATCTCTATTAAAGAACGAAACTTTTTAACAAATCGGAAAAAACCCGATTTCACAGTAATTTTTTTATTTCCTTTAACTCTACTCATACTCTACTTTTATTGTCGTAGCAATTTAAAAAAAAAATGAGAAAGGAACATCATCTATGTTTGTAATTATTTTAAATTCAATTCATTAGATTAGTAATACCCAAAATAAGATAGAAGGCCGCAGGTCACATCCGGCTAGTATAATATAATAGATGATAAATCTGTTATATATTTTTTTTAATTTAGAAAGTTCCTTAAAGTATAATTTGTAATCATGGAATAGCAGATCAAATAAAATAAAAGGTTTGCTTGCAATTGATGTTGGTACAAATCAAACTGTACTTAGCACTCTCTTATTAGTAGCTTCTTCCTTTAACATTGGAACGTCTTGAATTATCTCCCTTAGAGATCCCTTCGGTTTGATTTTTAAAATATATGAACGTTTTAATTTTCTAAGCATATTTAAATTAATCAATTCATTTTAGCGGCCCCCGAAAGGGGTATAGACGCTATTAGTTTTTGTCCGTCTGTCCGTCCCGTTTAGATCTCGTAAACTAGAAAAGATTGGGAAAATCAGACATCATGATGTGTTAGACCAGTGGTTCTCAACTTTTTAAGTTCGGCGACCCCTTTTAACAATGCCCCACTCTGCCGCGACCCCCACCCACACACACACACATACAATAAGCAATAGAAGAGTAGACAATAACAATCCATATTTTCGATAGTCTTAGGCGACCCCTGGCAAATGGTCAATCGACCCCCAAGGGGGTCGCGATCCACAGGTTGAGAACCCGTGTGTTAGACCATTCAAAGTTCTGATGCAACGGCTACTTTTTTCTTTTCTGAAAGCGAAAATTTTAATTTTTAAAATCACTTATGCAATCAGTTTCTTCATATAAATGCACCACTTTTTACAACATCAATTCACTGTTAATAGTATCAAACACGGGAGGCTGTTTAGTAAGGGAGTCGACAAATCACCATATTTTTACCATATTTATGCAGACGTTTAGTTTTTTTAGAAATGTATAGCTAAGTTACGTATGTTCTGTTATACTGTTTACAAAAAAAAAATACTTTTTTAAAGAAAAAAAATGATTTAATATACATATAAGTAGAACATAATTTAAAACAACAATTTGTAAGTAGATTTTATATTATCACGTAAACTACAATAAGTCACCATAGCAGAACTGCAGCGAGGCGCAATAGGAATAGGACACTAACAAGTAACTAAAGAATTTTTTTTTTTTAATTGAACCTTTTTTTTTTTCCTTGAGGCTTTAAATAAGAGATTGACTCTTTAAAAACAATTAGATCAATTAGATAATCATTAAATGACATCAGTTAGGCTGTCTGGTCGTGCGGTTTGCACGCTGGACTGTCGTTCAGATTTATCGATGGTCCCGGGTTCAAACCCTGCCCGCTCCCATCCCCCGTCGTCCTGCTGGAGGTTTGGACTAGGAAGTAATTATCTTCAACTCTGAAGGAACATCCAAAACATGTAAAAACATTTTACAAACAAAACATGATTGTCTTTAATTTATTAGAACACCTATGTATTTTGAGCTTAGTCTGTGTAACTAGTATACCAAGAGTAAGATAGTGGTATTAATTTGTTTTATGTTGCTTTTTTTTTGGTTTCTCTTAATAATTAACATTTTTTTGTTCTGTAGTTTCCTAAGTCAGATTTGTCTCCTTTTTTATATAGGGGAGTGGCGCTAGCTTCTTTTCCAGTCCCTCGGTACTCTGCCCTGACTAAGAGATGCCTGAAAAAGTATTTTGAACACTCGTGCTAGTTCATTGTTTAGGCCTTTGAGTTATCTAACTGGAAAACCTTTATGCCCAGATGCTTTATTAGGTTTGATGTTGGCTAATAGTTGTTTGATCCCTTTTCTTATACATATCTCCGATGTTTTCGACTTGGTACAAATGAAGTAATTTGTTTGATTTCCCCCAGTGTATGTACTTACTCATTTCACCCCTGCCACTAAAGCTGTCATGTAAAAGTAAAAATATTATTAATATTTCAATGATGTTAAAATTAAATGTGTTTCTTGTAAGTCAGCTCAGCTCAATAAAAGTTCTTTTCAAATCATTAAGTTGTTGCCTGTTACTTTGGGACTAGGATTTCGCTGCAGCCGGCCATGTCTGGAATGATGTCTTGTGCAACAAAGACTCGGACAACGATGGTCTGACTAACGGAGAAGAACTGGGAGACCCTCATTGTCACTTTACTCCAACCAAACCTGGACATTTGGTCAGCACCAGGGGCAATCCAGGTCAGATATTAGGCTCAAGTCACTTAAATGTTCGATTTGTGGGCAGTTAGCAGAGCTTCGTGTGAAATGTCCAGGCTACGGGAATTAGTGAGATGTTCTCTCTAGGACTTCATAGCGTGCCTCTGATGAGGCTGGGTGGCATGTACAGCTTGGCTACCTATCAGGGTGGATCAAGTTTGAATTCCGGCTAGAGCTGAGTTGCTGAGCCCCTATACGCAGCACGGAATCCTTCTCCTAGATAACCTCTTTCAAATAACCTCTCCCAGTTAATATTTCTCAGATAACCTCTCCCAGTTAACCTTTGTCGGATAACCTCTCCCAGTTAACCTTTCTCCAGATAACATCCCCAATGATAACTTTTAACCTCTCTCCTAGATGATCACAAAAAGATCGGAACATCGCGCACTGAGAATCTAAGCATGAAAAGTGTGCTATACAGAAGTAGTTCTTAACCCCCCCCCCCCCTTTTTTTTTAAAATAAAGATTTGTATTTAAGTGAACGGTTCAATTATCTAGTTCGGTAAAACATATTTTATTCTGAACTGTTTTATTTATTTATTGATCAAAGTTTTCCCTCACAAAATGTTTTTTTTTTCTATCGATATATATTTGTCTTTCTGTGCAGGTATTTGTGAGCCAGTAGGTTCTGCTGCTTGTGCATGGCAAGGCTTTACCTGTTAGCACCTACGTTCCTTGGGTATCAGAGAATTTGTTAATTGAAACTTTATTATGTTTGATAATAAAATTTGATTTTTTAATAACAAGGCCACTTTGCAAGTCTTCAAATAATCATTTTACAAGTTGAAACAATAAACTTCCTGTGTAGTGAGTTCCTGTGTAGTGAGTTCCTGTGTAGTGAGTTCCTGTCTAGTGAGTTCCTGTGTAGTGAGTTCATGTGTAGTGAGTTCATGTGTAGTGATTTCATGTGTAATGAGTTCCTGTGTAGTGAGTTCCTGTGTAGTGAGTTCCTGTGTAGTGAGTTCCTGTCTAGAGAGTTCCTGTCTAGTGAGTTCCTGTGTAGTGAGTTCCTGTCTAGTGAGTTCATGTGTAGTGAGTTCATGTGTAGTGAGTTCCTGTGTAGTGAGTTCCTGTGTAGTGAGTTCATGTGTAGTGAGTTCATGTGTAGTGATTTCATGTGTAATGAGTTCCTGTGTAGTGAGTTCCTGTGTAGTGAGTTCCTGTGTAGTGAGTTCCTGTCTAGAGAGTTCCTGTCTAGTGAGTTCCTGTGTAGTGAGTTCCTGTCTAGTGAGTTCATGTGTAGTGAGTTCATGTGTAGTGAGTTCCTGTGTAGTGAGTTCATGTGTAGTGAGTTCATGTGTAGTGAGTTCCTGTGTAGTGAGTTCATGTGTAGTGAGTTCATGTGTAGTGAGTTCCTGTGTAGTGAGTTCCTGTCTAGTGAGTGGGAAAACTGAAATCATTTACTTTGACACTAATGAAAATAAAAACCTGAAGTCCGTTACATTAAAATGACCTTGAAACTACAAGACATTGTTTGCAAGGTCAAAAATAACAGGTGTAAGTTATAAAACAAATGAAACTAATAGTATTGTTAAAGAAAAAGATCATCAATTTATTCTTTTTGTAATTAAACAAATTCTTGACGTTCCATTAAGGACTGACGCATGAGTGAACACAGTTTAGCACGTGAATTTCTGCCAGGTGCATTTAGCACTTCCTACAGGTTCACAGATACCTGGAGAGCAAGACATAGGCAATGGGTAAAATGAGTGTCGACATCAAACAGAAATATTTCTATTTGGCTGAATATAAAATACTGAAGTATGGGACACGAGGTACAAACAACGTTGAAATAATGTATACAACAACACAGGAGTATAACAGGAATAGTAATATATCTGGTGGGTTGGAGGTGGAATCCGACATTAAGTAAATAATGAAATACATTTAAATTTGGCTAGAGATCAAGGTCTAGGTCTATATCCAACATCGGTTTTGAAAGGACTATAGCATTCTTGAAATGACCATCGCTTTCGAGAATTTCCGAATGCAAACCTTTTTTTTTTTTAACTGAAGCGTTTAATAAGTCAATGTTCAGGGACATTTTGCACATAACCTTCTAAGTCTAGATCCAAATGCTTATCATGGGAATATTATAAAGTTATTTAGATCTATAAATTCGCTTAACCAGGTTTCTATCTCGAGGAGAAGGGGGTAAAAATGTTCCATTATTTTTTATTCCAACATTCATTGATTTTTATGAGAAAAACTAAAAGTTTCATAAAGGAGATTGCTACGTGCGCAGCAGAGTGTGAATGTGGAATGGTGCGAATGTGGAATGGTGCGAATGGGTGTTGAAAGGGAGAGAAGATGGAATCCGGAAATGAAGGAATGAAATCAAAGTGATTGTTGACACATTATTAAGTGTAACTCAAGATTCAAGTCATCATAATCTTCCATATATAAGTCTACTAGCAAAATACCCGCGCTTTGCAGCGGGAGGATTATTGCATTAACATTTCAAATTTGCTTTAATTAATAGGCCTACATGTAACAACAAAACATTCTCATTTGTGCCAGGAGTGTTACCGCAGGGAATGTAGCGCATGTATTTTTGGAATAACCGGAACAACGCAGTTTTTGTGTGGCTTTTTGCAATGTTAGTCCGATAAGTAAAAATAATGTGTCATATGTACTGCCTTAAATATTTCATTACTAAGAAGAAAAGTAAACCTTTTGAAATAGAGAAGAAACAAGGGTGAAATTTGGCAGTCGCATTCCCTACAGCTTACTTACAAAAGTGCAGCAGGTTTCGTTTCCCAATCGTACGCGTAACGGTCGTAACGGTCGACAACGTCCGCTCTGTGCTACACATTGCACGGCCACATCAGACTCACTGCTGATGTCCGAAGGGACATTGTGTTGTACGTGCTCAACAACTGGGACAGGTTCAAAACGGAGGAAGCAGGGGAAGGCTGTGCCAGGACATTCGGGGGTGAAGAAAGATAATGTGCTTGGAACGGTCTACACTGTGCACCCGAACAACTCTGAATGTTACCACCTTCGATTGCTGCTCTACAAAATCATAGGTCCCACCTCTTTCGAATCTCTCAGAACAGTTGACGGTGTTGTCCATCCAACCTACAAGTCGGCCTGCAGGGCACTTGGTTTGTTACAGGACGATGTCAACTAGGACGAGACTCTCCAGGAAGCTGCTCTGTCTCGCTCACCTCAAAAGATCCGTGAACTGTTCGCTGTAATGCTGGTCTTCTGCCAAATGGAGAACCCCTTAAATCTCTGGGAAAAACATAGAGACAGCATGGCAGAAGATGTTAGGAGACAGACTGAAAGAGATCATGGAGGAAAAGAAGTCCAACAGTGGTTGCCTATGATCTACAACAAGTGTCTTCAGTTGCTTGAGAACTACTTTATTGCTATCGGAGGTCTCTCTGTCGATCATTACGGGCTGCCTTCACCTTCGAGAGAACTGGCAGAGGTTACGTCGAATCCCGAGTACTTGAGGGAAACCTCTTACGACACCTCGGAGTTGGCCAATATAGTCTCAAACAACGAGCCTTTGCTGAATGGTGACCAAAAGAGAATTTACGAGCAAGTCATGAGGAGCGTTGTCTCGGGCACTGGCACGGTGTTTTTTCTTGATGCTCCAGGAGGAACTGGCAAGACATTCCTCATAAACCTTCTGCTTGCGAAAGTCCGAGCGGAAGGTGACATTGCTGTAGCTGTGGCTTCTTCTGGCATTGCAGCAACTCTTCTTCAGGGTGGGAGAACTGCTCATTCAGCTTTCAAGCTACCTCTCAACCTCAGCCACACCACTGATTCGCCATCCACGTGCAACATATCAAAGCAGAGCAACATGGCTGAAGTGCTAAGACAGTGCAAGCTGATTGTCTGGGATGAGTCCACCATGGCACACAGAGGGGGTGTCGAGGCTTTGGACAGGACCCTCCTAGACATCCGAAACACCACCACACGTATGGGAGGCTTGACAGTGTTGCTGGCTGGAGACTTTCGGCAAACCCTTCCAGTCGTGCCCAGAGGAACACGCGCCGACGAAGTGAAAGCCTGTCTGAAGTCTTCGTACCTGTGGCGTCAAATCACTGTCGTCACTTTAAGAATAAACATGAGGGTTCATCTGAATGGCGACACAAGAGCCGGAGAGTTCTCTGATCTTCTGATGAGTATTGGTGATGGCAGCTTCAGTCAAGAAAATTCTAAAATAGCAATTCCCTCAAATCTCTGTCTCCTGGTGAAGACCTTGCAAAACCTTCGTAAAATGTTTATCCCAATCTAAGAACTCTTCAGCATATAGACGTGTCATGGTTGAGGGAGAGAGCTATCCTAACACCACGAAACGACATGACCACGGCCATAAACCACGTTTTACTCCAAGAACTCCCCTCACAATCTAAAACATACCAGTCTGTGGATTCAGTTGTAGAAATGGAAGACGCGGTGCACTATCCGGTAGAGTTTCTCAACTCTCTGAATCCTTCAGGCACTCCTGAGCATCGTCTCATTTTGAAGGTTGGGGCACCGATAATGTTGCTGAGGAACTTGCAGCCACCTAAACTGTGCAACGGCACCAGACTTCAAGTCACGTCTCTGCAGAAGAACCTCATTGAGGCAACTATTTTCACTGGCAGTGGCTCAGGAGAGACAGTTTTGATTCCTCGCATCCCCGTCATCCCCTCTGACCTCCCATTTCAATTCAAACGCCTCCAATTCCCAGTAAGGCTCTGCTTCGCCATTACAATCAACAAGTCTCAGGGACAGACACTACAAAAGGTTGGCATTGACTTGAGACAGGACTGCTTCTCACATGGGCAACTGTACGTCGCATGCTCAAGAGTAAGCTCGGCGCAGGGATTGGTCATACTGCAGCCGGAGGGCCGAACTGACAACGTGGTGTACAAAGAGATCCTCAACAAATAACTGTGTATTGGTACATGTATGTTTCTTCTCTATTTCAAAAGGTTTACTATTCTTCTTAGTAATGAAATATTTAAGGCAGTACATATGACACATTATTTTTACTTATCGGACTAACATTGCAAAAAGCCACACAAAAACTGCGTTGTTCCGGTTATTCCAAAAATACATGCGCTACATTCCCTGCGGTAACACTCCTGGCACAAATGAGAATGTTTTGTTGTTACATGTAGGCCTATTAATTAAAGCAAATTTGAAATGTTAATGCAATAATCCTCCCGCTGCAAAGCGCGGGTATTTTGCTAGTATATATATATATATAATTTATATATATATATATATATATATATATATATATATATATATATATATATATATATATATATATATATTTATATATATGTCTCTCTGTCTTTCTTATCTTATATAATATGTCTATTCGTCTTCGTCTTCTTATTGGTTCTCGATTTACATGTCGGAAAGTTCCGATCAGTAATCCAATATCTGTGATTAACTGAGCAGTGGTTTTCATATCAGACAGTTTTCCTTATTGTTTTTGTTCTATTGGAGGGCTTTGGGCCAGAGTCTTGTTCGGGCCTCTTGATATAGAATGCAGCTTTGAAGGACATGTTCAGCATTCTCTGGTGATGCTCCACAAGGGCAGGTTTCGCCCGTCCCGACTTTAAGCTTCCGGAACATATGTTGTCTCATTCTGTTGTGTCCTGTTCTTTGTCGAAAAATTATGTTTTGGTCATGTAGATAGCTCTTTAATAATAATGGCATTCTTTTCGATTCCAAATATTAAATATGAGGGCATTGTTTCACATTGCTACGCAAACCCAGTTGCGACTTGCATATTTTGCCACAACTAATGTATAACTAACTATCTATCTATCTTTCTTTCAAGTTTTGGGCTTGACGTATACTCAATAGTATAGTAAAACTTTAGTTTCAAGCTGATCTCATCTCTGTAATGTAGGCACCATTGTAATGAAGATCTACTTTCAAATAAGTAACTAATGCGTAAAAAGACTACAGAATAGTACAGATAGTCTATAGATACTTTACAAATAGACTACAGAGAACAGATAGATAATCATTGAGCCTTTCTGTCAGTATAAATTTAGCCTAAAAGACTACCTGGATGACCAGTGGGCTCTGGCAACTCATGACGTTGCTTTGATGTCCACTGACAATCAGGGTCACCTAGTTCTTCACCGTTTGTTCGACCATCTCTGTCCGAGTCAAGTCTACATAAAGCTTCAGTCCATGCGTGTCCAGCAGCAGCAAAGTCCTACAACGAAAGAAACATAACATGAACAATCAGTTTACCTCTAGACTGTAGTACGTAAGACTTCAATTTTGCTTTTCATCTTGTACAAATGTATACACACAATTATCTTAGTTTTTTGTAGCAAGAATCAGTGTCATTTCCGGCCCGTGACTTTGTGCTTTTTGGCCCATCGACACTTTTGACCATTGGACAGCAGAATTTCTTTCGGTCAAGCGACAGGCGACACATTTGTATTGGATATTTATATGCCCCCCCCCCCACCACAGGTATTATGAAACTGTTCTAGATCCTTGTATTTCAGTCCCACGTGTTCAAGCCACAACCAAAAAAAAATCGCGTTATTGTAAAATATAATTCCACCTGCAGTGAATGGGCTCTACTGGAGTGTACATAAGAAAAATGTACAATAACAATCATCATTCACATACAAATAATTGGATGTATTAAAGACACCAAAGGCCTGATTACATTAACATTTAATTAAATGTAGTTTTTGAAGAATTATGCAGTTTGAACTGTCAAGCTATTGAATAAAAAAAGCGTTATCTTACTACGCCTAAACATCAAAGGAAGCAAGCAACAGTTAGGTAGTACTGATGCCGTGGTGATTTATTTTCAGAAAGAATAGCATTATGAAATTCTATCAAAGACAAATGACAGAGAAGAATGGAGAAAGAAGATTGACAGATTCTGTGTGGTGCCCCAAAGGTCCAGCAGACTAATGGATAGGTGAAAGTGAATTCTAAATACGATATGAACCTGGCCTAACTGATGTCTTATAAGGAGTATCTAATTGATCTAATTGTTTTGTAAATGCCTTAAGTTTTGTTTTCCATTGTATGTGAAACATTCCGCAGTTCACGGGATAATATGAAAAACTACTTATTAATTGTTGGTTTCAATTATACTTAATTTATTTGCATAGTAAATAGATTTTTTCTCTGTAAAAAATTTTTTTTTTTATGTAAAAGTAGTATTTAGTATGACAGAACTTACATAACTTAGCAATAAAATTGTAAAAAAAAATATATGTTTTGACCAAAAATCTAAACAAATTTTCATAAGTGTGTTTAAATATGGTAGACGTGCATCCACCTTACCAGGTGGCCTCCAGTGTTTCTTACTATTAATAGTGAATAGTTGTGTATATTTATGAAACACCTGCTTGCATAATTGATTTCAAAAATTAGATTTTTCGCTTTCAGAAAATAAAAAAGTATCTGTTGCATCAGAACTTTGAATGATCTAAAATATCATGATGTCCGATTTTCATTTTCTCTTCAAGTTTCTGAGATCTAAACGGGACAGACGGACAGACAGACAACACAAAACTAATATCGTCTTTTCCGCTTTCGGAGGCCGCTAAAAATGTAAAAATTCATTGTCAATCAAAGTTCTTACTAGTCAATTAAAAAATGTTCACTTTTTTAGTTTTCTTTTGAAATACAGACAGGCAACAGAACAGCTCCTTAGAACAAAGATTTACACAGTCTCTAATACTATCAGCTGAAGAGTATAATATAATCTTATGACATTTCTTAAGTCGCTTTATCTCCAGGCCAATATGTAGTTATATATTATTCCATGTATTTTTATGCTAAATTCTGTTTTTACAAAAGGTCTTTATTCAAGTCACGCATTCAGAGTGGGCAAAACATGGAATCCCATGGGCGGACACGGTCTCAAAAATGTATGTCACGATTTTCCTAGGAATTTTATAGATGATGGGAAAAGACTATCTCTAGATGTCGTTATTTGGTTGTTGAACTGGAAACTTCACATATTTGTAGCTGAGAACAATAGTTTTCTTCACCGCCAAGGAAATTAAGAGAACAATAAAATGGGGGGGGGGGGGGGGGATAAGGAAAAAAAACAAACACCAGAAGTCAATACAACTAAACGTTACGAAGTTTCAGTCGGATCTGCTTTTAATTCTCTGATTAGATTGTGGCAACTTTTTTATACATTTGTGCAAAAAAAAATATTGATTTGAAACTTAACTTACTCGGGGTTTTTTTTTAAAGAAAAATATATGGGTTTTTTTTTTTCGTTTTGTTACTCTTGCTTACAATACGATTATGTCCCTTGTACTATGGTTTAAAGCTGTTTTATTTTAAAATATACATTCCAGAAATACACTGACCTTTCCGAAAGGATTCAAAGATCCTGATCCTTTAGGTTTGTAATGACCCACGCCATGCCAGACTCCTTGACCACACGGACTAATGACACGCTGACCGTTAGGAATATACTTTTGATAAGACGAATGAGCCAGGCTCACAGCCACCAGTGTGGCCAGACAAAAAAGTCTGAGCATCTTATCTGGAAGTAAATTAACTAACGCCCCACGAGACGGTACCACCTCGACGCCGAGTCGAAGAACTGCGTGTCGGCGCTAGAGAGAACACGCTTTTGTGAGGTCGAAAATAACACAGCGGTGCTAGATCTCACGGTTGATTCAGTAGTGGTGTGTACACTGTGTCTCGGGTCTGTATTTGTATCTGTGTGTGTTTGTGCGTTCAGTGTGTAGTGCTGGTTTTTGGTGTGCGTATGGCTGTGTGTGTGATTGGGCTTCGTTGTACTTTTTCGTCTACTCTGTTTAGTTACTCCCCTTTGCTACGGAAACTCAAGAAATTCTTTTACAATCGAGCTTTTATGCAGTCTCTCCGTCCGTCCGTCTGGTCTAAATCTTTGATAGATTAAATCAATTACTTCCCATTTTCAGATCAAGTTGAAACTTTGCACCATCTCAATTAATCATTGTCGACGACAGCACATGAATCAATAATATTTTTAAAAATTAAACAAATCAGTTAATCAATTTGTAGTTATTTTTTTCCTTTAACGAATTTAGTTTGTAGAAGAAATCATTCATAGACTTTAGTGCAGCACAGAACTAGTAGATCATAGACTTTAGTGCAGCACAGAACTAGTAGAACATAGACTTTAGTGCAGCACAGAACTAGTAGATCATAGAC
>JAZGLO010006495.1:132500-402500 GCA_036873155.1 Biomphalaria sudanica | reverse complement strand
TCTTATAGTGTGTGTACTGTTCCTGCAATCGGATAATCCGATCAGTTAAGATAAAAATTATTGATAAATATCTACAGTCTGTGTATTATAATTTTGTATAAGTTTAGTGTTCTATTGAAGTCAAAATCCATTAAAAAAAAAATAAGGTCATTCAATTCTAATTTCTGTTCCCCTGAATGTCTGACGGCACTGATTCTAAAGTTACCTTTCAGTTGTTCAAGTCGAAAAATAAAAGAGTCAACCAGCTTACTAGATATTTTTTTTTGTGTGGTACAATTCCAATACATATACTTATAGTAGCGTTGGCTAAGTCTAAATCTGTAATATAAAACCAAATTTAAGCTACTTTCAAACAAATAAGATTATTAAAATGTTTAATAAAATAATAACTGCAATAACCTTGACATTGCTTTTTTGATTTCTGTATAAAAACATCCGTGAATACCAAAACCAATATTTTAGAGTAAAAGAAAGTTTCAATAAGATTTGACTTTCAAAAACCAGAAGGTATATATATATAGATATATATTGACAGAGAGAGAGAGAGAGACAGAGACAGAGAGAGACAGAGAGAGAGAGAGAGAGAGAGACAGAGAGAGACAGAGAGAGAGAGAGAGAGACAGAGAGAGAGAGACAGAGAGAGAGAGACAGAGAGAGAGACAGAGAGAGAGAGAGACAGAGAGAGAGACAGAGAGAGAGAGAGACAGACAGAGAGAGAGAGAGAGAGACAGAGAGACAGAGATAGAGATGGAGTAGAGTTAGAGAACAAAACAAAACTGCTGGACATTCAAGTCTTATATAAAATGAAGACATTGCAATCGAATGGGATTCGTATGTCGGTCGTACGCCAGGCTTCGAAAGTAACTTGATCGTTCAGTACACCAAAACACACTTCCCTTCCTCAAGTCGTATTTCTATGTAAATGACAAACTTCTGTCGTAGTGCCAATGTTGTAACAAGGAGGTTCTCAAACGTTTTGACCGGAGACCCCTTTATAGAGTCAAAACATTGCACGGACCCCTAAGTAAGAAAACTAAATAAATGTATATATATGTAACAACTATAAAAACAATGTCAATGGAGTGTATATTGTACTCTTGTCTTAAACACAACTTTATTAACCTTATATTTAACCCATCCTTCCCCCCCCCCCTTCCCCCAAAAAATTCAAAACTTGGATGAAGTTGATGAGATTTTATGAGTGTATTCATGCTCAGCTCAACGGGCACACTTTTCGAGTCGGATTCTTTTATTTGTGACGAGGTTCTGCAATTCATCCGCTTTGTACCAAATATGAAGACGGGAAAGCAGTGAACAACTTCTATACTATCACCCATAATGCCAGATATACATTTGGATATGTTTTTGTGACTAGAATTTGTGGTACCTTTGTTTACACATTGGTTAAAGTTCCTCGTTTGTGGATATTCAATACGCTGCTCCTGCATAGGTATGGATTCATCTGTCAATCGCAGCTGGCGATCTCTCGGACAGCAACAGAGCAGAAAGAGAAGCTGGGGCTTTAGTTTAGGTCCTCATAGAATTGTACGTCATAAAATAAACAGCAGTACACAGAAGTGAGTACGTCATAGACTAAACAGCTATACACAGAAGTGAGGCTCGAGTTGATTATTAATCAAATTATTCGACCTTTTATCGAAGAAGTAATTTCAATTGTATACAATTTTCCTCTCCCTAAGGACCCCTTTCGGTCGACTCGAGTCCGAGTACCTCAGTTTGAGAACCACTGTTGTAACATCATAGGCGAAAATGTGAAATTTTTCGAAACAAAACTAATCAGATTTACAATAGTAATGGGTCGTTGTACTATAGGGAGTTGATTCTTCACTATGCACAGTTGTCTTTACAAGTATCTAAAAGTGATAATTTAAACACAAACTTAATTTAAACCAACGTTTCTTAACACGGCCTTATTTTAAACACAAAATTATTTTAAATATCTGAAAATGTAGCTATTGATATATACATTATTCTTCGCAGCCAGTGTAAGGTGGAATCTATTTAATTTTTGTTCTTAACGCATGTAAGTTGCCCAACTCTCACTGCCATAAAGAAGCATAGTAAATATTAAAAAATGTGGGAGAATGATATTAAATGTACAAGTCCTCTACTTCTGCTAAAATATGGCTTGCTTTTAACAATAAATATTATTATTACTAAGTGTATTTGATTCAAGCTTTCGAAAACTCCTGCCCTGAGGCGTCCACTTGCTTAAATCCGACTCTGTATATATTATTATTTAATTGTTCTTCTTTGAAGACAAACAGATGACTAACTTCAAAACTTTGTTTTCCGAGCCCTGCAGTGATCAACGTCTCAGTCCAAACAAGTCTCCCTGCTGTGGTAGTCTGTACTGGATCTGACCAGGACTTGATGTACCATACAGAGATTGCATTGACTTCGTTTATAACTCGAATCTGTTGACCCACGGGTCATTGACTTGATTACTCGACGCCTTGGCTGACCCTGCCCACCACTGACTAAATAAGACATTGATAACTTAGTGTTGCTAGCATAATATAAATATTTGTCATCCACTGATTTGGATGGTGGTTGGCTTATATGGTGGTTGGCTTCCAAGTTGTTTCTGAAACTCTCAGTTCACTACTTAAGGACTGAAAGCTTATATAATACATTCTTTTTTTTATAGACAAAGAAATGCCAAGAAGTAACATTGTTACGTAAAGGTAATATAAGGCCTTATGTTATAACATGATATTATTTTATCATTTAGAACCTCAAGGCTTTTGTAAAAATAATATTTGGTGTTCACATTACAAATAACTATCTCCTAATTTTTACCCAGACCTAAAAGTTTTCAACTTTTTAATCAACTACATTTCAATAGAATAATACAATTCTGTAGAACTATAGCAAATAAAAGATATACACATGTAAATGTATATGTAAGTTAAAATAATTGTAATTTCTTCGCTCACCCTGTGACCGCAGCTTTGTCTCTAGGATTGGCTTCTTTAGTCATACAAGAAGTTGCAAAGAGAAAAGATCGTCTCCGAGACGTAAAATGCCACAGGATGCAGACAAAGCCGAGAATGTGAAAAATACATACATATATGTGCTATATTTATCTATACTATAAAGCAGAAAGTAAGACGGATGTATGTATGGGTGTATGCCCCGCATAGAAATCTAAACCATTTGACCAACCTTCATAAAACTTGGCATAAATGTTCCTAGGGTACTAACTGGAACCGTGACGTATGTATAGTAGCCCTTAAACAAACTAAAGACCCACAAAAACAATTTGCCCAACTCTATGAAAGTATTTGTATTTCATTGATCTAGGCCATGTTTAGCGCATGTTTAGATTGAAAGGAACTAGATCTAGATCTAATTTTTAAAACTCCGATTTGCACAGATAGTTTGTTTACTTTGACACATGAAAATACAAATTATAGTCTTTTGATTTCATTATTTATTAAAAGTAACCTTCAAATTTGTGTTTCAAGCATTTTTACATAAATTCGTTCCTTATATCTGCGAATTTAGAATTCCTGACGTACATTCTATCATCAGACAAGACCGAAATTTTACACATCTCTCTAGGTCTAGGTCTAAAACTCTAATTTAACTCTAAGATGATAGAACTTCTCTTCGCAAAGATAGTTTTATACTTCAACACATGAGCATACCAATTATAGTCTCTTCATTTCATATTTTAATCAAATTAACATTCAAATTTGTTTTTCTAAATGATTTTTCATACATTCGTTCGCTATAACTGCGAAGCCGTGTTGACATACGATTTAATAGTTCCATTCATGAGTCACGTACAAAAAAGGTCACGCATGCGCACAGCGAAGCCTCCACGCACGCGCAGAATGAACTCTATCCAAGCCAATATTTAACTCTAGATTAGTCTAGATCTATCTCTAACTCAATATCTAATTCAAAGATGATAGATCTACTTTATACTTTAACATATGAACATACAAAATAAAGTCTATTCATTTCATATTTTAATCAAATTTATGTAGCAAATGTTTTTATTTGAAAAAAATGGATTTAGGTCGATTAGCTATTTAAATAGCTCCAATCCTACTATTTTTACATTAACGCATTCGCTTTACTTATAACATTATCATTTCGTTTAATTGTTTATAAAACACTCTCAGTGACTAAATCGGCAGTGATACGCAAATTAAGACCCGCGGGCCGCGGGCAACATTTGGCTAGTATATATATATATATATATATATATATATATATATATATATATATATATATATATATATATATTATATATATATATATATATATATATATATATATATTGTTATAACCCTATTCGCGACGCAAAAGGGTTAACTGTGTGTGATTGGCTGACATAGGTGACACAGGCTAGTTGTACAGTTTAGCGTGCTATATTGAAATGCAAGGGACAGTACTGGCATGAACTTTGCACGTGAATAGCGCCCGTGTTATGGTCATCTGATCATAAGCCTGCGCAGACCAGAGACACAGTGTGTAAAAAAGGCAGTTCAAGACCGGAGAGCGTTGAGACCGGGACTGTTAGTTAGCCATGAAGTCGGTCCTGATGCAGTCCTCCAGTGAAACGTACGAGTCCAGGAAGAGACAGTATAGTTTATGAGTTTAGTACAGTGATATACAGTCTAACGTTGTAGTAGTGGATTGTGTTGCCAATTGTGTCATATTGGCTGTTTAATTTGACCATTATTAAAGTACCAGATTATTTGGAGCCTTGTTGTCAAGTTCTTGATGTGTTGTGTTGTGTTTAGCAGTGTTTACAGAAGGCCTGATTAGGAAAGAGGATCGTAACAATATATATATATATACAGAAAAGTGAGAGAGAGAGAGAGAGAGAGAGAGTGCTTGTAACAAACAACCTCTTGACCATGTCTAATCTCAGCACGAAGGTTAAACCGACATTTCATCTCAATGAGCGCATGGAAACGTTCTTTTTTCATTCTTGCTATTCAGCCATTTCTTTGAGAAAGGATGCGAGCTTGACGATCCATTGCTACGTTTGTTACTAGTTGCGTTAGATAACACTAACCCATATATCGTTAAAGTATCCAAATGAAAATCATTTGATATTATTTCATAGTAAGCAAACAAATATCTTCTTACTACTCCAGCTGTACAATATTACACTAGCAGCAGTGGAGAATGGGGTCTGTGCCTCCATTTCTCGTATTAAAAAATACAAGACGCATTTGAAAAGATGATACTGAAACAAATGGCTGGTAACTAACTTTCATTAGCATACCATCACTTCAGTTTTTTTGCCGAGTTAAAAATAGAGATAATTAATTCATTAAATAAAACAGAATGGAACTAATTAAAGTTACAGCATCCATCTCCATTAGCAGACGAATCAGACTAGCACGATCTGGTGGTAAGTGAATTGTGCTTTGTTTGGAAACCAAACATTGATGATCAATTGAAGAATAGGATTGGGAGGGGGGAGGGAATCACATTCATGTCAATGTACAAGCAGTCAATGTTGTTTATGCACCAGACAAAACCAGATTTGTATTTGTAGGTTTACCTGCTCTTGTCTGTTTGATGTCCTGACGAGTGAGCTCAAAAGCATGTTCCATGTTCACCAAAATGTTGCCTTCGTTTTAATCTCTCAAATCTGTTTTGTTGGAAATGTTGCCCTAGTTTCACTTTCCAAATCTGTTTTGTTGGAAATGTTGCCCTAGTTCCACTTTCCAAATCTGTTTTGTTGGAAATGTTGCCCTAGTTCCACTTTCCAAATCTGTTTTGTTGGAAATGTTGCCCTAGTTCCACTTTCCAAATCTGTTTTGTTGGAAATGTTGCCCTAGTTCCACTTTCCAAATCTGTTTTGTTGGATATGTTGCCCTAGTTCCACTTTCCAAATCTGTTTTGTTGGAAATGTTGCCCTAGTTTCACTTTCCAAATCTGTTTTGTTGGAAATGTTGCCCTAGTTTCACTTTCCAAATCTGTTTTGTTGGAAATGTTGCCCTAGTTTCACTTTCCAAATCTGTTTTGTTGGAAATGTTGCCCTAGTTCAGCGTTTCATTGGCTGCTGGTCCTCCTGAAACTTCAACTGCCTTGTAAATGAAGATGATCATGTAATAAAGAAAAAAAAAAGACATGCAAATGCAAATAGCCAAAATAACTTTTCAACACCGACGGGCGGGGTGGGTCAGAGGGCGGAATAATCAATAATAACCTCCCAATTCACTTAGCGGCAGGAAATGACGTCATTAAGTCTGGGGACAGCCATGGAACACGATTCTTCCTTGGCTCTGACCAGCTCATTTGACATGGCTGCAATAGTACAGTCCATCTCGAGACTGTCCCTGCATGCTAAAATTCTGCGGGTATTCCTTTGTATATTCCATATACTAGAGACACAGTTCTCTTTAGTTCACTGTCTGATCTGTTTCTGTTATAACTTCTTCAGGTCTCTCAGTTCTGTTGAAATGAAACAGACGGCCACGTGATCTTTTCTTCAAGAATTAAATCCATTTTTTTGTGTGTGTAGCTGTCTTCAATTTTTTTTTTCAAGATACAGAAAATTAAGGCATTCAATTAAAATTAATTTGTTAGAGGGAAAACTGATTTAGATGTCAATAAAAGATTTCTTTTGTCTACAAGATCTCTACCCTTTTTTTTCACTTTCTCTCTCTCTCTCTCTCTCTCAACATTGCTTTTAAATCTAATGTTTTTTTTTTTCATTTTCTCTTTGTTTCTCTCTCTCGTGTTGTCAGCTTCTTGTTAATCTTTCATTTATTAGCAGTTATAGAAACACTTGCATAGAGATTAACAACATTCACAGTCTGGCTAGAAGTTTCTTTTTCCTCATCCAAGTTTCTGTTTCCATGTTCAAACTGAATTCAAAATGTTCCTGAAATAGTTTTTTTTACATTTACATTTTGTCTTTCTGTGTCCAAGTGTTGGATTCTTTGCGAGTTAGGTTTGTATTTAGAAAAGAAATCAAAAAAGCTTTTATGAATTTTTAAAAATCATATGTCGTTGACTTTCCATGTATTTGTGCACAAAGTTATACTGACCATAAACTTAATTCATCTTACACTATCAAGTTGTCGCAACATTTAGCAAGATTCACATATACTCTATAACATAATAATAGTACAGTACCTTCAGTTATAATCTTGCTATTACTTCATCAATCCAAATTGGACCGGGTCTGTCGTTAACTAGTAAGTCTGACTTCCTCTTGTTTGTGACCAGAACACATTGGCTGACATTCTTACGAGCTGTCGAAATTAATTTAATTTTCGTAGGACTATACTTTCGATATATTGTATAGAACCATTCATTACCATTAGATCATCTGCACTTCAAAACAACACCTTTCTAGGAAGAATCGATAAAGCAATTTTAGTCTGAATCGATGTCGACTGTATTCACCTTCAACTCATCCTTTCTATTGATACGTTTGTTTTTAAATTTTTAAATACTTTAGTTTCAAATTGCTCAGCACAGTAGGGCTTACAAATAAGTCCAAATTAACTGCAACTACTGCGTAGATAGGAATTTTCCATAGTTTGGGGACCCGGGGGAGGATTGACCTCTTTGGGGGCCCCTGCATTTTGCGTAATATTTAATTTTAAATGTAAAAAACACTCATTTGGGGGCCCCCTCTAGTGCTGGCCCGAGGGGATTTTCGATTTCTCCACCCTCCTCTTCCCACCCTAACTACGCCACTGATTTTGCCTTGCAGTTTTCAAAGCCAAGGTCGTAATAATTTTCTCACTGAATGCAAATCTTGTTCTGAAGACATCAAGCTTGTCCTTCATGAGACATAACAGCGTGCATCGGAGATCTATCGCGTCATTTTCATTCATGAGTTTTGCTAAAACTTTGAAGACGTTATTTCTCTTTCTCTGATCAAGCTGAAACTTTCCACATTTCTTTATTTTACGAAACAAAACATGAATCAATTAAAAAATTAACCAATTATTCAATTAATTATTGTCAATAAATGATTTTGTTTGATATCGAAAAAGAAATACATTCTTCATAATTTAGAGATATAGTTGTAAATGTGTAGTTCTTCCTCTTAGATAAGCTCTTTATTTTTTTTTTAAAGCGTTTTTACTTTAAGCTTGTTAATTCTTAAAGAAACCTGAGTCATATCGCACAAACTTGCTGTTTCAATATAGAACACAGTTAAAGAATTACGAAGTCTATCATTCTGTGTCTTACATTTGTCTTAGAGTCCTAAAAGCATTTTGTTTTTTTTCTAAATGAAGTCTAATTGTATCTTCGTGTACAGTAAAACAAACAACACATTGAACTTATCTCTGTTTTTACTGCAATCATAAGTATTATTAATAGCACGTAGATGTATTCTCAAGTTCAGGACACAGAAACGTCTGTTAGATTTCTTCTTGAAAGACAGTAAGTACTTTATGTTCAGAAATGAACAGGCACAGACACGCCGTGATTAGGACATTGGATTTTTATTTCTTTAGAATCAGGGATTTCACTCAGTTCACGGTCTAGACTTAAATTCAGTGATTCTCACTCTCTTATCGCGTATAGGGCACTAGCGGATCCAAAACTTTGGAGTGGGGGGGGGCGATTTTTTTTCCAAACCCTAACGCCGAGTAAACCCCAACCCTATGCTTAAACGTGCGTACAGCAAATATATATATATATATAAACCTAACTCGCAAAGAATCCAACACGAATAAAATAGAGCAGTGTTTCTCAACCTTCGGCGAAAAAATAAAAATGTCATGTTGAGGCCTTTCTCTTGCAAGCTTAGGGGTTTGGGGGAGCGCTGTAAGATTCCTCAGTGTGGTTCGGGGCGAAGCCCCGACGCAAAAAGCGTTTTCTTGCATTTTTCACTGCAGAAACGCATCCTTCTGACATCTATAGCTCATTACTTATCAGTGGGGTTGGGGCGAAGCCCCGACGCCAAAAACTATTTCTTGCATTCTTCACTGAAGAAACGCATTCTCCTGACATTTATAGCTCATCATTTATCAGTGGGGTTCTGGGCGAAGCCCCGACGCAAAAACATTTTCTTGCATTCTTCTTGAATTCTTCACTGCATAAACACAGTTACCCTGCATCTACAGCTCATTTTTTATCAGTGGGGTTTGGGACGAAGCTCCTACGCAAAAGCATTCTTTACTGCATAAACACATTTTCCCTACATCTACAGCACATTATTTATCAGTGCCACGAACCCCCGACGCAAAAAGTGTTTTCTTGCATTCTTCATTGCAGAAACGCATTCTCCTGACATTTATAGCTCATTATTCATCAGTGGGGTTCGGGTCGAAGCCCAATCACGAAAAGCGTTTTCTTGCATTCTTTACTAAAGAAACGCATTCTCCTGACATAAAGCTCATTTTTTATCCTATTATAAAGGACCTTTCGAATAATGTTGAAAAATATTCTAATATAAATTTTTACGCCCTTAATACATTGCAAACACAACTGATTTGTTCCTTGAAAAGATAAGATATCCCACATCTTTAGGTTAAGGCTTTCGGGATCGCCGCCGAAAAAAAAAAATCGATAAATAATATTCAATAAAATTCAAGAATAAATTGTGAGTTATAGTCCAAAACTTATTTAACTAGAAAAATATCACATTGAGTAAAGGTTGGAAAAAGGCGACTAGGAAAAGATTATCTGGGTTTAGAACTCATCTCAATCTTGACTCATACTGAAAAATGTTGTTTGAATTAAAACTTTTCCAAAGCAAAGTCTTTCTTAAAATAATTAAGATAAATGCATGTGAAATTACATAACCTCTGTCTGGAAAGGGTAGGGGGCGATAGAGTAAAAATATTTAATCCTCACTCATTTTTATAATTTCTGCTAATGATTGCATTTGGCATTAAAGAATAGGGTTGGGGCGACTCGATATAAGAATTTAATTTTATAGCATGTATAAATTATATTAGTGACAGATTTTTTAAATTTTGTAATTTCTTAACTATAATACAAAAAGAAAAAGTATTGGTTTGTCCCATGGGGGGAAGGTGATTGCATGTATCGCCCCTCCCACCTGGTACAACCCTTTTTCATTTTATATTTACTAATGATAAAATTTGAGATTAGAGTGTGGTGCGACATAATATACAATGGGTTCACGTAGTTTATATTATATACATATTCAACTAATTTTGTTCACATACAATGATTTCTCCGTAAAAATAGGACCGCCCCCCCACTCAGAAGGCTAGAGTGGGGAGGGCAGTACATGCAATCGCCCCCACCTCACCCCACCGAATCGGCAAAAACACCTGAAGGAGAGCCACATAATATGAAATTTATATATTAATTCAACTAATTTTGTTAACAAACTATGATTTCTCCGAAAAGTAGGACCGCCCCCCCTCACTCAAAGGTCTTAGGTGGGAAGGGCAGTAGAGGTATTCGATCCCCATCCCATCGGCCAACAGGGGAACGACATAATATAAAAAGTAGGACCGCCCCCCCCCCCCAACTCAAAGGTTTTAGGTGGGAAGGGCAGTAGAGGTATTCGATCCCCATCCCATCGGCCAACAAGGGAACGACATCATATAAAGACCGGTTAAAATACCAATAACAAGTTTTAATCCTATAGATATTTAATTGATTCTGTTAGCAAGCTGTGATTTCTACATATAAATTGGACCGCCCCCCACTCGAAAGTTTGGGGGAGGGGCGGAATTGATGCCATCGCCCCCTCCCGACCCCACCATATCGACAAACATACTAGAGGTGGGGGGGCAAAATAATCTAAAAATAGGTTTAAATATAAATAATTAGTGTATATTATTAACATAAGTAATAAATTCGTATACAAATTGGGGGGGGGTGTCGGCCGAGTGGGGGGGGGGCGATCGCCCCTACCGCACCCCCCCTGGATCCGCCAGTGGTATAGGGGCCAACTTACACGAAATACTAAAAACAATGCGTTTTAAATTTCTTTTGTAAAAATAAAACCTGGCCTGCCAAACAATTTTCAAAACCAAACCGGATTGTTGATATAGTTTATAGACCTCTGATTTAGTGGCTTAAAACTTTACTGAAACTGGTTACTGGTTGTAAGTCACCAAAACCTACAAGTCGTATCTGATCCACCATTAAAGCCAGTAAGATATTTTAGGGATCAGCTACGTCACTAGACATAATGCAAATATTTCAAATGGACTCAGAAACATGTTCATGAGACTATACATGAACCCAGCAATCGTAACAGACATGGCACAAAAAGAACTCCCCCACCCCGGTGCTATGGGTATGATTCATGCAATATTTGTTGGTCACGTGGGACGCTTCCTTCAAGCCACTCTGCCTTTTAGAAATATTATTGACAGAATAAAACACGAGCCTGTAGCATACTTTGTCAATGTAGACTAGTTTTTACAAAGCTCATATAAACTCACTCTGTCTGTCTGTCTGTGTGTCTGTCTGTCTGGCCAAAATTTGTACACGTTATTTTTTCGACACCCAATCTCATATAAAGCTGAAATTTTGCACAATTATTTCTTTCTGACAACACAAGAATCACTAAAAAAATATAACCAATCACTTAATTAACTATTGGTAATAAATTACTTTGTTTTGTATCTCAAATAAGAGAAAGAAATAGTACTTGACTGAAGTGGTGGTATAAGCTGAATTAGTCCCTTTTCCAGGGGAAAGAAATAGTACTTGACTGAAGCTGAATAAGTCCTTTTTATAGAATGTTGTCTTAGGCTTATTACAAATTTAATTACACGACTGATCCAAAGTAATTGATACATTTTATATTAACTTTGTTTTTCTTTTTAAATATTTTTTTGTTATTTTGCTTGCTTCCATTTGTACCTTTGAGAATTCAAATCAGTTTTTTGTTGTTTCTTTTTGTCAAACGATAACTTCAAGTGAAGAGTATGAGATTTGAAACAAATATTTTAATTTGATTACAAGAAACACGCACAGAGTTCAGTTCATGACGTCCAGGCTTGACTTGAATTGTATAGTAGTGTTACAAATGAACAGTGATAGGTAGAGGTCAACGTATGACCCCGGCGAGATGACACAGCAGCGAGTGTTCTCTGGAATCGACGCGTATAAACAAAGACAGGATGTGACGTGTCCTCACGTGTTGTTCCAGGGGACAAACAGATCTAAGGAGTGGGCAGTTACTAATGAACAGTGACAGATAGAGGTCAGTACGTGTGACCCCGGCTTGATGACACTGCAGCAGGTGTTCTCTGGAATCTACATGTAAAAACAAAGACAGGATGTGACCAAAGACAGGATGTGACGTTTCCTTACGTATTGTTCCAGATGATACTAGCAGTGTTTGTGCAACTTTGGAGGAGCGATTAGGGACTCTATATAAGCCAGAGAGTTAATGTGAAAGTCAGTCGTATTGAGTCGTGAGTGAGCCGTTACGGTCGATACAGACGATGTAAGACGTGTGCGGCTCTAGTGGAAGAGAAATGTGTACGACTCGATGCAAGTTAACTAGGGTAGAGTTAACTGGAGTGGACTACTGTCATTAAAGTCTATACAGCGAACTACAGTGGACTTGAGCCGTTACAGTCGATACAGTCGATGTAAGACGTGTGCGGCTCTGATTCGGTAGACTTGAGTACGACTTGGTTCAGCTTTGGGAGACCTGGAGCGACACTGTGAAGTGTGTCGTTGGTCTGTTCTGTGGAATACGGCTCGATGCAAGTTGAGAAGAGATGAATTGCAACGAAGCGAAGAGATGAATTGCAACGAAGTATAGCTAACTGTAAACTGACAAATATTGTACAGTCTTCTACGCTACATGTTACAGTGACGAATTGTTAGAGTTAATAGTCATTATGAAACTGAAAGTTGAGTCGTCAAGTTCTTTGCAGTGTTTTTATTTGTTTGCCTACTAGTACATTTAGCCAGAAGATTCAGAAATACGTAACAGCAGGAAATGTATTTTTATTCTAAGAGTCAGAGTGTCTTTGACAAAGTAACATTTTTAATGTGTATGAACAACAAGGTACAAATAGGACGCGGTGTACCGGTGTAGTAGAACAAGAATACCTAGAGATTGATTATTTTTCGAAAACTGATTTTTACAATGTAATTCATATTTACTATTAAAGATTTAGATAGAATGGGCAGACAGGTTGCTAGACAGATAGATAGATAGATAGATAGATAGATAGATAGATAGATAGATAGATAGAGATAGAGAGAGAAAGAGAGAGAGAGATAGGGAGAGAGAGAATTAAAAAACGAAGAGACGGAAACAGAAAAGTCCTATTTAACTCCTAAACCCCACACATAAATGCTAACACCATTAACGAATGTGTTTCTTAAATGTATCAGTTCAGATCCAAACAGGTTCAATAAAAGTGTCTCATTCTAGCCACTGTCCAGCTCACCCTACTGACCGGTCAGCTCTATCCTCACGCGTCAATAGAGTAGCTGCTTAGACTGAAGCTGCTCAGATTTCGCGCCAAAGAAAAAAGACCCAGTATTTACCATACTGACCGAAACTTCACTTCTCTTTGCTGTTCGCTAAACCAATTCTAAAGCCAGGAGGGAGAAAGAGAACCCTCGCGCCATCCCCTTTCCCGAACTGCCTTTCACATGATCCAGTTGATTGATGGGTTGAGTGTGATCGTCAAAGAGATGAAATGAGCAGAGAGGGGAGAAGGTGGTCTGGTGAGGTTTGGTGGGGGGGGGGAGGAGAAAGGTTATCAACGGTAACAATATAGCTTGGAATAAGACGCTAAGCGAAGACCATGGCTGCCATTCAGATAACTCCTCCTATCTCAAAAAGAAAGTTGTTATTTCCCCTTGGCAATGACGGAACGTTGGCAAAGTTTGAATTATTTTCAGATCTAATTCTTACAACCACATTTTGGAGCAGCACAAAATTGTTGAGAGTTTGTTTTGTTTTGTAACGCATCTCTTACCCACGTCTTTCTCTATTTCTTTACAATAGTCTAGAAAACATGGGTTGCTGCCCTTTGCTTTTATCGAAAGTAATACGTGTACTTTTTACTCTTGTAAAGAATCATTCATCTCCATTAGGTGGTAGTCCTTATACCAAGCCAGACTCGTTAGGTGGTAGGCCTAATACCAAGCCAGACTCGTTAGGTGGTAGGCCTAATACCAAGCCAGACTCGTTAGGTGGTAGGCCTAATACCAAGAAAGACTCGTTAGGTGGTAGGCCTAATGCCAAGCAAGACTCGTTAGGTGGTAATACCAAGCAAGACTCGTTAGGTGGTAGGCCTAATACCAAGCAAGACTCGTTAGGTGGTAGGCCTAATACCAAGCAAGACTCGTTAGGTGGTAGACCTAATACCAAGCCAGACTCGTTAGGTGGTAATACCAAGCAAGACTCGTTAGGTGGTAGGCCTAATACCAAGCCAGACTCGTTAGGTGGTAGGCCTAATACCAAGCAAGACTCGTTAGGTGGTAGGCCTAATACCAAGCAAGACTCGTTAGGTGGTAGGCCTAATACCAAGCAAGACTCGTTAGGTGGTAGGCCTAATACCAAGCCAGACTCGTTAGGTGGTAGGCCTAATACCAAGAAAGACTCGTTAGGTGGTAGGCCTAATACCAAGCAAGACTCGTTAGGTGGTAATACCAAGCAAGACTCGTTAGGTGGTAGGCCTAATACCAAGCAAGACTCGTTAGGTGGTAATACCAAGCAAGACTCGTTAGGTGGTAATACCAAGCAAGACTCGTTAGGTGGTAATACCAAGCAAGACTCGTTAGGTGATAATACCAAGCAAGACTCGTTAGGTGGTAATACCAAGCAAGACTCGATAGGTGGTAATACCAAGCAAGACTCGTTAGGTGGTTATACCAACAAGACTCGTTAGGTGGTAATACCAAGCAAGACTCGTTAGGTGGTAATACCAAGCAAGACTCGTTAGGTGGTAATACCAACAAGACTCGTTAGGTGGTAATACCAAGCAAGACTCGTTAGGTGGTAATACCAACAAGACTCGTTAGGTGGTAATACCAATAAGACTCGTTAGGTGGTAATACCAACAAGACTCGTTAGGTGGTAATACCAAGCAAGACTCGTTAGGTGGTAATACCAAACAAGACTCGTTAGGTGGTAATACCAAACAAGACTCGTTAGGTGGTAATACCAAACAAGACTCGTTAGGTGGTAATACCAACAAGACTCGTTAGGTGGTAATACCAACAAGACTCGTTAGGTGGTAATACCAAACAAGACTCGTTAGGTGGTAATAAAAAACAAGACTCGTTAGGTGGTAATACCAACAAGACTCGTTAGGTGGTAATAAGAACAAGACTATGAGATTTCATAAGTGAGTGGGAAATTGGAAACATACAACCAGAACTGAAAACGTTTTATATCGTAGAAACGTATTTTTATTTGAGATATCATCTAGAAAGCAGTCCTCATTCCAAAACGTATTTTTATTTGAGATATCATCTAGAAAGGAGTTCCAAAACTTTTTTCCATTTGGTGAAAAGTCAGATCAAGAGACATTTTTTAAAGCTCATCTTTCGTGCTTATATCATGCCCAGTGCGCTCTGGTTCAATCTCTTTTGTGGACCAGTTGGGGGGGGGGGGGAAGGTTTCCGTGCTGTCTTTAGGTACTCAGCAAACACAACTCAGCTCAAGTCGGGTTTCGAGATCAAACCCCCAAGAGGTGTATGCCTCTTAGGGTTAGCAATGTTGTTGCCGGTCATTGACTTGTAGCACCAAACTTCTGGTAGACAACTAAACTGCTGTAGACGTAATATATCTTAACTAATAAAACTTTTATTATAACATAGACGAAATCATGTTGATGAGATAAAATGAATGTACCAGACTTTAGTAATAATATTTCTTAACAAAATCTAACTCACTACAATAACACAACCTTTTAGTCTCACGTTCTGGAGTCGTATGTCTTAACTAAGACCATTGACGACAATGCCACCTATCTTGCATCATTCACAACCAATCGCTAACCTCTTAACACCGTCACCATAGAAACACACCCAAACACTCCATAACAAGTGACTAGATCAAGGTTTTTCCTTAGGGCTTCTGAAATAGTTTCACATTAAGTTCCTAGCACTCTTTTGAATCAAGCCTCCAACTGACAGGCAGGACAAATAGCATTGGACAATCTGAGACGCTGAAATATGTCCAAGAAACGAATCTGTCGAAGATGAAGAAGTCAAACAATATTAATATTTTTAATCAAGTAGAAGGACTCTGATGTTGTTGTTTTTAAAGTGGAGTACAAACACATAAAAAGATAACAAGACTATAATTAGATCTTTGAAGTCTCTACTGTGAATAAGTGCTCGTTTTAATTGTGATTGTTTCAGGGTTTTTTAATGAAAGATGAAGTCCCGTTTTCCGTGCTGGTCCTCTGGTTCCTGATGATATCATGGTGCCCTCGGACCACACAGAGACTATAGAGCACCATCCGCACACTACCACCTTCAGCGGAGGTAACCACAACAGCCATTCCACGGGAGGACACGCCGGCAGCACCACAGGACAACGCCACCAAGATGGCAGTGAGAACGACCCGAAAGGGCCGGCCACAAAGCAAGAATGTACAAAGGTAAGTTTAGTTTTTTTGCCAACGGTTTGAACGTAATTAGGTCAAAAGTTATGTTCTTCCACGCCTGACTTTTCAGTTCTCGGAAAAATGGGCCGTTGAAAATATTTGATAGAAATATGTCCAACTGAAATTTAAAAAAATTCCTTTACGGAACTTTCAGGCTTATTAAATACAGAAATCTTCTCTTTGTCTTTTTTTAAAAATGTTTTTCTTGTTAAGATCTGGGTTACATTATTTAAACAATACAATAAAATAACATAGAAAAAGAAGAGGAAGCAGTATGAATAAATATAGGGGCTAGAAAAAAAAAGTGTAAGAAAAAAGAACAAGATTGACAGAGATTGTCAAAGACGCTATTTTGAAAGATAACTGTTGCCAACTCGATTTATAGTCTCAATTAATGAGTGTGTGTGTTTGTGCAGGATAACACACACACACACACACACACACACACACACACACACACACATAGAGGGGGTTGAGAGAGAGAAGAGGGAGAAAGGAGATACAGACAGATGAGATGAAATAATTTAAAGAGAGAGAGAGAAAGAGAGAGAGAGAGAGAAATGAAAGAAAAAAAAGAAAGTTTGGTAATTGACATGTCAAAATGGGTCTCTTCTCTCCCCTATAACAAATTATTCGACAATGGCCTCCCTTGGTACATATCACTTCATCCATTAGACGATGGCATGTCTTGAATGTTGGCAGGGAAAGAGAACTCCAGAAGAGCAATATTTGAAACTTTTACAGTTTTTCCTGAACCTTTCCCACCTCCCTTGTCAGCCCCCCCCCCCCCCCCCAATTTTCTCTACATGTCAATTTTTATTAAGCATCAAATTATTCATTTATCCCGGGTCTTAAAAGTTGAGTTCTTTAGTTATTTGACTGTCAGGTCCGGGGGTTCAAAATGTGTCATAGTTTGCAGCGATTCTCAAATTGTGAGGCTCGCAATATGAAAAAGGTATTGCAACATGCTGGCAAAGAAAGGGGAGAGCGTTAAGACGGTCTTTCTTTTTTTTTTCCAGGACTGAAAATTCTGCTACATTTATATTAGAGTATTTGCATTACCCACCTATTGTGACGTCGGACTTGTGACGTGGCAACGAGTTATTGGTCTAAACTGATCACAGTTTGTGACGTCGCAAGTCAGTGTTGAGGCCTTCTCTAACGTTTGGTCTCGCCCTACCCGGCCCCCCTCAGCCCTCAACTCTATTTTATCCTAACGTGTTGTCGACTGCTGCACCGGATTTTGTTGTAACCATGACCTTTTGAACTTTCTATTTTTAGAATCTGTATCACTTCTTATCTTGAAATGTGCACGTGTTCCTACGCTTATCCATGCGTTGATCAAATCGTTCGTATTCATAAATGATTTAAATTGTTGACTTTGTCACTCATAATACTGACCAAACTAAATAAACCCGTTTAAAATCAAACTACGCACAAAAAATATGTCTCACGGCATAATTGTAATGCCTGACACTAGTGTAGTACCTATCAGGTTGAACCAAATTTCGCGAGTTCAAATCTCTTTTAAAGTTCGGACACCTAAAGTCTTGTTTCTCTCTGCAATCTATTCGATGTGCTGGTCAACTTTAAGTAACTACTGCAACAAAGTAAACAATTGTTTAGAGTTTAAATTCTCAATGTAGCAAGAAATAAATGTAGTCTATGCTACACTATTATCTTATGAGAACCATCCATCTGAAAATGTATTGAACCCTTTATAGAACTTGGCCTATGAATGAAAGCTAAAAATGAGAAAACTTGACATTAAAATATGTTAGCCAGTTTCATCGTGTTTTCTCATGGACTTTCCAGAACGTACAGTTTGGTACTCCATTTAGCGTGACATATTAGCTTACCAAACATAAATAATTTGAAAAGTTAGCTGCGTACACTGGACAAGGCCCACAACTTCCAGGATTCCGTTACAGCAATGGCTGCTGAGATAAAACTTGACCAGACTTGATAGGCAAGAGTACCTCTCGGTATTCCCTTAGTATACATGGAACTCAAAACTATTTACATGTTTATTTGTCGAACTTGAACAAAACATAAAATGTTTAAACATACAAACATGTTTTAATACTTGAACGTCTAATCCATTCCCAGCCAATACTGTACAATTGGCAGAACGACTGTACAAAGGATTCCCCTTGGATAATCGTACTGTCGTATCCACTCAGTGCTGCTGTACCAAACTGTTAAGGCTTCCGCGCGGTGTTGATTCTTGGAAATATATCTAGTGTAGATCTACGTCTGACTGGAAGTAATGCTGAACTCAAACTACTTCAGTAACACCGGCGAAAGGCCGAAACAATCAAAATATGTAGTCGACGCTGATGTTGTTCTACAAATACATTTAATAATCACGAAGGGAATCGTCCGATGTCAGCTATGTCCGTAAATCCGTATATCTATTCTACTGCTCTCCACGAAGCGTCTTCTTTGTAGCGTCACTTAGAGCGTTCTTGTTTTTTAACTATCTGTCACGTGACTTGTCGCTAAGTAAAACTTTCCCCTTATTCCCGAAACAAATAACTCATTCCTAATCAGGTCATAACAAAACTCAACTGGCCTTTCTGTCTCGTCCTGGACTCGTACTGGATTGTGCCATACCGGAACGACTTCACACTAGACTCACAGGATCGGACTGAGTCTGAATCGGTCTTGACTCTGACACCTGCGCTCTTTATGTAGAGTCCCCGAGGGCCTTCTTGAAAACAATCGAACAATCTAATGGATTATATGATCCTATCGCGAGTGATTTGCACGTGGAGTGTTCAGATTATATATATATAGGGTGGTGTCTTGAAGCGTCGCCCTTCTCCACGGTTGGCAACTTACATTTAGCGTTGACCTCTGTGTCATCTATGTTCCATAAGTGCATGCACGGTTCCATATATGTGGCTTGTCTGAAGTACACTCAGAGATACATGTAGATTTAGGTGCCTCAACTTTAAACTTCAGCTTGAACGTACTACACTTGTCTGTATAAACACACTGGTAGTTTAAAGTGAAACAAAATCATTCTGAGCACAACTAGAAAGGATATATGACATAAGAAGATGGAGACACTGTCTAAAAACAAACTTTCATTTCTTTAAAAAAAAAAAAAGCGATAAATATATATAACATGTAGGGTGTAATCTGCACTTTTTATAGCCTCCCTTTATCGTCTGCTATCTTAGGAGAAGGAATTTTAAGGATTCACGTTAAGCTTGGAATCCCTTCATGTCTGCTTAAATAACTTTTTTTTTTCTTTTCCTCCAAAAGCGAATAAAACGATTAGAGGGTGAACCGGTGAAGACGCGGAAGATGGACAGATGCATTTCAAAGTGGAGCATTTATTAATTGACCTTTAAGACCCAAGACCAAAAGTTTCTAACTAGATTCATTCAAATCTTATTACTCAACAGAGTTGAAACTCCGGATTTTTATGGCCATGTTAATGTGATAGTTTAAAACAGAACATTCTATCGAAATTAAAAATTACTCTCTAATACATTAAAAAACTTTTCCCTTTTATGTATGTATGCAACACTGAACAGATAGAAAAATAAGAAAATGTATTAAAAAAATTAAAAAAAACAAAGCTTATATTAAGCATAGTTGTATTATATTATTTTGAATCAGTCATGTAGTTAAATTTGAAATGGATCTAGATTCTAGACCAGGGGTGGGAAAATTGCGACCGCGGGCCACACGTGGCCCGCCAGAGTCTTTGAAGCGGCCCGTGACATCTAAAGAAATCATGTGTGACCACAGGTTAAATATATAAAATGCTAATATACTTAAAACTAAATAATTCTGAATATCTATATTCATTTTAGAAAATTCTGATTCTTATCACTTATGAAGAACAGGCTTTGGAAACATTTTGTCTCTACATGTCATTCTAAAGAGTTTAAATTAAACGAAGATTAGGAAGATTGGCAATATTTCAGTCAAGGACACAAACTCTGGCCAATATTGATTTAATGTTATGAAGAAATGTGTTGAAAGTGCTGGGTTGGCTTGGCAAGTGTAACAACTTCATGGACTATCAAACATACTGTATCACACAGATACTCCCTTCTTTCTCTCCTACCCTTTTCCCAACTAGTCCAGACAAGTCATAGGATCATAGCGTAATGAGAAATAGAAAAAAAAAAGAACGATCTCGTGTTTTCAAGCAAACACACTAACTACTGTACCAGAGAAGTGCTTATGAAAATAGAAGGTTTCATCTATTGTTAGTTTCAAACTTTAAAGCAAAGTATAAAAGGGACTATTTCAACATATACCACCATATCAGTGAAGTACAATTTTCCTTGTTCGATACCTAACTAAATAATTAAATACCACCAGTTAATTAAATAACTGATTTTTTTTTATTGATTCTTGTTTTGTCAGGTAAAAGAAATAATTGCGCAAAATTTCAGCTAAATCGGAGATTGGGTGTGGAATAAATAACGTGTACAAACTTTTACCAGACAGACAGAGTGAGTTGATATAAGCTTTGTAAAAACGTTTGGCATGCCAAAATTTTTGTAACAATTTAATCCTTTTAACCACACATTCTTTTTTTCTTCATTGAGAAACAGATGTCGTTTGGTAATAAGATTGTACACTTCTGTGTCTGTTTTTGAGAGTGTGTGAAATATATAATCTTGGCAACGAGTGAATCTTCTTATCTGAAACAAACGCACGCACGCACCTGCCTTATAGAAAGACCCAGAAAAAGAAATCAAAATTCTAAACCCAGCCGCAATGTATTATCAGTTTAACGCAGCATCCTTATATTTTGTGCTTCTTTTCCCGCCAAAAAAAAAAAAGAAACAACACCCAAAATGAACAGTTGAGAAATATGCAAACAGAACATCACTTGACAGGAAATACGTCACAGCAGTGATAAAAAAGATCTGGTTTCCATGGACTACATATGATATCCGCGTGCCAGCGCAATCTTCTGCTCATTATTCCTTATTAAACAAAACTTAGATCCCCCGTCTCCCCCTGTCCTTTTCCAGAAATGATCGACCACGTCGGACGAGCGTTTTGATCTTGTTCGCTTGAACACTAGCTCTAGTCCCCTTGCAACTGTGATGAACTGTTTTTTTTTTTTTTTGTCGAGGGTTCTAAAATTTTGCTCGAGTGGTGCGTTGCAGCAAACCGAGAATAGAAACGTAGTTTTTTTTTTTTTCAACATCACAAATCAATTAAATACGTTTTACTTAACGCGTAAATTATCTTAAGGCGATCACGCCCATTTCAAACGTGCGTACGCTGTATGTGTCTTGAAAGACCCTGGCAAATTTAAACTTAATTTGACTTGCGTATTTTTTGTGTGACTAGGATGAATAGATGCCGTGATAATGATTTTCATAAGCTTAGAACGGAGAAAACGCTTGGCGCCGGGGCTACTCCAAGGACCCCGCGGTGGGAGCCCTAGCACTCCTCCAGATCCCTTATCTGTCTGGAGGGGTTATTATAGAGTGTGTGTGCGAGTTTCTGATGCAATCATAAGAAATGAGGAGCGGATGGATTGGTTGTGTAGCCTGAATGGATTCTGATGAAATCACAAGGTGGTCTGTCGTAGTTGAAGCTAATAAGGACAGGTTGGAAAGTTGAAGAGGACAAACGAGACAGAAACAAGCAACAAATATTTTTTTTTGTTGTAAAAAGACAATTTCTCCTTTCTGTAGCTGATGATCGTTCAAAGAGAGATTCCTTTGCTCTTAATTACTAATGAATGATAGATTTAACAAAAAAAAAAGAAAGTTATTACCCCGCCCCAATTCCTTTCCCATTGAAAAAAAAATCTATTGATTATAAAAATTGTTGATACAGATCCAGATTTCGAAAAGGCAGAAGTCTAGACTAGAATGATGTAGAATGCTGGATCTAGTTTCTATCTCTATCTATCTATCTATCTATCTATCTATCTATCTATCTATCTATCTATCTATCTATCTATCTATCTATCTATCTATCTATCTATCTATCTATCTATCTATCTATCTATCTATCTATCTATCTGTGTCTGCAGTGGGAACCAACCATTCAACAATCTAAATGACCGTGGTTCTTTAGGAGCATACATTAATTTAAGAAATGTGTAACATTTTTTAAATTATTAAACTACATCAGTGATCTTTCAGTTTCCAATACAAATGCACTCAGCAGCTATACCAAAGAATAAGCCTAGGAATAAATCAGCCACTCTGACAATAAAATATTTTTGTTTGTATCAGCAGTCGAACAATGATGACATCATGACCTACATATAAACACACCTACTTACTCCATGTATTACCTCCTCCTCCCCCCCAGCCATTTCTCACTCCAAACGTTACGCCCGATACTGCTACCAATGATTTATAGCCATACCGACCTCTGTGCTGCCTCATAAACAAGATCTAGTGTTTAGGCCTTGCTCGGGACAAAAACTTTGTTCCTGACGTACTGTAAGGGATTCCCTCTCGACACTGCGCTTATCAGTCAACGGAAATGGACTATTCTAATGGATTACTTCTTTGAATGGAGAGCTCTCCCATTGTATTCCTTCCATTTGTCTTTTTTTCTAGGAAAGCGACGGGAAAAAGAAAAAAAAAAGAACAGAAATTTATCGCTACAGGATTGATACAAACATACAGATTTTAATAGAAATTATTGAGTTGATTCAATCAAACAACTTATGATATTAGGAAAGCTGCCTTGTTGTGTTTTATGCGTTTTGGGCTGTAGTCTGGAGGGTCAAGGTTTCGAATCTTTTTCCACAGTCCGGCAGAGGTTTGTGTAAGCTTTAATAATCTTCCATTTAGAAGGAACATCCGAAACGTGGGAAACACAAATTAGGTTAAAAAAAAACATTGCAAAGAAAAAGTGAGAGAGAGAGACAGAAAGAGAGTGAGAGAGAGAGAGAGTCAACACATTCGATGTATGCATTCATTAAATAACAAATGCATGTATTTATTGATATTTATCTCCACGCCAAAGACAATGGTAAACAGTTGAACGCTAAACTAAATGGGAATAAACCAATACCCAAATCAATCCCACTTGTCTCAACCAACTGCTGTGGTAAGTTCTGAAATAGAGCGACGTGTGTAGCCTTCTCCTTTTCCGTCTCAGATTTATTTTAACTTTTATTTGGAAACACAAAGTCACTGTTGATGTCTTAAAGGTACTGACACAACGAGTGACTGTGTGTTTCTAGGGTTGAACAATAAAAAAAACAACAACACTAGAACTCTAGAGTTGATACAACAATACCATCTATAAAGATTCAGAAAACTATATATATACGATATAGACAACACTAATAATATGTAACTCAGAACAATGACTTCTCAAGGAAACAATGGAGAATTTCCTAACTGAAGGTACATCCATAAATTGCAAGCATTTTGCTGCCTCTGTTACCAGACGCTTTTATGCGATTGTGTTAAACGATTCTCCATGTCTTACTTTGCCTAGGCATTATAACGAATAGCTAGTTCTTCATTAGGCAAAGTAAAACTTATCTTATCTAGAAAGAGATCTAAAAATGAAATATTAATGAATGAAAAAAACCCACAACAATTGAACAACAGGATTTAAGACTAAAAAGATCTTCGCAGGCCCATGTCTTTATACCCTATGCTAAGTACAATTTCAATTTTTATTTGTCAATAACCAATAATTCTTGAAATCAATGAATCGTTTATTTTCAAATAGTTTAATATCAAATGATGAAATATATAATTGTTTCGTTTCTTCTATAGAGACTAAAATAAAAAAATTAAGTGATGACGTAACATTGAAAGGGCAAAACTGCCTACATGCAACAGCAAAAGAGGGTCCAAGTAATTCATGAAAAGTCTTAGAAACTGCGTATCAAACTTGCATGTCTAGGAATTTGCCATCATTGGGGGCCCGGGGGGGGGGGCTTGAAATTTGTGGGTTCCCCTGCTTTTTGCGTAATATTTAATATTTAATGTAAAAAAAGACTCATTTGGGGGCTTCCCTCAAGTTGGGGTCCGGGGGATTTTCAAATTCTTCCCATTTCCTCCCCCCACTCTCGCTACGCCTCTGGCGCTTATTTTAAAATATTTTGACTAGTTTCTTCACTACCAATATAAACTCAATAGAACGATGTTCCACCTAGATGTCTGAACGTATAGAATGAAAGGGTATTTTAAGAAACATCTACCTTTAAAGCAAAGGAAAATCTCGTCTGCCACACATTCTATTTGTGTGTCTTTTATTGTTACATTTCCCAACTCTTCCTTATAGTCTTTTCTAATTCTAGTATCTTATGTCGAGGAAAAAAACGCAGTGACAAACACTGAGGCTAGAAACTGAGGCTAGAAACTGAGGCTAGAAACTGAGGCTAGAAACTGAGGCTAGAAACTGAGGCTAGAAACTAGAAACCTTCAAATCCTTAGGAGGACAATAGACAAAGTCTTACAAAGGAGGAAAGAAAATACAAACAAGACAAAATGAGCGTTTCAAAACTTGACTTACAAAGTAGTTCACGACAATTGTGAGTAAATCAGAAGCTGTAAAATGAATTACAATATTCACTATACATTTCTCAGACGTAGTGACTTTTTACAACTGGTTATTCTTCGAACAATACCAACTCCATGTCTGACATTTTCTTCCACTAGTTTTTGGTGGAAGAAAAAGTTGTTTATTAGGTAATGTTATTCTTTTTTTAAAAATCTGGATTGACTTAAAGTCAATTACATAAGCCTGATAACAAGAACTTAAATGAGAAAATAACTTATTATAATTTTTTAACATCATTTCTTTTCTGTAAAATTGCGGCCACTGAGTTGATTATTGAGCTCAGTTTCGATAGGTTCATAATAATCGGGTGTCATCATCATCATCTATCCATTAGTCGGACCGTTAGGGCTCCGTCTTTCTCCATTCCTCTGTCTTTTGCCTTAGTTAGAACCTCTTTCAATAGCAGGCCCGTCCATTACTTGTTATGATACAAGACTCTTAAAAAATAAGCAAATACTCTCAGGTTCTAATTTAGAAACACTTGAATAGTAGTACATATAACGTCAACATAATAGTTGCTACTCTCTTCATGTCCATAGTTTTCGGCTTCCTTTTTCTTTCATTCAATACCCAAATTTGCACCATTTGACATTCGCACCATTTGCCATTCACACCATTTGCAATTCACACCATTTGCCATTCACACCATTTGCCATTCACACCATTTGCCATTCACACCATTTGCCATTCACACCATTTGCCATTCACACCATTTGCCATTCACACCATTTGCCATTCACACCATTTGCCATTCACACCATTTGCCATTCACACCATTTGCCATTCACACCATTTGCCATTCACACCATTTGCCATTCACACCATTTTTACATTCACACCATTTGGCATTCACACCATTTGCCATTCACACCATTTGCCATTCACACCATTTTTACATTCACACCATTTGGCATTCACACCATTTGCCATTCACACCATTTGCCATTCACCCCATTTGCCATTCACACCATTTGCCATTCACACCATTTGCCATTCACCCCATTTGCCATTCACCCCATTTGCCATTCACACCATTTGCCATTCACACCATTTGCCATTCACACCATTTGCCATTCACACCATTTGCCATTCACACCATTTGCCATTCACACCATTTGCCATTCACACCATTTTTACATTCACACCATTTGACATTCACACCATTTGCCATTCACACCATTTGCCATTCACACCATTTTTACATTCACACCATTTGACATTCACACCATTTGACATTCACACCATTTGTCATTCACACCATTTGACATTCACACCATTTGACATTCACACCATTTGACATTCACACCATTTGACATTCACACCATTTGACATTCACACCATTTGACATTCACACCATTTGACATTCACACCATGCTGCTCTATGACGTAACACCTCCCTTGTTTGAAAAGTTCGATCTACATCGAACGTTATTTAAATATCAAGTGAAAATTGTAAGCCACGGTACAGTATAATTATATTACATTCATTAATTCTCATTCAGTTTGACCAGGTAACAACCAACATAATAAAAAAACATCCAACAGCAAGAATATATCCATATCACACCATGCGTCAATATTTCAAATAAAAAATGAATCGCATTGATGCCTTGATTAATATGATGAGGTTATTTGTCTAAGATCATCACAACGAAACGTCTGATTGAGTCACGTGGTTCTGTCTTTGTAGTAGTATTGGTCTTGATCAATATGAGACATATTTTCTTTCCCATTTCATGCAAACGTAAGTATGAAACATCTTTTGCGTCATTTGTTTTACCTAGTACAATGCAATGTAACAAATAATGTACTTTTAAATAATCGTAGTCATAAAACAAAATCCACAATTGAAAGAAAAAGACTAAATTATTTAGATAACTGGCAAATAAAAATATTATTCCAAGAAATTTATTTGATTAATAAAACATTTTAAATCAACATTCCACACATTGTCTGAGGCTGTTCTAGTCATTCTATCGAAGGCCTAGGCATGCTATACAGTACCTAGCCACAAAAGGACATCAAGAAAGGAAATGGTTCCATATATTGCCTGACGTTTTTAGGCACTCTACAGGATGACGGATTATGCTTTTGGCGGTAACGTATCCATTGTACCGAATACTGAAGTATTGTACACTTTACATTTTATAATTCGGTAATATTATGAAAATGCTTTTGTTATGTTAACCTAGAGTTGAATTAAAAATTCATATTTGTAACTAAAGAGAAGATTATTGTAAATAAAATTTAGCATGATACTCCGCAAAAATACGTTACTGAATAATATGCCTCTACTATGCTTTATAAGTGCTAGATTGAACTTCTTAGCAAAACACAATAGCAATAGCAAAAGGGGCAATCAAACAGCAACAACAACAAAAATCACTTGTCTAACTTTACTTTGGCTCATTTCGTTCGTCTCCTTCCTTCCTAGAATCTATAATGTCATTGGTGACAGGTGTTAGCTCGTGACCCTGGACACTCCAGTCCCCCTACAACCAAGCAACAGTGCTTGCGCGTGCATTTGTTTGATCTGTATTAAACTTACATGAATGATCGCTGGCGCTTGGAGGCGAGGGACATGAAACCGTGCACAACTAAAGGACAACACAATAATCGTAATAGGCTAGTGACAGATGACGTTCCCACATTGCAAGACAAACTGTCGCATATGCAACGTGCCAGGAGCACACAAGCTTGTATGCGTGTGTTTGGGATAGTGGTTTCTACAAACAGAAGCAATGGTTAATTTAGTCTTTGAGCCGAGAGCTATAGATCCGCAAATCAATGCAAACACAGTTATGGCGTAGAGTATAACAATGACTTAAGCGAAATCATTCAATCACTTGCAACGTCAGCAGAGCAGTGCTGATGCGCCACCTCTCGCCCCATCAACGTCACCCCCGATGCGCCATAAATCATGTTCTAGTCCCCTCACAGTGTCACTGCGGCTCCGTTCAGTTATTCTGATGTTTTCTGTGACTGTGTGTGAATAGGCAATCCTGTAGATCCGATTAATAATTTCCTATTGATTAATGCTTATGGGTGCTGAGCGCGGTGACACGCGCGCTACATATTGATATGACTCTACATTGGGCACTGTCATTTGGCGCGACATTGTGCACCAGAGGACACGATAGAGAAGAAAGGAAGGAAGATCGCCGATGATTAGCGATGTAAACAAGAAGGCCTGAGGTGTGATTCTAAGTTTGGCTCTAGATGTAGTATATTAAACGTTCTGTTTTATATCACTTTCGTTGAGGTTAATTGCTAATTTATAGTAATTGGTGTCAGAAGTGGGATCCTCAACGAAAGTGGGAACAAGGTCTTGGTACACGACCGTTACAACATTTTCTTTTCGGATAACCCAACGTAAGTTTTGGTAGGCCAACGTGAGAAAGATACGGGATGGCGTCAACGAAAACACTTGGTCAGCTTTCATTGATAGAACTTAGACGAGAACAGAGAGCTGAAGGTAAGCGGCAACAAAGAGGCGCTCATGGAGCGTCTGAGGCAAAGCATCATAGATGATGAACAGGATCCGGACACCTATTTATTTGATATAGAACCCGATACGGGGGAGATTTGGAAATCGATGAAAGAGCAAATAAAGGAAGACCTGAAATTGGTGAAGGATGAACTTAAAAATGAATTAGGTAATAAACTTAGCTCTATAGCATCCTTTGTGTCTGAATTGAAAAATGACATGGACAGTTTCAAACAACAATTAAGAAATGAGGTCGCTGAATTAAGGTCCCAAATGGTGGGAGATGTTGATTCTAAAATTCAACAATTACGAAATGAAATGAAGGCGGAGCTGGAAAAGAAACAAGATGCGGGGGCCACTGTGACTGACATGACGGGGAAGATTAAACCACCGGTGTTTGACGGCTCTGTGTCTTGGTCGGTGTATCGATTACAATCCGAGGCGGCTGCACAAATCAACAGATGGGAAACTATGGCAGAGAAAGCAACTGGTCTTATGTTGGCACTCAGAGGCAAGGTAGCCGAATTGTTACAGACTATGACGGATCGGACGGACTACGATGCCATGGTCAAAACAATGGAACTACGATACGGCAATGAACACCTGCAGAAAGTTTTCAGGATGCAATTAAAGAATCGACAACAGAAAAGCGGAGAGACCTTACATGAATTAGCAGCAGACGTAGAACGTCTCGCCCGTCTTGCTTACCCATCGGCAACACTGGAACTTTTAGATGTTCTGGTCACAGATGCTTTCATAGATGGAGTGCGAGATTCGGAACTTAAGAAAGCCATCCGAATAAGCGGATAACGGAAAATCAACGAATCCCTCATCTATGCCCTGTCCTACGAGGCGCCGAAGTTTCAGCGAGGAACATACACTATTGTCGGACGTTAAATGTGGAGGAAGAGGAGGATCTGCCGCAGCTGATTCGAAGAATGGTGGAAAAGGCTTTAAATGAACGGGTACATTATCAGACCTCAAGGCGTAGTAGAAAGACTTTTTGTTGCTGGAATTGTAACACTCCAGGTCATTTACGGAGGAATTGTAACATGTTCCAAGGGCAAGGCTGTGCATCGGAACGTAAATCGCTGCGATTCCACGGGCTTAGAGAGCAAGAAAGGGCAACCCAGAAAATCGAAACTCCGAGAATAAAGACTTCTTTCAGAGTGTTCGAACAAAGCAGAACCTTGAGCGTGCAGGGAAAGATTGGCGCTGGTTCTTATAGGTTCCTCTTGGACACAGGGGCTACGCGGTCGATAGTGGGACCCAGTCTGATTGATGATCAGGAAATAATACGAGTGAAGGGCTACACTCTTAAAACGGCAGGTGGCGAACTGTTACCTATATTAGGTCAGGTACGGCTTAATTTTGAAATAGGAAGTCAACCATTTAGTCATGATTTTCTGATCGCCAATGTTGTCGACGATTGCATCCTTGGTCTGAATTTTATGCAGGAATTCGGTTTATCTCTAAACATTGGAAGTGGAACTATACAATATGGACACATAGAGTTCCCATTGCTTGATGATGGTGTGGCAGGCATTCAGGTGACACGAATCGAACATACGACCATACCAAAATGGTCTAATCTCTCAGTAAACAGGTATAAAATAAGGGACAAACTGTGGAACAAAGTGGAAGGCCAGCTACATCCTAGAAGAGCGAAGATTGAAACATCAACCAATCATTGTTGTGGCTATACGGGTAGTTACAAGGAAAGTGTTGGTGGTGGCAGCGCCGTCGATGATCATACTGACAAATCAGATGCGTCTAGCTTTCAAGATAAAGAAAGTGGCAACCTTTTCAACGATAAGCGCAGACCCGAAAAGAAAACGCTAGATGAAGAAACTAGAGGAGTGACCTATAGGCAGAGTGAAAATATTGCTTTCGATGTCCTTGATATGAGTTCCTCAATGGGCATGACCAAATCAGACAACGTTGGGTCTGTGTCCAATATTCCTGTTTGGCTACCAGTACTAACAGCAGACAGAAATTTAATAAGAACTGTACGGGCGGCACCTCGAATGAACAATGCAAATACCAGAAAAACCATCAACAGGTCTGGACTTGACAAACGTGTGTACGTCTGCCTTCACAAAGCAGAGTAAAAGATGAATCAATTTCGGCGGAAACTGGACACTGATAATGTGGTTAATGGACATGTGTAGAAAGGCCTACCTTCTGGAGATGGCTGAAAATGACAGTGTGTGTTCATGACCTGGCCTCCAGTGGGACTATAACTTTCTTGCCAGAACTTCATCTGCACTGACAATTCTGTAGCCCTGTCGAAAATTTGGTCAAGTTCGGGACGAACATAACTAAGGAGGGGGCAGTGTTATGACTCTACATTGCGCACTGTCATTTGGCGCGACATTGTGTACCAGAGTACACGATAGAGAAGAGAGGAAGGAAGATGGCCGATGATTAGCGATGTAAACAAAAAGGCCTGAGATGTGACTCTAAGTTTGGCTCTAGATGTAGTTTATAATTGATTATTAAACGTTCTGTTTTATATCACTTTCGTTGAGGTTAATTGCTAAGTTATAGCAACATGAATAACATTTTAGTCACGTGATACACAATGGTTAAAATAAAGGACATAAAAAAGACGAATTTAGAAATCATGTAATATTTTGTAATGAACCATTATTTTGGTAAGATTAAAAACCCTTGTTAGTTATGTGGGACCTGACTATCACAAACCTTTTGTTTTTTACATTAATTATGAAATTGTTATTAATTATTTTGTTAGATATTGAACAAAGGAAAGAAATTGTACTCGACAGATGTGGTGGTATACGTTGAATTAGTCCCCTTTTTACTTTCAGTAGAAAATTAGGTCGTCGCTTTAAACTTTGAAACTAGCAATAAGTAGCTATGATACCTTCTATTTTCATAAGCTCTACGCTGGCACAGTGGTTAGTCGATTGGCTTGAGCCCTCATGTTCGAATTCAAGTAATACACCTTTTTTTTTCTTTATAAAAGCGATCACAGTAAGCTTCACACAGATGCCCCGTTCTTTCTCCCCCACCCTTGCCATCTGGTGCAGACAAGTGATAGAATCATAGCGTATTGAGTAAGCGAATAACATGACATTGTGCTAAAAAAAAGAATAATATTGGTAAAAAATATTTCTAATTGTGCATAATTATTATTGTTAGTCTAGAACTATTACAAATTTAATGACTGAACGAAAATAATTGATACAGTTACACTTAAAAAAAAGCTTTTTTTTTTTAAAATAATTTTCTTGTTTCATTTATTGAATCACAGTATTGCACGCATGAGACCCGGTGGAGCTTTCAATGACAGTACTGTATTTTTCTTATTATTGCGTAACATTAATATTTCTTTTGCGTATGGCCGCCCCTGTGCAGGGTTAAGACCTAATCTTTTTTATCAACAGAACAATGAAGAATGCAAAGAAAAAAAAAACCCTTTTGTTTTGCCACTTTTGTGTTGTGATAGTGATCCTATACCTTTATTCATTAGAATTGTTGTCAAATTATGACAATAAAATATGTGAACTACATTATTTCTAAATGAAGTAGGAATTGATTTATAGTTTTTTTTTAAATTATTTCTTTCATCTGTTAATATTGTCTATTTGTACGACCTGAAGTAAACATTGAATTATGTACTTAAGGTTGAGGTCCTCTCAAGAAAACACTGACCCCAACGACTATGCAAAGAAGTAGATGTAAATCAAGTCGAATCACTTTTTAAACTACTTTGATCACATTGAATTGCAGTCCGTATGTCGAGATGTTGTCTTATAGCTTTAAAAAAAACAAAAATCTGAGACCAGATTGACAGTTTAGTTTTTGATTCATCTGTAAGTGTGTGTGTGTGTGTGGGTGTGTCTGTATTTGCGTGGGTGTATATGTGTGTTTGTATGTGTGAGGGTGTATGTGTATGTGTGTCTCTGTCCAATCAAATACGATCAAAGGATTTTTCTTTCTGTGGCTTTGATATTGAGACTGAATCTTCTGTGACCTCAGAGAATTGAGGATTACATGAATAGGGTAAACATGCAGTAAAACGAAGGTTCAAAAAAAATAATTTTTTTTTGTTAAAAAGTGTGCACTTTTAAAACTGAATTTAATTTTGGTCTCCTGTATATGTGCTCGTGTTTGGCTTGAATTAAAACAAAAATGGAGCTTCTAAAATCTGACAAAGACAACTAGCAATATAAAACAATGGTAAATCAGAGCTCAACATATTCACGATGAAACACACAACAGTGGGTCAGATTGAGTCTGGAGCTTCACTATAGAGAATGAATAGCAGATACTTTCTTGTGACACAGATATATTGGGATACTATTTTCCCAACTGGTGTCCATTCAATCCATCATACTTTGCATCGCAATCAAACCATTTGAGTGATACTTTGAAGTCTTAGAAAGTCAAAGAAGTGAAACAAGACTCTAGAACAATTTTAAAAGGAACAAATGTAGCAAATATTTTCAGACACAGCTGACAGGGTAACCTCATGACACATAGTTGACATGACTATACCATGATACACAGCTGACATGTTTACCTTATGACACCGCTGACATGGTTACCCTGTGACACACAGATGACATGGTTACCCCAAGAAGAACAGTTGACATCGTTACCTTTCGGTACACAACTGATGTGGTTACCTTATGACGAACAGTCGACATGGTTCCCCCATGACGCACAACAGTTACAACGGCCAAACGGCGCACAGCTGACGACTGCTTCATTAGGCACCGCTGACATGGCTACATTAAGAATCCATTGTAAAAAGAAAAGTTCTTATTTTAAGCTGATAAACCAACAGGTGTAATTATTGAGATCTGAGTTTGTTTGTGACTTTGGAGTTTCTTCCCTGTGTGTACATTCCCTTGCATTGAATGGTGCAGCACGGTACAATGACACGGGGGATAACACCCGACACTGCGTCACAGCGTTAATGCCATTCGCCATTGTTGTTCATTTTGGATTTTTGTTTTTAGAAGAAGCCTACTGACGATTTTAATGATAGACTTCTAGTTCGTTGTACCAGTCGTTAGATTTATTTTCATGTAGTGGTCAAATGGGGAACTTTTTAAATATATTACATCTATTCTAAATCTAAATCTAATTATATCATCAATTTTAATAGTCATAGAATGGCTTCTAGGAAACACTATATCACATGTTTGTACTTCAAATAAAACCGAAGTCGTTGTTTGACATCTGTTCATGCTGAAAGGCCAGAAAAGAAATATCTATCCAACTTGTACGCAGACACGTCATATCTGTTTTCCAGCGTAATTCTAGGGAGGTCTTATTATTGGGAACAATTCTCAGAACTCTAATACAACAATTGAACAGATTTTTTTTTAGCTTTAAAAAATGTTTTCATCGATTTTTTCCTATTTTAGTTTTTTTGTTTGTTTGCTTCTAGACTTAGACTTTCGAGACTTGTATTGTCATAAGATAGCTTTTCAAAGTACTAGCTGATAACTGTTTTGTCGATAAGTTGTGCTAATGGCAAAAAGTGGGTCGAGTGATGCTATCTCCTCGCTCAAGAGCACAAGTTGGAAAGATGTCAACATCTCCGAATTGATGAACAAAGAAGTGATGACAGATTCAACTCAAACTCTATTTCCGTAACGCAATATTTCAAGTTGATGCTCTTTTTAAACAGGACAAGTTTATCCAGTAATCTGATATCGATTTCTATGTATTGCTTGGGGGAGGGTAGATACCATCCTGTAGAACCTGGTTGAACCAGGGAGATAAGATACTCTAGAACCAGGTTGAACGATGGAGATAACATCCTGTAGAACCTGGTTGAAACAGGGAGATACCATGCTGTAGAACCTGGTTGAACCATGGAGATAACATCCTGTAGAACCTGGTTGAACGATGGAGATAACATCCTGTACAACCTGGTTGAACGATGGAGATACCATCCTGTAGAACCTGGTTGAACTATGGAGATACCATCCTGTAGAACCTGGTTGAAACAGGGAGATACCATGCTGTAGAACCTGGTTGAACCACGGAGATACCATCCTGTACAACCTGGTTGAACGATGGAGATACCATCCTGTAGAACCTGGTTGAACTATGGAGATACCATCCTGTAGAACCTGGTTGAACCATGGAGATACCATCCTGTAGAACCTGGTTGAACGATGGAGATACCATCCCGTAGAACCTGGTTGAACGATGGAGATAATATCGTGTAGAACCTGGTTGAACCACGGAGATACCATCCTGTAGAACCTGGTTGAACGATAGAGATAACATCCTGTAGAACCTGGTTGAACGATGGAGATACCATTCTGTAGAACCTGGTTGAACTATGGAGATACCATCCTGTAGAACCTGGTTGAACCATGGAGATACCATCCTGTAGAACCTGGTTGAGCCATGGAGATAACATCCTGTAGAACCTGGTTGAACCATGGAGATAACATCTTGTAGAATCTGGTTGAACCATGGAGATAACAGATTGGAAGAAACTATTGGCTTAAAGGGGTAGCGTGGGATGGAGGGGAGAGAACTGAGACGGACGTAATGAATAAGGTGTTCAGGTAAGGTACCTTGTACCTGATACTAATTACTTAAACTGCTTGGAGCAGGTATATCAAAACTTTTTTTCATGCCAAGTCAATTTCAAACGTTATTTCAGGTCGCTCATTTAAAAACGTAGTTTCAAGACAAATCAATTCAAATCTGTTTTTATGTCAGGTATTTTCAAAATGTTATTTATTGCATACAAATTGTTAAGTCGATGTCTATAATCAATCACTTTAATCTTTCTCTCTCTCTGTATATATATATATATATATATATATATATATATATATTGTTGTGGTGGTGATATTGTATGTTGTAAATGTAGATATAACTGTACTTTGAAAATTATAAATAACTCACACTCAGGCCTTGCGGTTCGCTAACACTCACCACACATATACATTTAGACAATAACTTGATAAAGCTCGTTCCACTTAACATATACCTTTACTCCATAAAGAAGGGGCTCCGTTTACTGTCATCAGTTCCTAATAAAAAAACAACGTCTTGCCTAAGCTAGAAGAGGGCGTCTCCAACTGCCGTTACTATCCCAGAACTACTTCCGTCTAAAATAATGTGCAATTAAAAGTCGCGTCGCTAAAAGGAAATTCCCGATTAAACTGCTCCCGTCCTAAACCTATAACTGCCTATAACAATATATTTTATTATAATCTCTATATTTGTGTTGGATTTGACAAAATGTGTAAACCACGTGAAATACCTCCTTTAACTTCGCACTAGCAGACAGTGACAAGCCTTTTTGATCTCTCTACAGATACTACTATTGGCCACTCTAATGTGAACCTAACTGAACTGCGTAGCTAATACCTTTTCAATATCTTCTACTTGCAAGTGAAGTATTTAGTGTATAAACGGGTGCCTCTAGTGTAGTGAGTTTGTGAAAGTGATGCAAAGCTCAAGAAAAACAAAAAAACTTTCTATGATCTCAGCCATGCTCCTCCATTTTTGTTATACTAGCACTCTGTTTTTTCCCGGCATCTTGGCTGTGAACTGGAATACATAAATGTCATTTGGAAGCTCTTATAAAGAAACAAAGTCAACGTTGAACGTATACAGCAAACATTCTGGTCTCCTAGTGGTGTAACTCTATGGCCTGTGTTGACAGAATGTCAAGTATAGTTTGTAGTTGCATATACAATTATCTAGAACTAGATCCTACTTTTTTTCTTCTTGTTTATAATACGTTGCATTGCAGGGTTCAGTTTTGTGTGTGTGTAACTCTGATCAAATTACTGAGACTTTGGTATTTGTAATGGCCTGGCCTGATTTCAATAAAACCTTTTGACATAAAGTTGGACGACGTCTAAAGCAGTGCGCTCTACAGTACGAGCACGGCCACTGGTCAAGATTGTTGACATGACCAGGGGTATGTAGCACCGTAAGGCTTAACAATTATCGATTCCCTTCCTCGTACAATGTATTGTCTGTGCGTGTCTGTGTGTGTCTGTGCGTGTATGTGTGTGTCTGTGCGTGTCTGTGTGTGTCTGTGCGTGTCTGTGTGTGTCTGTGCGTGTATGTGTGTGTCTGTGCGTGTCTGTGTGTGTCTGTGCGTGTATGTGTGTGTCTGTGTGTGTCTAGGTGTGTCTGTGCGTGTATGTGTGTCGTGGTGAGTTAGGAGCATGGGAGGTCATAGAAAGGGAAGCTGGACATCCTGCACAGAACCACCACAACCACGTGACATTGTTCCAGACTTCACATCCCATATAAAAGTTGAGAACAGGTTGACCTGGACATCTAGCTCGTTTTCTCTCCCTCTCTCTCATTAAATTTTTATGTTATTTTAACAAAGCTTACATCTCAACTTACATCTCAGCTTACATCTCAGCTTACATCTCAACTTACATCTCAGCTTACATCTCAGCTTACATCTCAACTTACATCTCAACTTACATCTCAACTTACATCTCAACTTACATCTCAACTTACATCTTAACTTACATCTCAACTTACATCTCAACTTACATCTCAACTTTCTGTCTTGGTGGAATCTTGGACACGTTGTTTCTCCAAGTTCCGTTTCTCAGATCAAGTTGAAACTTTGCAAAATTTTTCATTGTCAATGACAACACATGAATCAATAAAAGGAACGAAACAATTTATAAATCCATTAGTTGTAATTAATTTATTTTGTTTTGTTATGAAAATGTACTAGACTTAGGGGATATAAGCCTTGTGAAAATTAGGTTATTCGCAAAAAAAATTAAAAAAAATAAATATTAACTAACAGTAGTCTATAACAGTAGTCTATAACAGTAGTCTATAACACCTATTTTTATTTATAAGTTTTTGAATAACTCAGTGGCTAGCACGTACACCTTTCTTCATGGAGGCTCAAAGAATTTCAGTTTGAATTCAGAATCGTGCAGTTTTGTTTTTGTAATTGCTTTTGAAAGGACAGCACAGAAACCTTCCCCCAGATACACCCCCCCCCCCAAACACACTGGTCCACAAAGTGATTGGTCCATAGCGCAGTGTATTTTTTGTTGTTTCAATGCAATGTTACATAAAGTTTACTCTCTGTGTTTGTTATCACCGGATCTAGTTTTGATTTGTTTCACAGTTGATGTTGCTTCAGTTCACAAACCTGATCCATCGAGCGAGCAACCATCAAGACTAATGACTATAATGTGACTTGACATTCTTTGATCCTTCTGCCAAATGATACGCTCGGACATGGAGTTCACCTACTAGGCATTCATTGGCGCAATCATTTTGTCTTCTTTTTCTCCTCTTCCAGATGTTGATTACAAAAATAAACTTGTTGATAGGCGTGGCTACGGTTGCTAACGACAACAGCCAAATCAAACTCTATATATGATGATGAAATAAGTAGATTTAAAAAAACAACTCTACAAAGGAAAAATAACTCCAAGTACTCATAAAGAGGAGTTAATATAAAAACTGCAATAAAAATAATAAAAATAAACATAATATTTTTTGTTCTTATGGAGAGTTGAGCGTTTACCGGCATAGAAACAAAATTTTGCCAATGTGGGCTGGGGTTGGAAGGTGGCAATAACTTCTCAATCTGGACAGTCGACTTCGTTAGTTGAATGATGCTTATATCGATTATCTCCCCGAGCCCCTTCAGTATAATCTAGCCCTCGGAAGACTTGAGTTCCAGAGCAGTAGATACACTTTATGTAGGAAACACAATGATCAGAAGCGTTAATTACTTACAGAGGCGTCGCCTTTTGTTTTCTCCCATACAGCGGCGTAACCTTTTGTTTTCTTCCATACAGCGGCGTAACCTTTTGTTTTCTTCCATACAGCGGCGTAACCTTTTGTTTTCTTACATATAAAGGCGTAAACTTTGCCTTCTTCTATACAGCGGCACGGCCGACCTTATCGAACAGGCAAACTAAGCAGCCATTAAGGATCTCCGATTGGTGTGGGCCTCGCACAAAAATTATATAGGTATATTTGAGGACGAGAAGACGAAAGTATAAACATGTCTGTGAACATTCAAACCCACAACTTTTCTATTCTTATAAAGTAGACATTAAAAGTCCTCGCACAGGGCTCAACATTTTTTTTATAGAAGAAATAGCGAAATATGGATAAAATCTCAAGCATAGCAGGACGCTATGGCTCTATGTCTACTAGCTTAGTTCTATAACTATGTGGGAAGTGTGGTCGCGCTTCAACTTGGCTTGGCTATCTAGAAGGGGGCTCGAGGTTCGACACCCGCCTAAAGGCAATACGGAAAACCAACTCCTAGATACCCTCTCCCCCCCCACTGGTCCACAAATGAGATTGGACAAAGAGCGCTCTGGGCATGCTATAAGCATGAAAGTAGCGCTATATAAAAGCTATAATAGTAACAGTATTATAGCTCATATTCCCGAATGTTTATATCTACTTGTTATGAGATCATTGTTTCTTCCTTGTGGTGAGATGTCGAATAGTTATTTCTGGTCTTGTTATAAAGGATCATCCATGAAGTGCATCCCTGCTATCGGCGCTATATGAATTGAACTTAATTGTTGATTTGAATTTAGAAACAGGAAGGTGTTGAATTCATTGCGTATTTTTCTGCCTTTATTTTTTTTTTATTTCTTTTGGGGCCATCCTATTCACTTTGCCTAGTGCCTCCAATTTGCATAAGGCCGGTCCTGATAAGGGCGTAGCCTTTTGGTTTCTTAGAAAGGTTGGTATGGCAGATACTTGTTTTCCCCCTCCAGTGTATGTATCGAAATGAATACCATGATTTCAAGGGACTACGATCACATTTAAATCAACTTAAATATGGTTTTGGACATAGGGTTTCCCAAGGTAAGGGGTTACTCCTCCTCAACCAGATACGCCCCTGACGCTTGATGACAATTTTTTGTGCGTCTGTGAGTCTCATACCTAAGGACAATGGGATATAGATCTAGGAGTTAATTTCTGGTAGTATTTAGAGATACATGCAGAAACTTTTGAGCTAAAAGTGACAACCCTTTCATGCTCTTCAAGAGTTAAGAAAAAAACCCATGAATCCATGTTCTTCTTGTCTAAAATGTTCTATAGTCCAAGTTTGTTTGAGTTCTAGATCTTACTTCATCGACACTTCAACCAGATAAACAACAATCAATACACACCAACAATCAATACACATCAACAATCAATACACATCAACAATCAATACACACCAACAATCAATACACATCAACAATCAATACACACCAACAATCAATACACATCAACAATCAATACACATCAACAATCAATACACATCAACAATCAATACACATCAACAATCAATACACATCAACAATCAATACACATCAACAATCAATACACATCAACAATCAATACACATCAACAATCAATACACATCAACAATCAATACACATCAACAATCAATACACATCAACAATCTGGTTTGTACTTGGCCTTCTTCACCTGACCAACTATTTGCCCTATTTCTGCGTCTCTTGTTTTGAGTCTTGGGGTAACAACAAAATGGAGTACAAAATAATGTTGATAACATTGTCTCAAGTGACGCCTAGAATGAGCCTTAGAACCAAAGTTGGCAGTTTCGCCTCTTCTGCTTGTAACGTCTGCTCTGTTGCTTCTGCTTCCAAATGTATTCAGTTCGTCCAAACATTGTCTCTGTCTGCTTGATATTTACCAAATATTTATCGAAAATCTTCCCCCCCCCCAAGACGTAACATGTCTCCATGACGTTCGAAGCTAACAATTTACTTTCTTTGTTTGAGTCTGTATCTTCTGTTTCTTATTTACGTCATCTGGTGTATACATTCCCGCCAACTTTTTTTTTTCTCCTCCTCCTCCCCCTCCCCTTCTTCTAATCATGTGTTGCTTTCATTTTCCCATTTCTCTGTCCTCTTCCTCAGCTTGTCAACAGCCTGAGTAAAGAGGTGGCCGTGTACTGTTTCATGAGCATGGGGCTCGGGGCCGTCTGCGACTCGTACGCCTTGAGGGACGAGCTGAAAGGTCTGGGCGTCAAAGTCTTTGACCTGGTTCAACTATGCAAACGTCGGCTGATGCCACTACTCCTGAGGTAAGGCAGCTTATGTTAGTCTCACGTTGACATTGTAAATGACACAGCTGCCATGACATCTGTTGTTGATTGCCATTCTTTATTTTTTAATTAGAAAAAATAAATGTCCAGTTTTTCCAGTTTTATAGATGCGTTTTTTTTTTTTGGGGGGGGGGGGGGGCGGGGGGGGGGAGCCGCGTTGAATGTGTGGGTACAAACTATCGATAGTTTAACCTAATTGAAACCTAGAGAAACCGTACAGCATATCAAAGACGCTGTAGTCATTGAGTGGTATACCAAACTTAGGTTCACAAATGAAATCTAATTGGACGCTAAAAAAAAACAACAAGAGTTTTTAATAAAATGTTCGATTTCTTAATTTCTCGTTCAAGAAATCAGTCAAGAAAAACGATAACTAATACAACTTTGGGCTATATGATTTATTTACTTTTCAAGTCCTTGATGAGAGATGGAGTCACCGCTCCTATGCTGGGGTAAATCAATGAAGGATTGGCCTATTTAGTCACATGAGAATTTTCAAATGGAAAAGAACGTCACTCAGTGCGTTTTAATATTTTCTTTTTTAAATGTCTGACTGAAGAAATGTCTGACTGAAGAAATGTCTGACTGAAGAAATGTCTGACTGAAGAAATGTCTTGTTGTCATCAAAATATCACGTGATTTCAATACGATTGTACCATAATAAATTTGAACTTGATTTACCTCACCGGTGACCAGTTGGAAGACCTTTGAATAAGACGGACACTAACTTAATTTGAAGAGCCGACCAGCGTTCATTAAGCTGACACGTTCCGTTCTTGAGACGAACATTTCATTCAATCAACACCTCAACAAAATGACTTGCTGGACGTAGCAGAGATTTTGTGTGTGTGTGTGAATGGTTTATTGTGTCCTGTGATAGTGCCGTGTTGTAGACACAGTTTTAAATTATCCGAGGTGTGGGGCAAAGGGTCCGGGTGACTGGAAAAAGTGATCAATACTGTACTGGTGTATGTGATTTGATGATAAATGTTTTAAAATGAGGTGTGAGACGAGTAGGGGAGGTAATTAAATCAATGTAACATAAGTAGCACTGGTTGAGTTGTCGGGTTAAGGAATTTTTGTTTAAATGACGGTTTTTGGTCTCTGAGTCTGGCGACCCCAACCGTAGGCTACAATTCATTTCGTTCATAGACCGAGGTAGGCCCTAAAATGCCCTAAATGCAATTTTGATAGTGTTATAAAATCAATCAAATTGTGACGGTACGCACCAGTACCGCGTACCGGCACCTTTGTCAATGTGGGGACAATTTTTTTACTTTTCTTGTATTTTAAAGTTTATTATTAATTTATTGCTGAGTACCGGCACCTATTTCTTAACAACAAAAAAAAGCACTGAATATTTCTGATATCCATGATGTATTTACTATCAGGACTCTAAAAGCTGTATGTAATTTGATTCAACGTAAACTGAAGTTGTTCTTAAATTACAAAAAAAAAACAACAAAAAAAAAAACCCGTATCTTTAATGTATACCATCTATGGTACAAATTAGCTTGATATAACACTAAGAAATCGTATGACCCAAAAACACAATACAAAGAAAAATAGACGAAAAACCAAAATTTCTGATGGTCTTAGCCGACCCCTGCCAAAGGGTCCACGACCCACAGGCTGAGAACCCCTGGGGTAGCTAGACTGTATGCGTGGTAGGAGGATTTCTTTATTGACTTAATAATTGTGCAGCTCTCTAGGAGTGACCCACTGTCGAGTCATTGTCTGGATAAGTTATAAGGAATGAGAAATTGAAATAAAAAAAGATTTTAGGTTCGGTAAATAGCTTGAAAGTATTCTGTAGGACGAAGAGAAGGTTTTTGAAATGATTCCGTGCCAATAGGCCTAGTAGTGGTTCAATTAATGGAGCGACTGAATAGCTTGTCTAGGTCAGGGGTAGCGGGCTCCATTTGTGAGATGAGGATAATTAAATGATGGGCTGTTCGTTAGTTGACTGAGAGTGCATTCTAAATCAGTAGGTTTTGTCATTGAACTAAGAGCTAAGATTGCTGCCTTGGCGATTGAGGCGCTGATTGAGTCGGTGATTAAATGAATGGGTTGATAATATAGGGCTAGCTTGAGTAGCCCTCATTTACAAGTAGGAAAACTAACGTTGATTTGATGAAATAAACTCGATTATATTCGTGAACGTGTAATTAAGTCATTTAACTTTGTGCATTGGATAAATACAAAATGTGTGAGAATGTTACAAAATGTGTGAGAATGTTACAAAATGTGTGAGAATGTTACAAAATGTGTGAGAATGTTACAAAATGTGTGAGAATGTTACAAAAGAAGTATGAGAATGTTACAAAATGTGTTAGAATGTTACAAAATGTGTGAGAATGTTACAAAAGAAGTATGAGAATGTTACAAAATGTGTGAGAATGTTACAAAATGTGTGAGAATGTTACAAAATGTGTTAGAATGTTACAAAAGAAGTATGAGAATGTTACAAAATGTTTGAGAATGTTACAAAATGTGTGAGAATGTTACAAAATGTGTGAGAATGTTACAAAATGTGTGAGAATGTTACAAAATGTGTGAGAATGTTACAAAATGTGTGAGAATGTTACACTTACAAGTTACTTTATAACCTTTAGTGGCGTTATCAGGGCTCAAGGGGTTCATTTCAATGTAAGATATCTTAACTACCCAATAGTCCGTATGAAAAAAAAAACACCAACTGGGAATTGGATTTCGTTGTAATATTGAAATTAATATGACGATGAAAGTTACTTGCGTCTAGACATCCAACTTCAACCTTCCCCCCCCCCCACCCCCCACCCCAACGACATAGACTAACCTTTAGCTTTCATTCTGCGAAAGAGAAAGAGAGAGCAAGAAAGAGAGAGAGAGAGAGACAAGGAGAGAGACAAAGAGAGAGAAAGAGAGAGCAAGAAAGAGAGAGAGAGACAAGGAGAGAGACAAAGAGAGAGAAAGAGAGAGCAAGAAGGAGAGAGAGTAAGATAGAGAGAGAGCGACAAGGAGAGACACAAAGAGAGAGAGAGAGAGAGAAAGAAATAGAGAGACAAAGTTAGAGAGAAAGTAAGAGAGAGACAAAGAGAAAGAAAGAAAGAGAGAGAGAGAGAAAGAAATAGAGAGACAAAGTGAGAGAGAGAAAGAGAAAAGGATGTCTGACTAGAAGATCTAAAGTTTGAACCTATGACAAAGGCACCTAGACTAAGACTTTGGTAATAAAGCTACATTTAATTAGTCTCTATCTTTGGTAATAAAGCTACATCTAATTAGTCTCTATCAGTGGTAATAAAGCTACATTTAATTAGTCTCTATCTTTGGTAATAAAGCTACATTTAATTAGTCTCTATCTTTGGTAATAAAGCTACATTTAATTAGTCTCTATCTTTGGTAATAAAGCTACATTTAATTAGTCTCTATCTTTGGTAATAAAGCTACATTTAATTAGTCTCTATCTTTGGTAATAAAGCTACATTTAATTAGTCTCTATCTTTGGTAATAAAGCTACATTTAATTAGTCTCTATCTTTGGTAATAAAGCTACATTTAATTAGTCTCTATCGATGATGTCTGCACATAAAACAAGCCAGTGTTTCACAACTAGGAGCCGATGTAAACAAAAACAAATATGGCGGAGAAAACGCCGAATAAGACATTTACTTCTGTGATCAAGGCCATTAACCTAACATCCTCCTGTTTAACTCTTTAAGTCTTGAAATGTTCAATGTACATTTCTGTATACCCAGCAAACGATCAAAAGAGGAGGAGCGGGAAGACCTGGAACGCTTGTACCGCATCTTTGTGGCCTGCTTGGAGATGCTTCAGGCGGAGTTTGTCAGATCTATGATGCTCCAATCTGTGTTTCCTCTCTGGGACTGTAAGTAGGTCATTCGATACTTTTTTTATTCGATACACACTAGTATTCGACATAAAGATCTATATATTAGAATGATATTTTCGATTTCATGCAAGAATAAAGAACGAAAGAGGCTAAATCATACAAGTTATAAGAAGAAAAAAAAGAAACAGAAGTCATTATTAGTCATGCTGAGGACTCGAACGACACAAAGGGGATTGGATATTTACTATATACGAATACACTTGTTACAGTCAACGGTAAATAAATAAACTAAAGAAGCTTTGTAAACAGAAGGAAAACTTATATAGAAAATTTAAAGAAACTAAGGCAGAAAGAGTTTACAAAAAGTATATAAAAATTAAACACCTAACCCAAAAAGTAAGCAGACAGCTGCAGAGTGAATACATAAACAATGTAATATCTAAAGATAACAACAAAAACCTATGGTCATACATTAAGTCTAAGAAAATGAAAACAACAGGCATAGCGCCACTAAAAGATGAACATAACATAATACATAATGATAATGAAACTAAAGCAAACATCCTAAACAAATACTTTGCATCAGCATTATCAGCCCCAGGAGACAAGAACATATTACTGAATTTGAACCAAGTAGACAACATAGAAAATATAGTAGTACAAGAAAATGGAATCCAAAAACTATTAGCCAACACCAAACCAAATAAAGCGTCTGGACCTGATGGTATTCCAGCTAGATTAATCAAAGAACTAAGCAATGAGCTAGCCCCAGTGTTCAAAATACTCTTTCAGGTTTCACTTAACCAGGGCAGAGTATCAAAGGACTCGAAAGAAGATAATGTCACCCCCCCTAATTTAAAAAGGAGAAAAATCTGACCCAGGAAACTACAGACCAGTATCACTTACCAGCATCACATGTAAAATCCTAGAACACATAATATGTAGCAACATCATAAACCACTTAGACAAACAAAATGTCCTCACACCATACCAACATGGCTTAAGAAATAAAGATCATGTGAAACACAACTAATAGGACTAATTGATGATTTTTCAAAAGGTTTAGATAATAGTGAACAAATAGATGCTATCTTACTAGATTTTTCCAAAGCTTTTGACAAAGTTCACCACCATAGCTTGCTTAAAAATTTAAATATTTCGGCATTAGTGGTCCATTGCATCAGTGGATTAGAGATTTTCTGATAGGGAGAGAACAAACTGTAATAATAAATGGTGCTAAATCAACACCAATAACAGTAAACTCAGGTGTACCTCAAGGAACAGTCTTGGGTACACTACTATTTTTAATTTACATAAATGATTTACCAAATTGCATTACTTCAGGAACAAAAGTCAGATTATTTGCAGACGATTGCATAATATATAGAAGAATAAAAACAACACAAGACACAGATATTTTACAAAGAGAATTAGATGAATTACAGAAATAGGAATCAAATTGGAGCATGTCTTTCCACCCAGAAAAATGTCAGTTGTTAAGAGTAACAAAGAAACTAAAACAAATTAATTCCACTTATCTTATTCATGGCAAACCAGTAACACAGACTAAAAACACAAAATACCTAGGTATATACAAAAATCAAACAAAGCCTTAGGATTTATTAAAAGAAATTTCTATAAATCAAATAAGATCATAAAACTAAAATGTTATTTAACCTTGGTTAGGCCAATAATAGAATATGTATCCTCCGTTTGGAACCCCTCAACTCAAGAAAACATTAAGAAACTTAAACAGACACAAAATAGAGCAGTGAGATTCATAACAAATGAATATTCACATTTGACTAGAGTAACACCTATAGTAAAATCACTAAATTTAGAAAGCCTTCAGGACAGAAGACTCAAAAGTAAAGTAGCAATTATACATAAAACACTGAACCATAATCTTCAAATACAAAAACAAAATTTAATAAAATACTCTGAAAGACACAAAGATAAAGGCACATTCCTCGTCCCATATGCTAGGACAAATTTGTACAAATACTCCTTCTTCCCTAGTGCTATTAGAGCATGGAATGGGTTGCCTTAGCTAGCCAGGAAAACCAGTGACTTGGCAGAATTTAAGTCATTGGTTAATATGCATGACTGAATGCATGACGCGTAGGACGTAATCATCTTCTTTTTTGAAGTAACGTCTGTATCATATAAGATAAGATAAGATAAAGTTGTTCACCTTAAGAAATAATCTAACCAAAAAAAAAAAGCTTTTTAGTTTGTGTATATCGTAAAATTATCTATGAAAGGCATTAAAGAAAAAAAGAAAATAACTAATGTGTAAGTTAGGTTAAAGAAAATTAACCCTTAGCATAATCCTAGAAGTAAAGATTAAAGAGAAATAAAAGAAATCATTAAGAAACCGGAACAGACACAGTATAGAGCAGTGAGATTCATAACAACCGAATATTCACATTTGACTAGAGTAACACCTTTAGTAAAATCACTAAATTTAGAAACCCTTCAGGATAGAAGACTCAAAAGTAAAGTAGCAGTTATACACAAAACACTGAACCATTATCTTTAAATACCAAATCTAATAAAATACTCAGAAAGACACAAAGATAAGGGCGCATTCTCAATTTCATATGCTAGGACAAATTTATACGAATGCTCCTTCTTCCCTAGTGCTATTAGAGCATGGAATGGGTCGCCTGAGCTAGCCAGGAAAACCATTGACTTAGCAGAATTTAAGTCATTGGTTAATATGCTTGACTAAATGCATGACGCGTATGACGTTATCATCTTCTTCTTTTGAAATAACGTCTGTATTAAATAAGATAAGATATAAGAAGTAAAATTAAATATCAATGAAAGAAATAACCCCTAACATAATCCTAGAAGTAAAGATTAAGCAGCAATAAAATATATAACCAATAATCTAATTATAGAAGTGAAGATAAAAGATAAATTACGTATAGCTAAATGATAGAAATAAGAATTAAAAGGCAATATTCATTAACCTGATTTTAGAAGTAAATTACTTACAGCGCTTGCGTCAAAAAAAAACTATGTAAATGGGGCGTCATTGCAGTTGGGATAAACAAATCCCTTTGTGGCGTTTTGTCAAGTGAGTGGATTATTATGTGTCCAGCAGCTATGAAGACAATTGGTCTTTATGGCTAAAGTGGCTAATGAAAATGAGATCTGGGGGGATATAAGGATTATGGAAAACGAGCTCAGAGAAGATGAGAAAGTCAGAAACCTGTATAGATCTAATGGGTTTTGTAGCTGATGGGATATTGTCATTTATTCAACAACAAAATTAAATATGGATATAACAAGAACGATTCATTGTGTCCATTAATAAACATTCGTATGCTGTTGTAAGCTGTTGTAGCTGGTCTTTTCATATTTATGACCTCTTCTACGTCTGCAGCCAACACAGCACTCATACAGACGGGGGTCAGCGAATGCTATGTCCACAAGAAATGTGCCTCGGCGACAGACTCACATGAGCATGCTATTCCAGACAGAAAGATGGCTGACCAAGAAGAGTTTACGACATTAGAACGGTAATTTCCATTTCCCGCCCATTTTACGTGTAGGTTTATTCCTATTATGTCAATGTACAAATAATAATTCCATTTTAAAGAATAAATTATATTTTTAGTTTGAAATTGTAAAAAAAAGTAAGTTGGGACAGACTCTATAGATCTATTTTTAGTGAATCTACCACTGAAAAGAGGCTATACAAATAAGTGTTGTCTAAAGACAACTTTGGGTCATAGGGAAGAATAAACCTGCTTTAAAATTGATAGCAATACAAAACAAACAAAAATGTCTATAAAAACAATATAGCAAAATATATTTAAACAAAATGGGCGACCATTGGAAGAGTCCCCCCCCCCCCAACATTTGAACGAAGCCTGGCACTTGAAGTAGTAGAAATGATAAAACTTGACGCGACTAAAATATTTTCTTTCTCCCTATTTAGGTATTTGGTGTGTGTTTACTTCTTTAGAAATAATTTCCATTCTTCATAAATATTTTCATTTCCTCAAAAACTTTTGTTTTATGTCTACGTTTGATGTACTTTTTAGTAAAGTAGCCACTCTCCAAGAGATGTGTTATGCAACAAGCCAGATGATGGATGTTAATCCGTGGGACTACAAACCAGACACTGATCACACAAAAATAGGTATACTAGTTAGTTTAGGTTACAGGAAGAACAGTACATTTCAATTAAGAGTAAACGGTTAGTTTGGTTCTTGGTAAAACATCTTGAACAGTTGATTAGTTTTCAGAGGCCCTCATTCCACCCAGTGTTTTGTTTTTCAAAATGTTCTGGTGAGATTATTGACGTTGCAATCAAGACTTTCTTCGTTCAAATATATTCTAACACTTGACTACTAGTCCTAATACATTAAACGTTGGCTTAAACGATGACCGTTATTATCCCACTATATAGATTAGTAAAGCGCATAGCTTCCAAACCGAGCTGTGCCTGGTTAGAATCTCTCTGAGGACTGGGATTTTTAATTTAAGGGCGCACCCAACTCTAATGGGTACCTGACATTGGTTGGGGAAAGTAAAGCGGTTGGTCGTTGTGCTCGCCACATAACACGCTCGTCGACCATAGAAACAGATGACATTTACATCATGTGCTCTATAGATCGCAAGGTCTGTAGATTGGGCTGGACTTTTGAACTTTTAATGCTCACCAAGACATTCAGTTCTATAAATTGTGCTATGCTTGCCCTATGTTACTATATGTTTAGGATAATCTTAAGCTGTTGGGAGAGATTTTTTGTTCTTAATGCTATTTGCAATTCCCTACATTTGAAAAAAAAATCATAGCAGAAGGCCAAAGTGTGCTAAAAAAAATGTCTCTGCTTAAGCATATTGTCTAGTTGTAATCTACAATCTCGATTGACATGTAGGCCCAATGTCATGAGCAGAAATGTCTCACTCATTTGTGTCCTAGATTTCTGCATTTTTTTTTAAGGTTTTGATTTCATTAACTAACATGTTTTGAACATTGTTTATTTTATTTTCAATCCTAAGATTTAGAAACATCCGATCCAGAACAAGATGTTGTGCCAAGCCGATCAGAAACACACGTAAGTTGCTGAAGACAGGAAATTACTTTTTTTTTTTTTTTTTTTTTTTAGAATTCTGTTTGTTTTCTTCGTGCGCGTGAGTTGTAGTTTTTGTTTTGTTGAGCAGATATCAAAGTATGAATTGCATTTTAGGATGAGAGTGTGTGCGCTTTAGAAGAGAGAGAGGAGAGAGAGCAATAATATCGTGAACATTCTGTCTGACTTGATTGTAGACTAGTAATACTCTGGACAATGCCGGCCTTTGAAAACTGTAACTCTCTCTTCGCTTTTTCATCGCTTCCCTCCCCTTGTCCGGCACTCTTGTAGATATTTTCAAACTCGACTTGGGCCATACTTGACAAGGGTACGAGAGAGAGAGAGAGAGAGAGAGAGAGAGAGAGAGAGAGAGAGAGAGGTTAAAGGGGGAGGGGAATGGAAAGTTGGTGGTGAGTTTGAAGGAGTACAGGCATGACAGGGGGGGAGTATCGATTCTCAGCAGGATTGGTCCCTCGGTTCGACCCGACATCGATTGATGACGTCAGGCAGGGGGCTTAACTAGCACTTTCATGGACAACTAAGTGGTACGTGTGAGCTAGGAGAGTTCTGCAATCTACGAGCTGACAGAAATAAAAATAGTAGCTTCCCCTTGACCACGTGACCCAAGTGACACTCGTTTGTAAGACGTTCTAGCAACATTTGAAACAAACAAAACTAAGCTAACATACAAATGTACCAGACACATCGAAAAGACGACAAAGAAATGTATACCAAATTGTTTCTTATCTCATCTGATACAATATACAGACTCCAGCTCAAAAAAGAAGATGATGCAGATAAATCAATAAAACTAGCAGTATGTAAAGAAATCATTAAACAAACAAACAAACAAAAAAACAGCATGTCTAAGGGAAAGAACTTCGCACTTACAACTATATTTCACAATAATGTGGAAGCTATTTCCTTTATTCGAAATCAAACAAAAATAATAAATGACCAGTTCTGTTCCAATGAAACATGATCCAGCTGGTATTCTTGAATCTTGTGCTTTTTGTAAAATTGTTATTGTTTATTCTTCTTTATTATATATTATTATTATTATGTATTATTCTTTTTCTGTTTATTCATGAGTTGAAGCGCTCAATATAAATCATCTCAAAAGTGCAAGAGGATATGTAAATATAAAAAATATAAAGTTCATATCAGACATTTATTAGATGAGCCCAAAACAAAACAAAACAACAACAGCAAACCTGAGCATGTGGCTCAAACAAACTTAGCGTTTTTTACACCCTCCACATCTGACCAGATATTCATAGCTGGTGGAACCTAATGGCTTCATCCCAGACCTCGGCGCCCTGCACAAAGATTTTAATTCTTGGACACCCCAACTGACCTATACCATATGTCGATTACTTGTTCCAAGAGATAAGAATGTGCATCATTTTTCCCATAAGCCACTTCCGTTTTGTGCCACTGAGATCAAATTCAACATGAAATATATCTAGTCCAAGTGTAGCTCTCCTGCATGTCAGTAGGAGCTGAGATAAACTTTAAGAAAACTTTCGTTGCATTAAGACAAGAGTATTTAAGGCCATTTCTGGTTCCAGAGTATTTCAAGTCCATTTCTGGTTCCAGAGTATTTCAATGAAATTTCTGGTCTTCTAGAACAACACCGGAGCCTGGTGTGTCATGCGTGGACGTTTAATTTTTAGGTTGTTTAAGAAATGAAAGTTAGAATGTATTTTAATTTCATCCGTCCTACATTTTCAGGTGAATACCAGGAGCCCTAGACACCGGAAGTGTATATGGATTACAGTGCTAGTGTTTGGCACTGTGATAGTGATAGCTGGAGTTCTTGGCCTTGCCTTGGCGCTAACCAAAAACGAAGCGACCCAAAACTGAGCGATCAATTAATGAGACATTTAAAAAAACAACAATTCATGTAATTATACTGAGTGTAACAACTTCCGTCATTCATCTTCCTTTCGTCCTTTCATTCGGTGGATAATGAACTAGTGACTTACAGCCTACACAATGGGCTACTACTGATCACGCATTTAATGATTGAAGATTTTCAAATAACTCTCTGGCAATGGAGGAGCAAAGAGTTTTAAGCAAACGTGCATGCCTTTTTAGTTCAGTTCACAAGAAAGTAGGCTTCTGATTGAAGCTTTCAAAAAACATTGTGTAGTAGACGTCTAGAGAGCTTGACAAAGCAAGACGTTATTTGTAGGTCATGTGACTAAACCATTTCATTAATAGCTTCGACATTAACTTTGTGTTCTGTGTTTTATTAACTGATGCAATTTTTTTTTAACACAGCGCGTTACCTGCTACTACAACCTAGAAAGTGGGCTCTGGTTTGAACTTATTTCTGGACATATGTGCAGAAGTGTCTGTGCTGCCTGGTAACGCGGCTAGAAATAATTTCCAATTCAGAATATGACTAGCTCCAACTGGGATTGGAACTCGAGACCTTCACTTTGGCAGCACAGCGAGTAATGGATCTTTCCAGCACTTTTGTCCAATGTTGTTTTTTTGTTTAACAAATTTTGTTTCCTTCTAATCTATGTTACAATAAAAACAAAAAAAGAAACTCTACCGCTTGTTCATTTAAATTAGATTTGGTTACCTCCCTTCCCAAGCTCGTCGAGTTATCTGGAGTTTTAGAGAGTTCCTGCCTGAGACCTCGAAAGGAAGTTTAATGAATAAACACTATTGTTCGAATATTTCTCTTAAATAATTCTAACAATCACCAACAAATTGTAAGACAAAAAGTGAAGTAAACAAAAAATAAAAAGATTTCAATTCTCAGTTTTTCAAGTACCAAAGTCTAATGTATTCTCAAAACTGTATGAAAAAACATTTTTTCTTAGAGCCACGGCTGTGAACAGGTGCATGCTCCACCCTGCTTAGCAAATGTTGGTTGCATTTTTGCAAATTCAACTTCAAATGTGTTAGTAACTTATTTTTTTCTTCCTGATTTCTAACTAGTGAGATGAAGAGTGAACACAATTATAGAAAAAAAAAAAAGTTAAAATTCTATATTTTTAAAATTTTTTTTTTTCAATTTTTACTGATTTTGCTTGCTGCAAGATTCACTTTGTCCATTTTGGGTCTAATCTGAACTTTATCTTTCAGTAAAGTAAAGTATTTCAAAACTTTATCAGTGTGTTGTCATCTGAGTCATCTCAAGACCTGCAGCTTTTACAACCTGCTAAAGAGAGATCAACCAAAGAAATGATAATCGATTTCGTAGGGAAAAGAAGGAAAATGATGTTTCTGTAGCTGGAGAGACTATTGAAATTGTGCAAACATTTAAATACCTTGGTACTATCCTGGACAATAAACTAAATTTTACTGCAAATACTGATTATATCAGCAAAAAAGGGCAGCAAAGATTACGATTGCTAAGAAAACTGTCCTCGTTTAATGTTAGCGAAAAGGCCTTGGCTATGTTTTATCACGCTCATATCTCCAATATTTTAAGTTTCAATATCACTGCCTGGAATGGCAAACTGAGCATTAAAAATAAACTTTATAGAATCCTAAATGCTGCTGGTAAAATCATTGGCAAAAAACAAACACCATTTGGGCAGTTGTTTGAGACAAACATCTATAAAAAAGCTAACAAGATCCTCAAAATAAAGAATCATCCTTTGTGTCAGGATTTTACCATAGAGATAGAGATACAAGACACCGATAGCAAAGACAAACAGACACAAACACTCTTTTGTTCCCCTGGCAATGAAATCATTAAATAAGAACATTCTGGTATAAACTTTGTCACATGTAAATTATGAGTGAGTCTGGTGTGAATGTACACGTTGGAATTTTTTTGTTTGGTGTAATGCACAAATTGTAAGACAAATTTCCATATGGACTACCCACTTATGCCATTCCTAACCCATGGGAAGGAGGGGTTCCCAAATAAAGACCAACTTGAGAATTATTGGTTGAAATCTTTTACCTCCAACATAGATCATAAAGATCAATAAAACTTGATCAGACCTAATGATGGTGAAAAAACACACAAAACTAATGTAGGGGAGAAACATATATTTATTAAGTTTTTCCATACACCAAAATGCATTTGAAGAAAGAAAGAAAAAAAAATGGAATAATTTAACATGGACTACAACAAGTGGGCACTTGGAGATTTGTGCAATGTTAAAACAATGACATGACATACACAGTCATAGTAGTGAGAGATCATGTGGCAGCTCCTGAGACTAGAAATTCAACTATCAACTGGACTAGAAAATGTTCATTTCTCTCTTATCTTGCCTTGGTTGGCTAGCAAGGTCTGAGCAAGGGCTACCTCTTCATCTGATGCTAAATAATATCGTTTGGTAGGCTGCAGATCTTCATCAAGGTGATATACCATTGGAATGCCTGAAGTAGAAAACAATGTGAAGTGTTTAGTAAGTAGGGCAGGTATAATAGCAATGTTAACTCCAGTCTTTACCGGAAAATATTTTCCTTATTTCAACACATAAGTTATACCAATAGTGTGTTAACATTTTATACACAAGGTCACATTGAAAACTATAACAAGTTATATATAACTATGAAGTAGCATTGCGGATAGGGGTAATAGTGTGTGTGTGTAATGAGTTGACACAGATAACAAGCAAGCGCTTGGCGGGTGGTCAACAGTGATGCTTCAGTAAAAAATCTGTGTTGCGAATTTTTAGGCCATTCATGCCAGAAAAGGTCAAGTGATCATGCAGAGATTAGTGACTTCTATCAGTTTCAAGGGACCCTATATTATTTCATTCAATTCATTATGTTAATATTTCAAAGAAATCAGCAGCTTTTATTTCTTCTGAAAAATACTTTCAATAAAACTAATAAAGAAAAAAAAAATTCTAATGGAGCTAAATTGAGATTAAAAGAAAATCATGTAATTAATAAAACGGCTTACACCTTTTTTCCCCCAATTTGCCTTTTACAAATGATGAAATTGAAATCACTAGGTTTTCATAAGTCTTTCAGCTCAACATCTGACTACAGATTTATCAAATTTGATTAAGATGATACAAACGATGGATTCAATTTTTTAATTATTTTTCCATTTTATTCCTTCAAAAAACTTAAAGGTGTTTGAAACGTTTCTAGTTCTATATGCGGCTAAAATGTGTTTTTGTTTCATAATGTCTTTGACAAATTGTCACTACTAACCTCCTTCTACAGCAGATTGAAATTATATTTGGCTGACTTATTAGTTTCTATTCATATTGAGTGTTTTTAATAAACTGTGAACTACCTGTAGGAACCTCGTAGTCAACAATATCCTCGTCTGAAACTCTATCTAAGTATTTTATGATGCCACGCAAGCTGTTGCCATGGGCTACAATCAAAACATTTTTTCCACTCTGTAAGAAATTACAATATCAAAATATTAGATTTATAAATTTTAAGTCTATCTATTTGTTAACATACATATTTAAATGTAAGGATCTTTACAAACAAACCATAACTACCTTTGTACCACTACAAGGAACTGTGTCATATTGTAAAAAGATTTACAGTTGGTCTTTTATATACGGGACTATATACTGATTCCTTTAAAAATGTTGCTCATTCATTTCATTTATTAATTACTGGAAAAAATGTTCTAGTATGTAGTACATATGCCCCTGCATTAATTCTTGTAATAAAAAAAATTCAGTGAGCTGTGAACAAATTTTCATAATACCAATAAAGGATTTGATTTTAAAATTTTTTAAATTAACCTCTATCTCTATTATATGTTGGATTTAACTTTATTTAAAGTTTACCTTAACTGCAGGTGCTATTTGATCATACCAACAAGGCAGTGTTCGTTGAATGGTATCTTTCAAACTTTCACTCGTTGGAAACATTCCTTGATCCATTGCCTGATATCAAAGGTACAAAACTTATTTTACTGAACTATAATAAGCGTAAAACTTGAGGGACGTTTCAAAATATTTTTTTGTCAGTATGTGTGTGAATAAAATCTTTTTTTTTGTGGGCAGAGAATAATTGTACTCTTTTTTTTTTTCTACAAGAGTTTTGCCCCTTAGCTTAGTCAAACTGAATTTATTAATGTAGTGATTTTGTTTCTCTTGCAAGAAAAAAACAACAAAAAAACTGTAACAACATGTTGGTTGATATGATAGTTTTACAATGGTTGCTAGTAATAAAGATTCAACTTACTGCATACTGCCTTTGTTTGCCAGGCCACCTCTCATCATTTATGTCAAGTGGAGGGGGTTTAACATCATATGATCTCCTCCACAACTGAAAAACACAAACAAAATATTGAGCCTTTTAAGCTGTAACATGAATACCTAATATTTCCCTTTACAAATCTATATTATAAAGTAGAATGTGAGGTGTATGTATGTTACTTATAGACATCAAAACCGCTTGACCAATCTTGATAAAACTAGGCAGGAATGTTCCTTGGGTACTAACTAAGACCGTAGTGTATGAATTGTAGCCTTAAAACAAACTTAAGACCCTCAAAAAAAAAAAGTTGTCCGACTCTATTACAGCTATAGTATTTTATGGATCTAGGCCATGGTTAACAATGTTGACATGAGAAAAGATCGAAAGGATTTAGACCTAGATCTAATTTTAAGAAATACACTTTGCGCACATAGTTTTTTACTTTGACACATGAAAATACAAAAGGAGATCTATTGATTTCATTATGTAATAAAATTAACCTTCAGTTTTGTGTTTCAAAAGCATTTTTTACATAAATTAGTTCCTGATATCTGTGACAACAGTATTTCCCGGCGAACATTCTTTCATTAGACATTACCAATTGGTTACACATTAACACATCTCTCTACTGAGTCTATTCCTAGGTCTAGGTCTAAAACTCTTATTGAACTCTAAGATGATAAAACTTCTTTTCGCAAAGATAGTTTTGTGCTTTAACACATAAACATACTAATTATTGTCCATTCATTTGATATTTTAATCAATTTAACATTCAAATTTGTTTTTCTAAAGCATTTTTAATACATTCGTTCGCTGTTCGCTAAAGTTGCGTAGCCGTGTTGAGATAGGCCTATATTCATTCATGAAAAAAGGTCACGCATGCGCAACACAGAATTAACTCTATAAAAGCCAATTTTTAACTCTAGATTAGTGTAGATTTAGATCTATGTCTACCTCAAGATCTACTTTATACTTTAACACATGAACATACAAAATTAAGTCTATTCATCTCAAATTTTAATCAAATATATGTAGGCCTACAAGCAAATGTTTTAATTTGAAAAAAAAATAATGGATTTAAGCCTATTAGCTATTTTGATTTGATAGCTTCATTCACACTATTTTTACATTGACACATTCGCTTTACTTATTACATTATTATTTCGTTTAATTGTGACTATATCGACAATAATGAGCAAATAAAGACCTGCGGGTCGCGGGTAACATATGTCTAGTATTGAATAAAGGAAAGTCCCTTACATCTTAAATAAATCATTCAAAATGAGGAGGAAACTATACATTATCACCGCTTCTAAAAATAATAGTTTATTAGTCTTTATGCTGGAACATGCTGCTTTTCATAACCCAAGGCAATTCTCAACTGTCCTAATGTATGTAATACATTTTATGATGAGGATTTCAAATGGCCTACATTTTGCCAATGTGTTTAAGAAAAAATAAAATACATCAAATTATTTGGGTAAGCTTTCCGTTTTATTCCTTGTTAACTGTTTCAAGTGGAAAAATTATTAATTTAAAATTGTGTATGCGTAATAGTGCTTTAGCAACTAACCTTCACTTGGTCCTCTCCGTACTTCTCTGCAGTTTCAGATTTATGAAGACCCTGAAGTGCTCCATAATGCCTTTCATTGAGACGCCAGGTTTTGACTACTGGTAACCAATGGCAATCAAGCTCTTCTTGAATGTAAAACAAAGTTTTAATTGCTCTTTTCAACACACTAGTAAAAGCCATATCCAATTGTATATTGTTCTCTTTTAGCAGCTACAGCATTCAAATTTGGATTAAAAAAAAAGATTAATGTCATTGTGTTAAGCATTTATTACAATTTATTTTTCTTTATCTTTTCCTTATTGGTAAAGATTTGATTTAATGTTACGCACAACATGTAAATAATGAGAATGAAAAGAATACATTTAACTAAACATTGTATATTACTGAGAGAAAATATTTGACATAAACTTAAGATAAAAAAAAAATGCAATGTGTTAATCTTTGAATGAGCTCCTGTAGAAAAATAAACAAAAACAAAAAAAAACAAAGGGAATTTTTTAAAATGACTTCATGGAAGTAGGCTATGATTATTTGTCTGTAGTGTTTTCAAATATAATTGTGTACTTTTTAAAAAGCTAAAAATCTTATACATTTATTCCAAGTAGATGTAGGTCTGTGTAATATTATTATGACTTTAAATGACTTCAAAAGCACAGGATGGAAAAAAAAAGAAAACTTTTTTTCTTGGCATAAACCTAGTTCTTAAAAAAAAACAATGCATCCAAAATCTTATGATCCAATAATTCCTTCCTGTATGCAAAATGAGATGTACCTTGCCAGCTCTTATTGCTTCCTGTATTCCTACATCAGTCAAGTCAGCATCATGTGCAAATCCACAAAAAAGATTCTGCTGGGTGAAGACACTTTCCCCATGCCTGACTATTATAAGCACGTGTTTTGGTTTCCATGGCTGCTCATCCATAATCACACAATGCATCCAAGCAGTGCACACCTATGTTGCTTGTTCTGAAATAGATTACAATCAAGTCACATTAATACTGAAAATAAAAACAGCAAATATGGAGTATTTTAATTGCAATTCATCTTCCGAACTGTTTAAAATCTTTTTTTTAAACAGAACTATTACTTGTTAAGCTGAGAATTAAAAAGGCAACAAAGAAAAGAAAAAAGTGCATCCTGATATGAAATTAAACAAGTTTGTAAATCAAGTTTGAGTTAAATATTGAGCTTCTGATTACTTGAAATACACTTTAAATATACTTTATAAATTACTCTGCACTGACAAAAATACTGTTACAATATTGTTTTGGGGTTTTACTGGAATGGATAAGGAGAAGATATTGTAGTAGATATTTCTAGTGGTAATCACATCCCCCCCCCTCCCCGCTCAAAGTCAATCTCTGAATCCGTTAGTAGCTTAGTAGCTCCTGGCAAGGAAAAATAACACTACTAACACTAACCTACTATAGCTTAACATAGAAACTTAACATAGAAGTAAGAAAGGAGGCTTACAACAATGTCACAAAAGAGGGTAATAAATCTGGTCTGAGGACTATGCCTCAACTCCATGGAATGAGGTAAGAGCTTGAACATTAGGTATAGCTACTACATTGTCTCTCACATGGTATCCCCCCTTCCCCCAAAGTAATGGAGTTCCAAGGAACAAGAACCAATAGAATTTTGGAGCAGAAGCATTGCAGGATATCTTCTCTCTCTTATAGGATATGACAGAAAGTCTACTTTAAACTACCTAAGGGTCATTAGCTTCTTTTTTTCCAAGTTTCTTCCAAAAGCCTTTCCCATTATGGAGTTGAGCTGCATTGTGTTGGCAGTTTGGATTCAGTTGTCTTCTGGTTAAGTAGACTACACTTAACTGGTAATAATTAGATGAGAAAGAAAGAGATACTTTTAAGCTCGAGCAATAAAGAATAAAAGCAATTTAACCTCAGGGCTCAAGGTAATGGCTATACAAATACATACTTTAGTGATGAGATGAAATCTAGTAGTTTTACCCCTAACTAATAGTTACTGTGGTTCCAAGTTAGAAATGCAGAATTGGATCAAATGAACCTTACTAAGAAGAAAGCTTTTTGATCATCTGATTTAGAATTTCTGAACCATGAATGAAATAAAAAGAAAAAAATAAGGTCTGTGGCCCAAAAAATGTCAATATTTAGAGTCTGAATTAAGCTGAATTCTTTGAAAATATTTATTACATGTATGTCAGAGAGAGGAGAGACGGGAGGGATGTCATTTGGCCAGTTATTGTTACATATCAGGTTCATCAACCAAGACAAAGCGACTGAACACCTACAACTGATGTGGCATACAAGTTATGCACATAGTGTATTAAAGGATTGGTAAACATCATTAAACCTCTGGCTTGTTAGGGTGGGTGATAATAAAGCATTTCAGTCAGTACATGGACAATTTTCAATGTTGTTTTATTTAAAGTATCAGCAAACGAGCATTTGATAACTGATTTTGAATCAACCATTTTTCTTTCAGTAACGATGATGCTGTGAAACAACAACAATGAAGCATAGTTATATTCTAATTGGGCAGAATTAGGAAAACCATCAAAAGAAAGTGAGTGAGAAATGGAGTGTTTAGTCCTACAACCATCCAAAACTTACAGTCTAGATGTTCTATATAATCTACAAGTCAGTGTGCTATATCAACAGAAAAATAAAATCCATCTTTATTGCATAATGATAATAATGAAATGCAGAATTCATATGCACTTAGATGCAAATTAAATACTACATCAGGACATGTAAACAAAACTAATGATTGACAGCTGGAAAATGTCTCTTTTTTTTAAATCCTTGGAAGCACAAGCAAAAAAAAACAAACAAAACAAAGAATTCCCACATAGAGCCTAGATCTAAACATTTACATTGTTACACTTCCTGAGCATACATGAACTTGTAGGTATGGCAATAACTTCTATGCAAAAGGTCAAGACCTAGTGTGGTGTGATGAAGTCTGTTCCCTTAGTTGTTTTCTAAAAGTCAAAGTTGACCACTACAAACTAAAGCAGTTTAAAGTGTAAGTCAATAACCTTTTAAAGTCATTTTAGGAGAAAATTCCAGAAACTAGATCTATGAGTATGAGCAAAGAATAAAGACTAGTAAAAGATTTAAATCCAGTTAGCACCAGTCAAAAGCAGCCTATGAAGCAGACTATGTTATTTTTAATGGGAGAAAAAAAATCGTGCTCAGTAAAATCAATGGTAAATGCCAACCTCGAGTCAGCGTAGTGACGGTTGTGTGATGTGTTTAGCACGACAAGGACAGAGGGCGAGAGGGGAATAAAAAAAGCCTTGATCGGCTTACACGTAGATCTACTTCTAGGCAACAACATAAAAGACCTATCAACATGCCTAGCTCCTAGGCCTACACTTTAGAATGTGTCAAAGCGATTACTTTGTTGTGTAATTTCGAAAGCAGCAATCAGTTAATGGCCTTCTCTCACACAATGCACAATGACACCGTCACAAAACGGGTGACAACGACACAGCTGATTACAGCAAGTCAGTCACTGTGGGTGAGATCTATACCCCTCTATCTATTCTATATTATTGAATCATTCACTGGCTTTTAAGAGATCGCTTGATTACCTTGACAACATGCTATTCTTTAGAAAGAACATAATTTTTTGGTTAATGATTATCCTAGTCCTGTGCATCATGATCAGAGTAAACACTATCATGGCTTTTCACTAGGACTAGAACTTGAGTCTAGTGTCTAACTATTTTTCATAACACGAAGAGTTACACAGGCGACCGCTAAGCCTAAGTTAAACCAATAAGTAGATCTGGGGCTAAACACCATATTCGAATATACAAATCAGATACCGGATATTTCGTTTTTACTGTCAAATCATCAATTTTCGTTATTAAACAGAGAGAGCATGAGCGTCCATACTGAGTGACACTCCAAAGCTGATTTTTAAAAATTATGATTTTCTAAATTTATTTTTTGCATCAAATATCTAATCTACCATTTAGATCTATATTCACATACAGTCTAGAGACAACTAGATCTAGGTCTATGTAGAATGTAGAGTCTAGTTTTTGTTTGGTCATGATAAAGGTATATTGTCTATATTATAAAAGATCTAGTAAATAATACGGATCCTCATCTAGGATCTAATTTAGCTTGATACCATTCAAATGGCCGAGTTCTAGATTAGATCTTGGATCTGCATTATATTTATATTATTTTATTATTAGATCTAGACTTAGATATCAATATCATATATCTATTTTATTCTAGTAATACCGATTTATTGTTAATTATTTAAATTATATTCATACGACGTAGTTCGAGGTCTAGATCTAGTTTAGATTGTTAAGTAGTCCCTCCATTGGGCCAAGTGATTTGCAAAATAATAACAATAATACAAGCAGGCTAATAAAACCGAAATAAAAAAAAAAAAAAGGCTTACCTTTTTTTCACATAATTCTAAGAAGTCGAATCCAGAATAAAACAGCCATGAAGGAATCCACAAAATTAAAAGAGTAGAATTCGGTTCACACGAAGTTCAAGGCAGCGCACGAATGACTAGCGCTCTGTGTGAGAACAAGGGAGGGAAAATCGCTTTAGCCAACAAAGCGGGCTTCGGAGAAAAAGGAGGGGGAAAATACGGCAAAGGGCAGATAACTTTGAGTAAAATTTGAGACCCTAGCAGAAGCCACCTTCAGCGCTTTGAATCAGTACGGGTAGGTTAGGCTAAGACGACACAGGTCGAAAGCCTGTGAGAAGGCAAAGACTAGAATTAGTTGAATGTTAATTCCGATTTCCTCTTTGCGAGGTCAGGTCATTAAGTAATGATGAATTCTCTTTCAACGTCTACATTTGCTTGTAATTAATTTGGTTAAATTAGCGTTATACATGGGACGAGGGGAGGAATGCCGCCAACTGCAGGAACGATCGGGGTTATGCTTTGTACTAAGTAGTTCTCAAACTGTGGGCTGAGACACATCGTTTTAAACTGTCGATTTGACGCGTCGGCATATTCTGTTGTAACCAGGGCCAGATTTAAGTATGTTGGGCCCCGGGGCATGATTTTTGTGGAGACCCGTACTATTTTTTTTTTTTCGAAAGCTTTAAATATTGAATGAATGAATGAAGATACTTACATCTAAAAGCATGCTATATTTCGCGAATAAAGACTTCTTGTAAATTTAATCTTACTTTCCTTTTATAAAATATTTAATTTGTAAAATTGAGGTTTAAAAAGTGTATATTTTTGGGCTTGTGGAGGGTAAAGCCCATGGTAAATCCGGAGTTGTATTTACTTATTCCGAGCAAGCATGCTGCAAGCAAACATTTCTTATCAAGATATTTTTGCCAGCCGTAAAAATGCGAATTTGTTTTTTTTTAAGAAAAACTACAACTTAAAAGTTTCTGACTCGTCAAAATTCGGATGTTTTTCTCTTTTGTGGAGGCCCCGTCTGCTTTTCTTTAAATCCGGCTCTGATTGTGATAATTTACTAATAGCATTTTAAAAATCAAACAAAAGAAAACTGTAAGATTTAGGCCTATTAAAAATATTAAGACGATTCTGTCTACAATGATCTGTAGTTCAAACCTAGAAAAGGACAGTGGCGTCACTAGGGGGTAGGATGCGGGCCACTGTAGTGACACCAATGCGAGTGACGCCATTGGAAAAGGGTATTCAATTTCATGCTGACATCACTTATACAACGTGTATCATTTATATTGTATTCTCTAACAGCCGTAGAGGTAGATTCTTCCTAATGAACACATTTGAGAAGTGAAGAATCATGGCGAAGAGAAAGGGATTTATGTAATGCCCATACCTCAGTACTAACGCAGATACCTCAGTACTAACGCAGATACCTCAGTACTAACGCAGATACCTCAGTACTAAAGCAGATACCTCAGTACTAATGCAGATACCTCAGTACTAACGCAGATACCTCAGTACTAATGCAGATACCTCAGTACTAACGAAGATACCTCAGTACTAACGCAGATACCTCAGTACTAACGCAGATACCTCAGTACTAACGCAGATACCTCAGTACTAACGCAGATACCTCAGTACTAACGCAGATACCTCAGTACTAACGCAGATACCTCAGTACTAACGCAGATACCTCAGTACTAACGCAGATACCTCAGTACTAACGCAGATACCTCAGTACTAATGCAGATACCTCAGTACTAATGCCCATACCTCAGTACTAACGCAGATACCTCAGTACTAACGCAGATACCTCAGTACTAACGCAGATACCTCAGTACCAACGCAGATACCTCAGTACCAACGCAGATACCTCAATACCAATGCACATACCTCAATACCAATGCACATACCTCAATACCAATGCACATACCTCAATACCAATGCACATACCTTAATACCAATGCACATATCTCAATACCAATGCACATACGTCAATACCAATGCACATACCTCAATACCAATACACATACCTCAATACCAATGCACATACCTACATACCAATGCACATACCTCAATACCAATGCACATACCTCAATACCAATGCACATATCTCAATACCAATACACATACCTCAATACCAATGCACATATCTCAATACCAATGCACATACCTCAATACCAATCCACATACCTCAATACCAATGCACATATCTCAATACCAATGCACATATCTCAATACCAATGCACATATCTCAATACCAATACACATACCTCAATACCAATGCACATATCTCAATACCAATGCACATATCTCAATACCAATGCACATACCTCAATACCAATCCACATACCTCAATACCAATGCACATATCTCAATACCAATGCACATATCTCAATACCAATGCACATACCTCAATACCAATGCACATATCTCAATACCAATGCGCATACCTCAATACCAATGCACATACCTCAATACCAATGCACATACCTCAATACCAATGCGTTGGTGCATCAATGAGATGGACACAGTACATCCATTGCACTACTGTTTCTGCGTCTACTTTTGGTCTCATCACGTGGACAGCTACTACCTCTACACTAAAGACTAGAGCTTCCGTCTTCCTGAGCCTACCATCTCATTAGTCGGATTGTTTATCAGCCATCAATAGACAAAGTTCTAATTACTGTCGCTACTTATTGTGTCTCCACGGTGCCCACTTGATTCCTTACGCCCTATATTCGCTCGTAACAAGCTAATATATTTTAATCAAGCATTGATGTTTGCTACAATCACGAGAATAGCACATTGTTTGCGACATGTCTGCTCGACTGGTCCCATATGTATGCACTGCTCATGAAGAAAACGCTGGGGAGGTAGTATTAAATTAAATGTATAATATAAACACGCACTTTGAAAGATTTTCAGAAATGGAGGAATATCCACAAATAACGAGCCTCTAGGTGCACCCGGTATGCATACACGGAAACACTGATAAAATATATTTGAAAAAACATATTACCCGGTAGAGTAAATATTTTTGTGCACATTAAAATCGAATTTCTAAAATATTTCTTTTATAATACAGTCATTTTTATTCTTTAATTGGCAAAAGTGATCAGCCCTGCGCTATCGGAAGCTACGCTAAAAGATAATTTGGCTATTCTCATATGTCTATGGCTATTCCTGAAAGCTATGTTTTTTTTAGTTTTTTTTTTTTGGTAATTTCCGCTTAGAACTCGCCATGTACACCAAATGGTGTTATTTTAAAGACAGTAATTCATAAATGTGTCATAGGTCAATGACATGCGCACACCTTAGCGCGACTAACACAAGTGCCACAGGACTACAGTTGTACGTTTATTTAGTTTATGAAACAGAAATGCCTGACAAGGAATGCAAACACCCCTCCCCCCCACTTTTCCCCCCCCCCCCCCAACCACAAAATATGAATAATTAAGGCTGCCAGGTAACTTTCCACCTTGCTTCCCCGACACACCAGTACCACAGATTGGCGCCAACACGATACAATGTCCCATAGTCAATGATAACGGTTTTGGAACTGTACTTTTTGTGCTTTATGCGCATATGTCCTGCAGAATGGCAGCGGGCACGGTTTGATCTCGGGACCTTCATGATGACAGTCCTGAGCGCATATCATACAATCAGGCAGCCACAATTAGGTAGCCATCCTGGTTTCCTTTCAGACGTTCAACTAGAAACGAAGAGTGTGTCCAAACCGCAATACAGTTGGGGGGGGGGGGGACTATATCGAAGGTGTATTGGGATAGCACCGGGAAAGGTTCGAACTCAGGACCAGCGTATCCACAGCCTGAACCAAAAGCGCATTCCACACGAGCGACCCATTTCCGTTTCAAAAGTAACAAAAACCCATGTCTGTAAAATAATCGGCAGACGATATTTAAAATATTTAAAATGTCTTTTCGCCGACCGGGAAATATTAGGTCTACAATCTGGGAATCTGATTAAAGGTGTCTCTGATAGGCGTGTAGGATGGAAAAGAGGTGGTGGGGTCGTTAACCTCCCCCCCCCCCCAAGTTCTTAGGATCTAAGGAAGGGCCCAAAATAATAAATTAACAAACACACACACACAAGACAACAAAAAAACAATTCCGTGCTTGTCTTAGCGGAGCAGACGATCAATGTAGAGTGACATTTGTGTACATCGTGCAGTTTTCCCTTTTTTTTTGTTCCCTCACGTGACACTGTAGCGCGCGATTCTGTTTCTAAAGAACATGACTACAAATCAATTCCACATCTTTCGCACACCTTCTAGAACTGCCTGCGGATTCCTACACGTATCTATCTATACGGTGTGTGTGTGTTTATTAATGGCCAAGCTGTGGTCCTAAATAATGGACGTGGATGGGAGGCGCGTGAGAAGAGTGTGCGTGTGTGTGCTGTGGTGATGCTGAAAGAAATTAAGGAGGAAAAAAAAAAGAAGGGGGGGGGGCGGGCAATACATTAGTACTATAACACACACAGACACACACACATGTTTCGTTTTGTTTTTGAACCCTATTTTACTAACGTCTTTAAACCCAATCACCTAATTGACCCTCAGACCCTCACCTAATTGACACTCAAACCCTTACATAATTGACCCTCAGACCCTCACCTAATTGACCCTCAGACCCTCACCTAATTGACCCTCAGACCCTCACCTAATTGACCCTCAAACCCTTACATAATTGACCCTCAGACCCTCACCTAATTGACCCTCAGACCCTCACCTAATTGACCCTCAAACCCTCACCTAATTGACCCTCAGATCAAGAGTCGTCTTGGTGAAAAGATTTTGGCACTGGAAGGGGAAAGAGGGAGAACCCCCCCCCCCCCCCCCCTCATTTACGATACTATTGTTTTTTTCATTCTTGGAACGCAAGTTTCGATAGTTGGCGTTGAAACCAATTTGCTTTTTATTTTGGGACCCGGTTCTTCCAGATATATTAGACTAGTGCTGAAGAAATGAAATAAGTCTCAGCGAATCTGGAGTGCGGCACACAGTGAAGATACACGCGCAGGAGATGACTTGAAGTCATAAGGCGTGTAAGTGTCCTTGAGGTCAGAAACTGTATCGCTTCCAGTGTGTTTCCCTCATTGCTTGGTATCGAGTACCAACGTAGTACGGATGTCTGCTGCTTACTCATGTATATTCACTCAAGAGTTTGTATTTCCTGATTTGAGACACACACACACACACTTACACGTCTAGCGAGTTTGAAGGGAAAAAAAAAAGAAATTTCACAAGGTACGTACGTACGTTGGGGCACCACTGACCAGTCGTCTAATTTATTTCTTGTAGTCTGGAATTTGAGTGGTTGAACACATTCAAAGCAAAGAAAGCTACGTAGCCCCAACTATGCCTTCAACTTATGTGGAAGTAATTTTCACTGTCGGATTCATGACAACTCTGTCTACGGTGTGATCTGAGAGGTTTGAAAAGAAACATTCATTTTGTCCTCTTATCTCCCAACCACTGCCACACATCCCTAGTTTTCGATGTTTCAAAAGGTTACATTATGAGCGCGCGGGGACCTATGACGTAAAAGCCTCATAACAATACATTTTTTACAACACTCACTCAATCTGTCTGTCTGGTAAAAAGTGTGTACACGTTATTTCTCCCACACCCATTCTTGGATTAAGTTGAAACTTCGCATATTTATTCATTGACATAGAGAAGACATGAATCAATAAAACAAAAAGTAACCAATTAGACAGTTAATTACTGGATATTTTTTTTTTGTTTAATAGCAACAAGGGAAACTAATACTTCAGTATTCACAAATATGGCTAAATTTGTTGGGTTTAGTCCCCTTTAAAAAAAAAGGTTCACGCTATTTCTCCCTCGCGCTTTCTCCGATCAAGTAAATTATTTATTGTACCTAAAAAGCGTGAATCAATAAACAAGAATACTCAATTTGTCAATTCATTATTAGTAAATAACTTTGTTTGGTATCGAATAAGGGAAAAATGTACATAATTGGCAGATATAGGTTATATTCGCTTGTTTTATACATAGATCACTCACTGAAGGTGGTTAACCTGACTCCCTGTTCACGTGGTATGCGTACTGAATTGTCTTCCCAATGGTCTCGGGTTTGAACCCTACCTAATGTCATACACCGTCGGCCTGCGTAGTATGTAATAGTCTTCAAATCTGAAGAAACATCCGAAACATATTACAAGTAAAATGTAAAAAAGTACTTTTAAAAAAAAAAGTATCTAAGGGGAAAACTCCACATTTACAGACATATCTCTAAGTAGATTTATTTGGAATTTGGCCCTTGTTGTGTGGAGGGAGAGTGGCCCTTGAGGGACTGCAGGCACGACATGGCCTTAATTGTGCCGATGTGCCCAAAATCACAAATCACTCCCTTTTTAGATATATACATAATCAATTAAATACCACTATTTTATTAACCAATTGATAAATTGGTATATTGTTTTATTATTGATTCATGTTTTGTTACAATGAATAAATGTACAAAGTTTTAGCTTGATCCAACAACGGGAAGTGGGAGATATAACTTTTTCAAAATGTGTACGAGACAGAGCGAGTTGATTTGAGCTTTGTAAAAACAAAACAAAACAACAAAGAAATTAGTCTAAAACAAGATCATCGGAAGCCCGCAAAAGGAGGACATGTCCTCCGTCCGACATTCATCGGTCTAAAGTGTGAAAAAGTCCGTCTTTCCCTCTTTACTTTATTGCATTTTATCCAACGACCCACTTCAACTCTTTTTTAAAATGTTTGTCTGCGTGTGGGTTTAAAACTTTCAACACGGATTAACTAACTGAAACAAACTAGTCGACCCGCGGTGTGGGTTTGGGCAAACGAATGCTCGTCACCATAAACGCCAGAAGTATTCATGTAGGCAGCGTATTGTCGAGCAGAGTGTATGACTGTGCTTTCGTGAGTATGAACAACGGACTGGACGTCGCCATAGTTTTCCCAAAGTTCGATGGCATTTTCCTATAAATATGCGACTGATAGAAATAAAGTTACCTGATGCAGGAATTTCGACTACATTGAGAGACCTGTTGATTCCACTATGGACCTCTGAGAAATAAACTTTCACTTTGAAAGAACGCGGATCAGTGCACTGTGGACCTTTGTAGGAAATAAACTTTCACTTTGAAAGAATGCAGATCAATGCACTGTGGACCTCTGTGATAAATAAACTTTCACTTTGAAAGAATGCAGATCAGTGCACTGTGGACCTCTGTGATAAATAAACTTTCACTTTAAAAGAACGCAGATCAGTGCACTGTGGACCTCTGTGATAAATAAACTTTCACTTTGAAAAAACACAGATCAGTGCACTGTGGACCTCTGTGATAAATAAACTTTCACTTTGAAAGAATGCAGATCAATGCACTGTGGACCTCTGTGATAAATAAACTTTCACTTTGAAAGAACGCAGATCAGTTCACTGTGGACCTCTGTGATAAATAAACTTTCACTTTGAAAGAATGCAGATCAATGCACTGTGGACCTCTGTGATAAATAAACTTTCACTTTGAAAGAACGCAGATCAGTTCACTGTGGACCTCTGTGAGAAATAAACTTTCACTTTGAAAGAACGCAGATCAGTGCACTGTGGACCTCTGTGAGAAATAAACTTTCACTTTGAAAGAACGCAGATCAGTGCGCTGTGGACCTCTGTGAGAAATAAACTTTCACTTTGAAAGAACGCAGATCAGTGCGCTGTGGACCTCTGTGAGAAATAAACTTTCAATTTGAAAGAAACGCAGATCAGTGCGCTGTGGACCTCTGTGATAAATAAACTTTCACTTTGAAAGAACGCAGATCAGTGCACTGTGGACCATTGTGAGAAACAAACTTTCCAGTGAGAGGCACATGGTCACAAAGAACAAAATGTTGTGCATGGAGTTCCATGTGTATGTGTATGAAATGTGTGGATGAACAACATGAAAACATGGCTTCCACTGAGAACAATGATACTGTATCTCTTACTATAGATGGAGTAGATTGGAGGTGGAGTCATCATTTATTCGGTAATTAAACCGGTTCGATTATAATGTAACTACTTCTTAAGATTTTTCGTAATTTTTTCGCATTTAAAAAAAAAATTGTTAGGGCTAGAAATACAATTCACACACAGTAAAACAGTCACCGGATAACTCCATCCCCTCCTGTCTCAATTTAGTAGATTACAATGAATAGAGTGAACTAGTTTACGAGGCTAACATCTGTCTTCTTCACCACCTTTATTGACTTTGGAAGTACCCGTAGCGCCCACTGTTGTAGAGCTATATGGTAGAGCATAGATCTACGCGTACACATGAAATGATTTAAAATAACATTTTCCGTGAACACCTGCTGTTGATTAATCTTTTGTCACTGCTAATGTGTTGATTTGTTTACACAATGAACACCAGTCTTTACACAAAGGGGGTTGTATTAGCATTGCTGTAATTCCACATTTTAGCATTAACCAAATACAAATGACATTAGTATCAAAGTTGAAGAATTTCAAATGAGTAAGGTCCATCTTCTCAATTAAAAATTTCTACTGTTTCAACAAGATTGATTGAAAAGGTTCTTTAAAAAAAAAAAGAATTTAATTTGTCTTCCCCAATGCGATTCTAAAGTCTTTAAACAGCCGAATCGACACACTTTGTCCCGACAAAAGATTGAAGACTTTTGCAATCTTCTAGGAGAAACAGTACTCTGTAGACCAGACTTGCAATCTTCTAGGAGAAACAATGCTTTGTAGACCGAAAAAGGATGAGTTTTTGGATAACAGAAATGTTGGGAAACGCTTGGCATCCAAGACCCCTAGCTAAGAGGCAGACATTTTGGTCTAGAAGGTATCATTAGTAAAAGTTTGATTAGCACTGGCATAATGGAAAATCGTTTCCGTAAAGTCTCAAATTGGTTTACGTCTAACATGATCAGTTGATGCTAACTGTGTTTCTAAGTTGAATAAACTTACATTTTAAAAATATGAAATAACAATAACTGTCACAAACGAGGACATTTTAAAACAAAATCTACACTCGTTTTACAGTTGTGTAACAATCGATGAAAGTAGATAATCAGTTTATTGTATCGGTTCAAGACGAAGAACAAACTCATGATAGTTCTTTGGTGGAAAATTTCTGGGAAAGGTTAATGAGAAGGGACCCACCCCGATTTTGCCACACCGGGTGACACCAACCCCAGTGACGCCACCGATATAGTTTCATTTTCTAATGTGCTTCTGCCTTTTTTTTTCTTTTTTTTTTGTTTTAAAAACCTAACAGTCCGGTACCAATGAGGAATGCTCTAATGGTATACAGCCGTGACCTCCGTCAAAGGTGCCGATATAGCTTTGCCGGTAATGCAAGTGGGTAGCGGAGTTATCGAGTCCAAGCGTCCGAGATTCGGGTCCTGGTCAGAACTATTAATTATATCGCCATATTTAAATCACCATTTTCTATTCTACGACTAAAAATGAGTTGATGTTGTTTTTACACCTCTTTTCAACTTCCTGGAACCTTTTGGGTTGGAACACACCTGAACACAGATCTTGAAAACGGCTCTAATGATTTCCTAGAAATTTAACAGTTGCTGTATTACGTTAAGTAAAGAGTTTCTAACTCATTGGCCACACTGAGTAACTCCTAGTTTGACAGTTATAATTTTCAAAGTAAATTTGGTTAAAGAACGAGAAAATATTGATCATGCACGGACTAGACGTCTCCGGGTATTAACGCATTCATTGTAGAGTTGAAGAAATTAATGTTTAATACAATTTTGCGCACCGTCTTTTAAGTCTAGATCTAAAGGCCTATCATTGGAATATTATAAAGGTCTAGATCTAAAGGCCTATCATTGGAATATTATAAAGGCTAGATCTAAAGGCCTATCATTGGAATATTATAAAGGCTAGATCTAAAGGCCTATCATTGGAATATTATAAAGGCCAGATCTGAAGGCCTATCATTGGAATATTATAAAGGCTAGATCTAAAGGCATATCATTGGAATATTATAAAGGCTAGATCTAAAGGCCTATCATTGAAATATTATGAAGGCCAGATCTAAAGGCCTATCATTGGAATATTATAAAGGTCTAGATCTAAAGGCCTATCATTGGAATATTATAAAGGCTAGATCTAAAGGCCTATTATTGGAATATTATAAAGGCTAGATCTAAAGGCCTATCATTGGAATATTATAAAGGTCTAGATCTAAATGCCTATCATTGGAATATTATAAAGGTCTAGATCTAAAGGCCTATCATTGGAATATAATAAAGGCTAGATCTAAAGGCCTATCATTGGAATATTATAAAGGCTAGATCTAAAGGCCTATCATTGGAATATTATAAAGGTCTAGATCTAAAGGCCTATCATTGGAATATTATAAAGGTCTAGATCTAAAGGCCTATCATTGGAATATTATAAAGGCTAGATCTAAAGGCCTATCATTGGAATATTATAAAGGTCTAGATCTAAAGGCCTATCATTGGAATATTATAAAGGCTAGATCTAAAGGCCTATCATTGGAATATTATAAAGGTCTAGATCTAAAGGCCTATCATTGGAATATTATAAAGGCTAGATCTAAAGGCCTATCATTGGAATATTATAAAGGTCTAGATCTAAAGGCCTATCATTGGAATATTATAAAGGTCTAGATCTAAAGGCCTATCATTGGAATATTATAAAGGTCTAGATCTAAAGGCCTATCATTGGAATATTATAAAGGCTAGATCTAAAGGCCTATTATTGGAATATTATAAAGGCTAGATCTAAAGGCCTATCATTGGAATATTATAAAGGTCTAGATCTAAAGGCCTATCATTGGAATATTATAAAGGTCTAGATCTAAAGGCCTATCATTGGAATATAATAAAGGCTAGATCTAAAGGCCTATCATTGGAATATTATAAAGGCTAGATCTAAAGGCCTATCATTGGAATATTATAAAGGTCTAGATCTAAAGGCCTATCATTGGAATATTATAAAGGTCTAGATCTAAAGGCCTATCATTGGAATATTATAAAGGCTAGATCTAAAGGCCTATCATTGGAATATTATAAAGGTCTAGATCTAAAGGCCTATCATTGGAATATTATAAAGGCTAGATCTAAAGGCCTATCATTGGAATATTATAAAGGTCTAGATCTAAAGGCCTATCATTGGAATATTATAAAGGCTAGATCTAAAGGCCTATCATTGGAATATTATAAAGGTCTAGATCTAAAGGCCTATCATTGGAATATTATAAAGGCTAGATCTAAAGCCCTATCATTTGAATATTATAAAGTGTAGTATATCCATTAATTCGCTTAACCAGGATTCTTTCTCGTGGGGTAAAAAATGTTCAATTGTTTTTTAATCTAACATTCATTAGCTATTAAGAGAAAAACAATCGCTCTATAAGTTGTATACAGGAGATATTGTCTTTTTACAAACGGTATTGTTCATGTTTTAGTGTTTTAATGATATATCTATATTATAAAGTAGAATGTAAGTTGTATGCATGTATGTATGTTACTTATAGACATCAAAACCGCTTGACCAATCTTGATAAAACTAGGCAGGAATGTTTCTTGGGTACTAACTTAGACCGTAGTGTATGTATTGTAACCCTAAAACAAACTCAAGACCCTAAAAAACAAAATAAAGTTGTCCGACTCTATTAGAGCTATAGTATTTTAAATTAACCTTCAATTTTGTGTTTCAGAAGCATTTTTTACATAAATTAGTTCCTGATATCTGTGACGACAGTATTTCCTGGTGAACATTCTTTCATTAGACATTACCAATTGGTTACACATTAACACATCTCTCTACTGAGTCTATTCCTAGGTCTAGAACTCTAATTGAACTCTAAGATGATAAAACTTCTTTTCGCAAAGATAGTTTTATGCTTTAACACATAAACATTCTAATTATTGTCCATTCATTTGATATTTTAATCAATTTAACATTCAAATTTGTTTTTCTAAAGCATTTTTAATACATTCGTTCGCTGTTCGCTAAAGTTGCGTAGCCGTGTTGAGATAGGCCTATATTCATTCATGAAAAAAGGTCACGCATGCGCAACACAGAATGAACTCTATAAAAGCCAATTTTTAACTCTAGATTAGTGTAGATTTAGATCTGTGTCTACCTCAAGATCTACTTTATACTTTAACACATAAACATACACAATTAAGTCTATTCATCTCAAATTTTAATCAAATATATTTAGGCCTACAAGCAAATGTTTTAATTTGAAAAAAAAAATGGATTTCAGCCTATTAGCTATTTTGATTTGATAGCTTCATTCACACTATTTTTACATTGACACATTCGCTTTACTTATTACATTACAATATCTGGTCTAGGTCTATATTTTGAATAAACCATTTGATTGTCATTGTAAATTAGCTTTCACTTTAGACTTAGACTTAACTTAGGCCATCTTAGGCATTTTTAACCTTAAACTAGAATTAGACTAGACCTTTAAAAACTAAAATCAACAACAGTCATCATGAAATTGCTCTGGCTATTTATCCTAATAATTACTAAATACACACTAGCTGAACACAGAACTAGATCTACCTCAGTCAACACTAAACTTAAAAAGGAAAAAAACAGTCATAATCAATCATCACACTTTAGATCAATGCAACTTCAAAAATAACCTAACATACACATCCATAACATTAAAGAAGATTACCCATCACAAATGGAAGTTCTCAATCAGACACAGTAGAAATAAATACCTATCACTTTTAATATTAATAGCAGGAGTTGTAGAGTCAAATCCAGGGCCTAGATCTAAAGATAGATGCAACATCTGCAAAAAAGTATGCACCATGAAACAGAAAGCCATTCAATGTGACACCTGTGATGAATGGTACCATGCATCATGTCTCCATATGAATACACCTGTGTATTATGCCTTAGGCAACAAAGATGCATCATGGCACTGTGTACCATGTGGGTTACCTCAGTTTACATCAGGACTGTTTGATTCCTTTGATGGGGACACTTCTAACCCATACAACATCCTAAACACCATCACAAAACAAACTCACCAACCACTAGCCAGATCCACTCCTGTTAAACCTAAATCTACTAAAATTAATACAGCAGCCTCATTAGACAGACCTGCTAAAGAAGTAATACCAAAATACCTTAAAACCTTAGTAATAAATTTTCAAAGCATTAGGAACAAAACAGCAGACTTAGAAATTTTATTAGAATGTGAGAAACCAGACATAATTGCAGGAACAGAAACTTGGCTACATCCTGAAATTTATAATGCAGAAATTTTCAATAGTGATTATGAAATTTTTAGAAAAGATAGGGCTGATAATCATGGAGGAGTTCTTTTAGCAATAAAAAACACTCTTATAGCAGAAGAAATTACCTTACCTAACTCAAAAAATATATAGAATCTACATTTTGTAAAATTAATACAACCTCAACATCCCTAATAATAGGCAGCATTTACAGACCACCAAATTCTAGTTTAGAATACATGCAGGAACTATGTAATCAGATTACTACACTTAAAGAGACAAATAAAAATGCAGTTTTTTTGATTATGGGTGATTTCAACCTACCTGATATAAATTGGAAAACACTAACCATAGATAAACACCAAAACTTTAAGGACATAAATGAGCTTTTCATAGAAACTTTACACAACCTAAGTTTAGATCAAATCATTAAAAAGCCAACTAGATTAAACAACACATTAGATCTCAGTCTTCTTAAACAACAGACCTGGATTAGTAGTTGATTATGATATTATCCCTGGTCTATCAGACCATGAGATCATAAAAATACACAGATAAAAGCAGTAGCCAATACAAAACCCAAAAGAAAAATCTTACTCTGGAATAAATGTAACCTAACACAACTATACCAAGCTGCATTAAACTTTCAACAAACATTCTTATTTAAAAAAGACATTAACCAACCAGTCGATGACCTCTGGAATTTCATTAAAAACCATCTTAAAAGCATTATAGAAAATCATATACCAACTAAATACACATCAAACAAAATAAATAAATGCTGGTTTAACAATAGACTAAAGAAGCTTTGTAAACAGAAGGAAAACCTATATAGAAAATTTAAAGAAACCAAGGCAGAAAGAGTTTACAAAAAGTATATAAAAATTAAACACCTAACCCAAAAAGTAAGCAGACAGCTGCAGAGTGAATACATAAACAATGTAATATTTAAAGATAACAACGAAAACCTATGGTCATACATTAAGTCTAAGAAAATGGAAACAACAGGCATAGCGCCATTAAAAGATGAACATAACATAATACATAATGATAATGAAACTAAAGCAAACATCCTAAACAAATACTTTGCATCAGCATTCTCAGCCCCAGGAGACAAAGACATAATTCTTAATTTGAACCAAGTAGACAACATAGAAGATTTAGTAGTACAAGAAAATGGAATTCAAAAACTATTAGCCAACACCAAACCAAATAAAGCGTCTGGACCTGATGGTATTCCAGCTAGATTACTCAAAGAACTAAGCAATGAGCTAGCCCCAGTGTTCAAAATACTCTTTCAGGCATCGCTTAACCAGGGCAGAGTACCAAAGGACTGGAAAGAAGCTAATGTCACCCCCCCCCCCCTATTTAAAAAAGGAGAAAAATCTGATCCAGGAAACTACAGACCAGTATCACATGTAAAATCCTAGAACACATAATATGTAGCAACATCATAAACCACTTAGACAAACATAATGTCCTCACCCCATACCAACATGGCTTTAGGAAATATAGATCATGTGAAACACAACTAATAGGACTAATTGATGATTTTTCAAAAGGTTTAGATAATAGTGAACAAATAGATGCTATCTTACTAGATTTTTCCAAGGCTTTTGACAAAGTTCACCACCATAGTTTGCTTAAAAAATTAAAATATTTCGGCATTAATGGTCCACTGCATCAGTGGATTAAAGATTTTCTGATAGGGAGAGAACAAACTGTAATAATAAATGGCTCTAAATCAACACCAATAACAGTAAACTCAGGTGTACCTCAAGGAACAGTCATGGGTTCACTACTAATTTTAATTTACATAAATGATTTACCAAATTGCATTACTTCAGGAACAAAAGTCAGATTATTTGCAGACGATTGCATAATATATAGAACAATAAAAACAATACAAGACACAGATATTTTACAAAGAGAATTAGATGAATTACAGAAATGGGAATCAAATTGGAGCATGTCTTTCCACCCAGAAAAATGTCAGTTGTTAAGAGTAACAAAAAAACTAAAACAAATTAATTCCACTTATCTTATTCATGGCAAACCAGTAACACAGACTAAAAACGCAAAATATCTAGGTGTTATACTAAATGAAAAACTGTCATGGAATCCATATATTGATGAAACTTTAAAAAAATCCAACAAAGCATTAGGGTTTATTAAAAGAAATTTCTATAAATCAAATAAGAACATAAAACTAAAATGTTATTTAACCTTGGTTAGGCCAATAATAGAATATGCATCCACCGTTTGGGACCCCTCAACTCAAGAAAACATTAAGAAACTGGAATAAACACAAAATAGAGCAGTGAGATTCATAACAAACGAATATTCACATTTGACTAGAGTAACACCATAAGTAAAATCACTAAATTTAGAAAGCCTTCAGGACAGAAGACTCAAAAGTAAAGTAGCAATTATACATAAAACACTGAACCATAATCTTCAAATACAAAAACAAAATTTAATAAAATACTCTGAAAGACACGAAAATAAAGGCACATTCCTCGTCCCATATGCTAGGACAAATTTGTAAAAAAACTCCTTCTTCCCTAGTGCTATTAGAGCATGGAATGGGTTGCCTGAGCTAGCCAGAAAAACCAGTGACTTGGCAGAATTTAAGTCATTGGTTAATATGCATGACAAAATGCAAGACGCGTAGGACGTAATCATTTTTTTTTTAAAGTAACGTCTGTATTATATAAGATAAGAAGATAAGATATTTCGTTTAATTGTGACTATATCGACAGTAATGCGCAAATAAAGACCCGCGGGTCGCGGGTAACATATGTCTAGTATATATATATATATATATATATATATATATATATATATATATATATATATATATATATACGTCTGTAGGCCGAGACTATAATAGGGAGCCAAACTAGAATCGTTTATACCATAGCCTATATATCTAGATCAAGTATGCGAATAAAGACTAGGCTATCATCTCATTATGTTGCCATGTCTTGATCTGTATCACTCAACTAGAATTTTATACACCATGAGTAGATTAACAAGGATTTTTTTCAGGGGGTGGGGGTTGGGGTTGCAGAGAATCGCAGCGGAGCAATAAAAGAAAGGCTTGTCTATCATTCATGAGTTATTAAGAGCAAAGTTATCACTCTTACAAAAGGTCATCAGCTTTATAAATGAGAAATTGTCCTAAAAAATTATGTTACTTGGTTTACGATTCCTCTTATCAGCTTGCAAACTCTTTATGGGTTAAGGAAAAAAGGTGTGAACACTGGGTAGACAGGTATCTCGAAAACGGCTCCAAAGATTTTCCTAGAACTTTTACAATATATATATATATATATATATATATATATATATATATATATATATATATATATATATATATATATATATATATACTTTTGGGGAAAACATTACTAGCTAGTTGGTCACACAGGAAAAACTGAAAATATAATCATCTTAAAATTAAACTTTGTTTGCCTCTTTTAACATTGAACATACGTATTTATTAAAGAGTTAAATAAATAGACATTTGTTAACATTTTTCGCACCGTCCTATATATAAAGTAGAGTCACTATTGCAGAACACCGGACAGGCATGTTTGCGGAACAACTCGTCGAATAATTAGTTAAAATCGACTTTATTTTGAAATTTTCTGCTAAACTACTGCAACGGTACTGGCATGGTCCATTTCCAATATACGGGTTTTTCTTTCACAGCAGAAAATTAATTTTGACTCCAGTTTAAAGTTGACAGGTGTGGAATCGTCCATTATTTTTCGCGTACCAGGAGAACAGCATAGGTCAGGGCTTAAGGCTTTAAAAAATGATAACGACCCTTCACCTGCATGACACACCTAATTTTCGGTTTATAAATGGATGCGGAAAAACGTCATTTCGTAGCAATCTGCTAGGAATTCAATTTAAAAGAAATTGGGAGGTGCTCACACAGTTTTTACCTTTTTAAAGATAGTCACAATTGCGGGACACTATAGATGTCATTTATTTGACCTGGGCATTTAGCTTAATATTTACATAGTGATTTAGATTATCGGAGTTTAAATATGAGTTTGTATTAGTAAACATAAATTTAAAAACATTTAGAGAATAATATGACATATAATATATAAGTTATGATTACCAGACGTCCAGCAAAAGAGGACAAATCATAATATCAAATATCATGTATATAATATTAATATGACAAAAAAAGAATTAAAGAATAGTGAAAAATAAAACCTTGTAAGGAAAATCAGGGTAGTGTGACGTCAATTACAATGAAAGAAGAGGTTAAGAATCTTAAAGTGACAATGTGTGTCTTAAGCTTTAATAAAAATAAAATTAATGTAAAGGATAAGGAGTTCAAGTATTATATAAGACTAATAAATATATGCTTTTATATAGGCTTTGTTCCAACATTTTTACTGTGTTCTTAAAAAATCCTGTTCCGTACTTGTGACTGACCATATCTCAGTCGATTTGAATGTAAAATGAAATGCATTGCAAAACAAAACAAGGCATCCATTTTTATCGGAAAATGGATGGGCAATGCCTAGATACTTTTAGTTTTACCATAACCCTAACCTACGGTACGTGACGTTTTGGCGCCGCCGTTTTGGCCCCGCCGTTTTGGCGACGGGACGTTTTGGCGCGAGCCGTTTTAGCGACGGGACGTTTTGGCGCAAGATATCATTTGACGATAATTTAAAAACACGTAGCTTTTTTTAAATGAACCCTTGAATTTCAACGACTTAGGCAAATAACCATGGTGTCTTTGTATACTTAACTTTAAGTATTTTGAGAAACATGGTACATGTATTATATTTTTACTTATTATTAGCAAGTGTTTAGTATGTATAGCTGGAAATACCACACAGTTATTAAATAAACCAATGTTAATGTAAACAAATAATTGCATCAATTTTTAGTCTATAATCGTTTTATTTTGTTTTTAATTTTAAAGTAATATCTTGAAAAACTTTTTTGAAAATAAACGTGTGCCTCTTAATAAACACATACACAAGCCAAAATGTTTATTAAAGAAAATGATGTGAAAAACAAACACAAATTTACATTTAGTACGTGAAAAATATGTCTTAACACGAACACTCATGCAAAACATAGATATGAATAATTCTTTTAAAAGAAATAATACAATAAACGTACATAATGTATTTCGAGCCAAAACGTCCCGTCGCCAAAACGACCTTCGCACCAAAACGGCTGCGCCAAAACGTCCTGCTTCGCCCTAACCCTAACCCATTAAGGAGCAAAAAATTGATAACTAAAAGTAGCGCAAACTGTTCCGCAATAGTGACTCCCTGATCACTAACTGATATTCAATACTTCTTTCCCTTGCAGTAGACGATAAAATACCAAAAATGAACATACAAATTACTTTTTTGAGTAGGCCTACATTGAGCGAACATGGGCGTAGCCAGGGGGGGGGGGGGTTGGGGTTCAACCCCCCCCCCCCCCCCCGAAATGAATTAAAAAAAAAACGTTCTTTCGTTCCAGTTTTTTAGCGGCCCCGAAAGGGGAAAAGACGCTATTAGCTTAGTGTGGAATGTTTGTCCGTCCTTCCATCCGTCCCGTTTAGATCTCGTAAATTAGAAAGGTTAGGGAAAATCCGACATCATAATATTTTAGACCATTCAAAGTTCTAATGCAACGGCTACTTTTTTTTTTCTGAAAGCTTAAAAAAACAAAAAAAACAACTCATTTTTTAAAATCACTTATGCAAGTAGTTTTTTTTCATAAAATACACCACTTTTACAACTATTAACTATTAATAGTAACAAAAACGGGAGGCTCTTTAGTAGGGGAGATGACAATTTGACAATTTACCATAGTTTTAACATATTTATGCAAATGCTTTTAGATCTTTTGTCAAAATTTTTTTTTTACATTTATATTGCTAAGTTAAGTAAGTTCTGTTATATAAGTATTAAGTTTACACTAAAAAAATGTTTTGTTTTTTTTCAAAGAGAAAAAATCAAGTATTCATATAAGTTGGGCATAATTTAAAACAACAATTAATAAGTAGTTTTTCATATTATCACGTGAACTTCACCAAGCACACTACAGTATGCAAACACTAAAAAAATAAATATTTGATGCACGGAAGTTTATTTTTTACAGGGGTATATGACATAATAGACTGAACCTAAAAAACAATTAGATATTCGTTAGAAGACATCAGGCCAGGTTCACATCTAACTTCACATTCACTTTCACCTATCCTTTGATCTATCTGTGGACCGCTGGGGCACCACACAAGATCTGTCAACCTTCTTTCTCCATTCTTTTCTGTCAATTATCTTTGATAGAATTTCATTCTGATGTTCTTTCTGAAAATATTGAAACCTGCCTTTTTACCTGCCTGGGTGGACCACTTCGGGGGCTGATTTTGAGTTTGTGTTTCCACACAAACTGTCTTTGTAACGTTGTTAATGTTTTATTTACGTTTATTTCTACACAGATCAAGATCTATATAGATCTATATCTAATTCTTCTTTAGATCTAGAATTATTGTTAGAGCGCATTTGAGGGATTATTATTAGGTCAGTGTGATGATCAAATATGTTTTTACAAATAACACGAAACATCTGTAGGAAAGCGCTTGGGGTTTGGAAATAATTACTACAATTTGAAATGTAAAGAGTGTAGTTCAGTGATGCACAACTTAATTCGACCTGCGAGCCATTTCAATTTCGGACGCTAGTATCGCGGGCCACATACACGAATAGGTATCAAATTGACCTGAAACTATTTTATTAGAAGCCCGTGGAAATCTAGTACATACATTAATTAATGGGATATTTTGAATGGTCGAGAGGCCAAGTGCGCTTGAACTTGGCTTGGCTTGGCTACCTAGCAAGGGGCTCGAGGTTCGACACCCGACTCGGGCAGAGTTGTGTTTACTGAGCTCCTAAAGGCAGCATGGAAAACCAACTCCTAGATACCCCCTCCCCCCCCCCCACTGGTCCACAAATGAGATTGGACCAAAAGCACTCTGAGCATGCTATAAGCATGATAGTAGCGCTATATTAAAGCTCTAATAATAATTTATCCTTTTTTACGCGTCGGAAATGGCTTCCTTTCTTTACTTAAAATGTGAGAGACAGTGTGTAGTCAGCTTTGACATCAACTCGGTTGTCTTCTCTCTCTTTGTGTGTGTGTGTGTGTAACTATTCTCATCAATCCTCCAGCCTCCGGCACAAATCAAGAATGTTGCCATATGTTTCATAATGCCGTTTTTATGTTGTTGTTATTAAACAGCTACACTTTCTTTACTTATCAAATATGTTGGCTTAATATCATGTTACACAAACAAGTAAAGAACCATTCAGTTTTGCTGGTAGATTCCCATTTCATAAATGCACAAAATTAATGGCCATAGTAGAAATCCATAAGAGAAAAAATAATGAGGGCCTTAGAAAAAAAAAAGGGGGGGGGGTTTACACTTTGTGCCGACTTTTCGGCTTGCCGGATGGAACTACGTCGAAGGCCGGATTTGTCCTGCGGGCCGTATTTTGGGCATCACTGCTGCAGTTAATGATAATGTTTAAAACGACTATATCAAGTATTTTAAATGAAAAAAAAAACTTGTCGATGTATGTGTGCGTGTGTGTGTCGGGGTAGGGAGGGGGTGTGTATGGTTTGTGGAGGTGGGTTCTTCTATATAAGGTGCGTCTCTAGATCTACATTTAGGTCTAGCAAAATATAAAGGAATAATGCGTTAAGTGTGGACTAAGTTGAGAATAGTGAGCATTCTTCTTTCAAACTGTTCTTCGGGAACAGCAAGGCTGCCATGATTTATTTCTCAGTAGGCCTACTTTATAATTTACGGGTAAAAAATGTGTATACTGCGGGGCGGGGGGGGGGGGGGGGCTAGGCTGCAACAGGTGATTCAATGAAGGCTGTACTTTGTTTAAACTGTGCTTTACTGGCCTTTCAATGGAGTGGTGAACAAAAAAAGGGAGGCGACTTTAAAGTTCGTCGTTGGGAATGAGGGGGGGGGGGTTCTTTTGGATGGTGTTAAGAAATTATACGATGTCAATGTCGTTGTATCGCAGACTGTTCCACTGAAAAAAAATAACAACTATAATAATATTAATAAAAAGATTCAGGTCAAGCTAAACAGAAATTCGTAATGGTTATGCGCCTTTGGAATTCAAGGGCATAAGCAATGTGTGGATTGTTTGTATGTTTCCGTGTAGGGTCAGCCGTTCCTTTAGAAGATACAAGGGCCAAAGTTTCTTATTTGGGCAGAGGCGTTTTATTTAAAATAGTGTAGAGGGGCGCGTCATAATGCAGGGCCTAGAAGAGTTTTTTTTTTTTTTTTACATTGCCTACTCTATGTTAGAGGCGCAGCCCTGATATATGCTCGTATGTTATAATACTTATAGGCCTACAATTTAAGAATACACAAAATCAATTATATTTCTCTAAATCCAGTATTCTAATGTAGATTACTGTCTTTTTTATCTGAGAATGGATCTATATCACCAAACTAGAATTTGATTTGCTCCTAATCGATTCATATATGGGTGTAACCAGGATATATTTTGGGGTTGGGTGGGAATAAGGGCGTGTTAAAAATGTTCCTTTTTTCATCCATCATTCACATATTAGTGTAGATTAATCGCTGTTACAAAGGCGGCATTGTCTTGGTTTATGTTGCTCTTTTACGAGACTATATTGTTGAAATGACATAACATCGACTATGATTCACTTTTTACAACTAAGAAAAAAAAGTCTACGTTAAGTCGTTTGCATGTAACGATGACGTGGATATTAAAATACCAAACAACGACACCCTGACTCAAACAGTGGGTAAAAACTGAATATAAAACAGGGGGGGGGGGAGGGGGCACTCCAGGGCGTTATACTCTCTTACTCCGTCTGTCCCTTTGCGGAAATAAAACTTCGTCCTATGTTTGCAAGTTGACATAGCAAGTTAATTTGCTTGTATTAGGCATTTATACGAAATTATCTCGAATAAGACACGGTTTAAAAAGAAACATCAAATTGGCAAGGATTTTTTTGTTTGGGGTTAACGTCAAAACCTCCTTTGTTTACATTGAAGGCAAGGGGGAGTTGAGCTTCAAAAACCCTTTCTCTAATAATATAAACGAAAGCTAAACCACGGTCATCAAATAGGGAAATTTATTTTGGGGTGGGGTGGTGGGCAACCCCGAACCCCCTCTCCTTCCCCGACTGAGCCCATGAAAATAAACATATATTATATTTAGTGTATTATTAAATAAAAAAAAATTTAATAGTGCAATAACAATTAAATATAGCGTAAGCCAATATAATGAAAAACCAATTATTTTTTTTTAAATTGAAAATATAAACCATAAAGATTTATTTCGATAGCTACGAGTCCAATAGCCAAAGTCACATCCAGGTTAGTCTCTAGTCGACATTTGAATTTCAGACTACGTTTTTTTTTTGTGTTTGTTTTTTTCAACTGGCTGTATAGTTCGACTGACTCACATAATTATGCTTTCAACTAGTATAGACTCGGCAATTAACAATCATTACTGGCTAGTTAAGAGTAATTAGCACTCCCTTTATAATAACGTATTCAACCCAAACTATCTACATTGTTTCTGTGTGAAAATCATTATTTTTTTCTTGTGTCATCAATCCATTGCTTCTAGATCTAAAGGTACGTTCACACTAGACGGACAAGTCTATAAGTATGAAGAACATGATCAATATTAAATACATGTACAGCGCATGTGCAGTCTTATAAATTACAGACGTTACTTCAAAAGAGAAAATAATTACGTCCTACGCATTTCATGTGTCAATCTTAGTTATGCATGCTGATCAGGGACTTTAACTTTGCTAAGTCGTTGGTTTTCAGGCAACCCATTCCGTTCTCTAATGGTAGTGTAATGGCACTAGGGAAGAAGAAGCACTTGTACGAATTTGTCTTAGTATCTTTAGATATCTTTCACTTATTTTTTTCTATCTATCTATCTATCTATCTATCTGTCTGTCTGTCTGTCTGTCTGTCTGTCTGTCTGTCTGTCTGTCTGTCTGTCTGTCTGTCTGTCTGTCTGTCTGTCTGTCTGTCTGTCTGTCTGTCTATCTATCTATCTATCTATCTATCTATCTATCTATCTATCTATCTATCTATCTATCTATCTATCTAATCTATCTATCTATCTATCTATCTATCTATCTATCTATCTATCTATCTATCTATCTATCTATCTATCTATCTATCTATCTATTTGCCTTTCAGTCTGTCTGTGTGTATTTATCTTATTATCTCTCTAGTCTTGTCTAGATCTTTATTTATGGCCTGTAAAACAGAAATCCAGAACGCAAGTAGCTTTCCTTCTAGGTTCATGTCCCGAGGCCAGTTCTTTATGCACATTAAGAGCTTATCATAAATGTACTAGCAAACCTTCCTCTGATGATCTTCATCCGTTGACTACTCCTTTGTGTTCAGTTTTTTAAAAACTTTACCTTTGTCAAACAAAAAACATGAAACAATTTTTAATGTTTTTTTTTTTTTAAAGTTCAATTTCATCACTGAAATAAACAACATCCTACAATATAAAACTAGAAAAAAAAGATTAAAATTACTTTTTTTTAGCGCTATTTCACGTTCTTGGCTTCCTTAATGCGCTATGATCCTATCACTTGTCGAAACTAGATGGGAAAGAAGGAAACAATGTGAAATCTGTGTGAAGGTTACTGTGGCCGCTTTTTAAATGTATTTTAAAAAGTTGAATGATTTGAATTCAAACTCCTGACTCAAGCATCTTGAAGGGGACTAATTCAACTTCTACCAGCACATTTGTCAAGTACAATTTCTTTCTTTTGTTCAATACCAAACAAAATGATTAATTACCAATAGAAAATTAACAAATTGGTTAATTTTTTTTATTGATTCCTGTTTTGTCAGGTACAAGAAATAATTGAGCAAAATTTCTACTTGCCGTGGATAATAAAAAAAAAATCTAACCTGTTATCACTTTTCGGTATATAGAACAACTAAGCTAGAAAACTCTGCAGTAGACTAATTTGTGATTTTTAAAACACTTGCAATTATTTCGACATAATATGATTTTAAAGCCAAATCATAGACTTAAGTACAAAATTATATTTCCTTCCGATTCAAGCACTTATAAACATTTTTTTTAGTGCGTAACTTTCGTTCTACACGATTAGATCTACAAGTAGGCCTCTATCCTAAATAAAAAATCCTAAACATTGTCTCAATGAATATAGGGGCCAATGAAAGTGTGAGTGTGTGTGTGTGTTTTATTTGGGGAAGGGATGTAAAGGTTAATACTCTTTGTGGAGATAGGTTTCAATATGGTGCGTCTCTAGATCTAGATCCATGACTGATTATATTGTTACGAATCTCACTATCCAGGCTCTCTGCAAACTGCACCATACACCACCAACTTAAAGAACTTGACAACTCAGGGCTCCAAAGTAACGTAAAACTTTAATAGTTGAATAGATCTGAGCCAATACTGTACAATTGGCAGCACGTAACACAAGACTGTACAAATATCTCTCCGATAACACCGTACCGCCGTATCAACTCTTGCACTGGCCTCTCCGTCTCGTTCCGGGCTTGCGCTGGGTTCAACAGTTCAGGACTGACTTCACACACTAGGCTCGTTGTGTCGGACTCGATCACAGACCAAGATCAAGACGCCAGTCGTCTCAACTGTACTTGACAGTACTTCGCACTGAACCGTCGTAATGCTCCGTACATAACCACACCGTTGAACTGTGCTGTAGTTGACCGTGTTCTGAGCCCCTGTCGTGAACCGTCTCTCGTGAACCTTGCTGTATTGAGCCCCTTTTCTCGACCGTCTTGACTGCGACACCTCCGCTCTTATAGGGTCCCTACTGGCCTTCTCGAACCGGACAGAACACCGCTCGACGTTTCTAGGTGGTCAGATGACTACATCTCTCGTGACGCTCCTGAGCTCTGTTCAGGACGGCGATCCTTCCCGAACCGTCCTGTTGACTCGGCTGACCGTCGTAGCTCGTCACGGTTGACCGCTCGTCTAGCGCTGGCCTGGGGCGATTTGCGTCGGCTGACTACACACACACCACTACCCCCATCTGTTCCACCACCAGGTTTATAACAATATATATTTATTATATAAAAATTATGCATTTAAAATATGTATATATATATATATAAGCCAGAGAGGTAATGTGAAAGTCAGTCGTGAGTGAGCCGTTGCAGTCGATACAGACGATGTAAGACGTGTGCGGTTCTAGTGGAAGAGAAATCTGTACGACTCGATGCAAGTTAACTAGGGTAGAGTTAACTGGAGTGGACTACTGTCGTTAAAGTCTATACAGCGAACTACAGTGGACTTGAGCCGTTACAGTCGATACAGTCGATGTAAGACGTGTACGGCTCTGATTCGGTAGACTTGAGTACGACTTGGTTAAGCTTTGGGAGACCTGGAGCGATACTGGGAAGTGTGTTGTTGGTCTGTTCTGTGGAATACGGCTCGATGCAAGTTGATAAGAGAGGAATTGCAACGAAGTGAAGAGATGAATTGCAACGAAGTATAGCTAACTGTAAACTGACAGATATTGTACAGTCTTCTACGCTACATGTTACAGAGACGAATTGTTAGAGTTAATAGTCATTAAAGTTATATAAAGCTGAAAGTTGAGTCGTCAAGTTCTTTGCAGTGTTATTATTTGTTTGCCTACTAGTACATTTAGCCAGAAGGTTCAGAAATACTTAACAATATGATTAAGTGGCGAATTGTGATGTTTCTTCATTCAAACTCGATATGAGGAAAAAAATCAATTCAAACATTTGTAGTAAGGGGGCATTTGTATTGAAGTGTGTACTTTGTTTACATCTGTGCTTTTCTGGCCTTTCATTGGAAGGATAAACAAAACAAAAAGTGGGTTCGTCTAAAAGTTCGTGGTTCGGAATGAGATTTTTTAAATTAGAGGATGCTAAAAAATTATGGGATGTTATCATAATGCTGGCTATTCCACTGAATATACATGGGTTAAAAGAGTAGGCCCTACTATTGGCTGAGAGGCGTTTCACTTAAAAGTAGTGTGTTCCTCATAAAACATCTATTAAGTTTACAAAAACAACCAGTTATATTATTGTTATTGTTCATAATAATAACAAACACCAATAAATACCATTAATAGGTAAATGTTTACCATTCATTACAGCTTTGATAAAAACATTTTTTTTTCTTCTTGGATTCTTTCAATCACAAAGACACGTAATTCTTAAAGTGATGTCGGATGCGTGAATCATTATTCAAAAGCAATCCATATTTTACCGGCGGTCAAGAGACGGACATATATTGATGTTTATAGAGGAATAAGATTAGATAAAACTTGCACACAAGACGGTGATGGCTCCGCCCGTTGACCAACTGACCACAATGCTAGATTACATGTACGTATGACTAGACACTCAATTAGCACAATCTCTCTGGATATGGGCTCTCTATCCTAACCTGATATATAGCATCACTTTTCTTTAAGTGACAGTTTCCGATAACATTAGAAACTATGTAGATGTGTGACTGAGGAGCCCAAAGAATAGAAAAACAAACAAAATTTAAAAATACAATAGAAAAAGCTTATATTGGGGTAAGAACTGTACATTTGCGGCCATATATCTCAATTCTGTAGGATGATTTATTCTCCTTTTTCTATATCAAACAAAAAAAATAACTAATTTATTTGTTAATTTTTTTTATTGACTAATTAATTGGTAGGGAAAATGAATAATTTTGCACTTTTCAACTTGATCTGAGAATGTTAAGTGGGAGAAATAACATGTACAAAATGGATTTGTACCAGACAGACAGACTTAACCGCTGTTAATGAATAAGTCCTCAGTGGTAAGTCCTCAGTAGTAAGTTCGCTGTGGTAAGTCTGAAGGACTAAGGCATCATCAAAACCTATTTGATTTCCGAATGTACATTGTCTTTTTTTTTAAATTAAGCTAGATACAGGTGATATAAACACAATGAGGGTTCCTGTGGACCAGTCGTACTTACATACTGCACGTGAACAAGTAGGATATATATATATATATATATATGTATGTGTGTGTGTGTGTGCGCGTGTATGTATGTGTGTGTGTGTGTGTGTGTGTGTGTAGAGCGGTGAGCCAAGTTATCAGCTCATAAAGATATGTACTTTGTTAATCATCTCCCCATTACCGTATCTCCAAAATAGTCGCGGCACAGATTAAAACCATCAGCTCCCATCTCACAGGTCAGAAGTGTTTGAAGCTCAACCTTAGGTCAACGCTGTGAATGACCTTTGCGGAGAATGGGAGAGAGAGGGAGAGAGAAAGAAAGGGTAGGGGGCGGCGAGGGTCACAAAGTTAACATTAGCGGTATTTTAAAAAAAAAAAGACGAAAGTGGAGGTAATGCTCTTGCAAGTAACTGATCGAACACGCCCTTTAATTGTTGAAATATACAATATTATTTTTGTGTATGGCTAAGTTAACTTAATGAACTTTTGGTCACGCCATCAGCAATGCGTCACGTGAACATCGCCAAAGTCGGCGTTAATGTCTCTACCATGAAGCGGAAAGGCGGGTTGTATCAAAAACCTAGAGTTCATATACTGAAGAGCGGGAAGAAGAGGGTCTTGCGCTGACCTGTTGAAAAAATTATGTAACAGAAGAAAATATGAAAGAGACTCAAATAGTAACTTACTCAAATAGTAACTTACTCAAATAGTAACTTACTCAAATAGTAACTTATCTTAATCTGGTCGATCCCTTTGTAGGCTCGGCAGCACAAAATCTAGACCAGTGAAGGGCAAACCTTTTTAGGATCGAGCCAAAAATTAAAAAGAATATTTTGGGCGGGTCATTATATAAGAAACAACAATAGAAAATACAGAGATTTTGCATCCGATCTAAAGCAATCAAAGTGAAGCTAATGCTATGCCTATGGGTGAATTTAAGTTGTTCATCATTAAAAGTGTGAGGCCTTCGTCATCCAGTTATTTCTGACCCAGATTGTTCTATGCTGCTCATACATATTTGAAGATGCAAATATCGCACACATGTTCTGAGCATAAGAAAGTAAATTTAGAAAACTGGATTTCGTTCAATCGACTCAAGATGTAAGTCTGGTTTTACTAGGTGACAATTGAAACCAAAAGGCATTCTTAAAATATCAAAGTCGTTTTCAATGGCACAAAAATTTTTTTTTTTTCGAATTCGCACTGAAGTTATCAAGTACCGTAATCTTCATAATACCTTAGCTTGTCTTATCTAATACAGACGTTAATTCTGAAAAAAAGATGATTACGTCCTACACGTCATGCATCTAGTCATGCATGTTAACCAAATGAATAAATTCTGCCAAGTCACTGGTTTTCCTGGCTGGCTCAGGCAACCCATTCCATGGTCTAATAGCATTAGGGAAGAAGGAGCATTTGTACAAATTTGTCCAAATGGAACGAGGAATATGCCTTTATCTTTGTATCTTTCAGAGTATTTTATTAGATTTTGTTTTTGTATTTGAAGATTACGGTTTAGTGTTTTATGTATAATTACTACAGAAGGCTTTCTAAATTTAGTGATTTTACTAAAGGTGTTGCACTAGTCAAATGTAGGAACATTTTGTTTTAAAATTCTTATTTAATTTATAGAAATTTATTTTAATAAACCCTAATGCGTTGTTTGCATTTTTGATCGCTTCATCAATATGGGGATTCCATGACAGTTTTTCATTTATTATAACACCTAGGTATTTTGCGTTTTTAGTTAATGTTACTAATTTACCATTGATAAGTGAAATTTATTTCTTTTGGTTTTTTTTTTTGTTACTCTTAATAACTGATATTTTTCTGGGTGGAAAGTCATGCTCCAATTCGATTCCCATTTCTGTAATTCATTTAATTCTCTTTGTAAAATTTCTGTATCTTGCGCTGTTTTTATTGTTGTATATATTATGCAGTCGTCTGCAAATAATCTGACTTTTGTTCCTGAACTAATGCAATTTCGTAAATCATTTATGTAAATAAAAAATTGTAGTGGACATAAGACTGTTCCTTGAGGTACACCTGAGTCTACTGTTATTGGTGTTGATTTAGAGCCATTTATTATTACAGTTTGTTCTCTCCCTATCAGAAAATGTCTAATCCACTAATACAATGGACCATCAATACCAACATATTTTCGTGGTGAACTTTGTCAAAAGCCTTGGAAAAATCTAATAAGAAAGCATCTATTTGTTCACTATTATCTAAACCTTTGGAAAAGTCTAGTAAGATAGCATCTATTTGTTCACTATTATCTAAACCTTTGGAAAAGTCTAATAAGATAGCATCTATTTGTTCACTATTATCTAAACCTTTGGAAAAGTCTAATAAGATAGCATCTATTTGTTCACTATTATCTAAACCTTTGGAAAAGTCTAATAAGATAGCATCTATTTGCTCACTATGATCTAAACCTTTGGACAAATCTAATAAGATAGCATCTATTTGTTCACTATTATCTAAACCTTTGGACAAATCTAATAAGATAGCATCTATTTGTTCACTATGATCTAAACCTTTGGACAAATCTAATAAGATAGCATATATTTGTTCACTATTATCTAAACCTTTGGAAAAGTCTAGTAAGATAGCATCTATTTGTTCACTATTATCTAAACCTTTGGAAAAGTCTAGTAAGATAGCATCTATTTGTTCACTATTATCTAAACCTTTGGAAAAGTCTAATAAGATAGCATCTATTTGCTCACTATTATCTAAACCTTTGGAAAAGTCTAGTAAGATAGCATCTATTTGTTCACTATTATCTAAACCTTTCGAAAAGTCTAATAAGATAGCATCTATTTGCTCACTATTATCTAAACCTTTGGAAAAGTCTAGTAAGATAGCATCTATTTTTTCACTATTATCTTAACCTTTGGAAAAGTCTAGTAAGATAGCATCTATTTGTTCACTATTATCTAAACCTTTGGAAAAGTCTAATAAGATAGCATCTATTTGCTCACTATGATCTAAACCTTTGGACAAATCTAATAAGATAGCATCTATTTGTTCACTATGATCTAAACCTTTGGACAAATCTAATAAGATAGCATCTATTTGTTCACTATGATCTAAACCTTTGGACAAATCTAATAAGATAGCATCTATTTGTTCACTATGATCTAAACCTTTGGAAAAGTCTAATAAGATAGCATCTATTTGTTCACTATTATCTAAACCTTTGGAAAAGTCTAGTAAGATAGCATCTATTTGTTCACTATTATCTAAACCTTTGGAAAAGTATAGTAATATAGCATCTATTTGCTCACTATGATCTAAACCTTTGGACAAATCTAATAAGATAGCATCTATTTGTTCACTATTATCTAAACCTTTGGAAAAGTCTAATAAGATAGCATCTATTTGTTCACTATTATCTAAACCTTTGTAAAAGTCTAGTAAGATAGCATCTATTTGTTCACTATTATCTAAACCTTTGGAAAAGTCTAATAAGATAGCATCTATTTGTTCACTATTATCTAAACCTTTGGAAAAGTCTAATAAGATAGCATCTATTTGTTCACTATTATCTAAACCTTTGGAAAAGTCTAATAAGATAGCATCTATTTGCTCACTACTATCTAAACCTTTGGAAAAGTCTAGTAAGATAGCATCTATTTGTTCACTATTATCTAAACCTTTTGAAAAGTCTAGTAAGATAGCATCTATTTGTTCACTATTATCTAAACCTTTGGAAAAGTCTAATAAGATAGCATCTATTTGCTCACTATGATCTAAACCTTTGGACAAATCTAATAAGATAGCATCTATTTGTTCACTATGATCTAAACCTTTGGACAAATCTAATAAGATAGCATCTATTTGTTCACTATGATCTAAACCTTTGGAAAAGTCTAATAAGATAGCATCTATTTGTTCACTATGATCTAAACCTTTGGACAAATCTAATAAGATAGCATCTATTTGTTCACTATGATCTAAACCTTTGGACAAATCTAATAAGATAGCATCTATTTGTTCACTATGATCTAAACCTTTGGACAAATCTAATAAGATAGCATCTATTTGTTCACTATGATCTAAACCTTTGGACAAATCTAATAAGATAGCATCTATTTGTTCACTATGATCTAAACCTTTTGAAAAATAATCATTTAGTCCTATTAGTTGTGTTTCACATGATCTATATTTCCTAAAGTCATGTTGGTATGGTGTAAGGACATCATGTTTGTCTAGTCTTCCTTTCCAAGTCAGTGAATCAATGCTCGTTCAATGAGACAAGTTTTTTTGTTTGTTAATAAAGCTGTTGTTTGAAACCTGACCCCAGATATAACGGAATACGTTGAAGTTTTCCCTGTATCCTAATATTTAATCTGATTATGTAACATAGAGGATGTGAAAATGCAAAATCAAAGCATGCAGAAGTTTCAAATGGCCAATTTCACATTAACATGAAAGAAAGACACTATTTCGTTTCTTAGTTCCCAAATTCACTGGACATCGCGTCCTGCATTCTCATCTTGCTTTGGTGTAGCGAAGCATAATGGAATGTTCAGGTTGCTTAGAATTAAGGAAATCTTCAGTACTTTTACAAAGGATGTTTTGATGTACGATGGAGTGTAGGAAAACGCCATTGTTCTTGGGGTGACTTAGAAAAAACGACTATCACATTTGGAGTTCTTTGTTAATATTGTATATCCTTGATATAGGTATTGTCAACATCCCTAGACCCTCCGAAAATTCATGAATTATATCTGGCCATTTTGTTGTTCCCTTCAAGGAACGCATGCAGGATAACACTTCAGTACCGGTAACAAAGTTTTTCTGCTAAATAATAAAACACCAATAGCGCAGTATCATTCACATCGGTACTAATGTCCACAGTAATGGAGAAGAATTTTGTAAAATTGCTAATCTTTGAGGTTAATTTATAATGGAAAATTTTCATGTATTGATTCGACCCGAGATATTATAGTTTTTGGAGATACAAGTACAATTTCAAAATACTTTAAAGACAATATAAAGTTGACAAATAATTAATAATACATTGTTTTTAGCTAAGTCGATCTAAGAAAGTGTTTTCACCAATACACAATACAACTTGCCTGTGTTGCACATTTGTGAGCACTAACTTTTTGAACAATATTCATTTGGCTTGATAATTCATTTCGGAGAATTTTTTGTTTGTTTTGTTTTCTTTTGTATCTGCTGTCATAGATACATAAAAGGTTTTATTTTTAGTTAGACGTGAACTATCGGAACATCTTATGAGCGACAATAATTCCATTGCAAATCAGACACACTTGTTAGTCACTTCAATTTTTTTAACTCGTATTAAAATCTAGATTTTTTCTTTCATTGTGAATGACATTATTGTTTTTAATTATTAGGCTATAGCATCTGGCGGTAGGGGTGAAACTTCTTCCCGGGCAGGATTTGGCAAGCGGACCGTAGTTTGCCCATTACTGGTCTGAGAAATATTCAACTGTCTGACTAGACCAACAGTGCTTCTGGTGGCCTACAAATAATAGTATGCTCACAAAAATCAGCGTCTAATCTAGTACAATAAGCCTATCAGAGATATAGCTCTATACTTAGGCCTACTTAATTGACTAATAGGTTAACTTTTTCAATTGATCCATGTTTTGTTAGGTACAATAAATAATTGTTTAACATTTCAACTTGATCCGAGAATGGGTGTGGGAGAAATCAATTGCTCATTTGTATCATTTTGTTTATTTATTTATGTCTTGTCTATGCCAATGAATAATTGTGCAAATTTCAACTTGTCTGGGTTGAAAACTTAATGGGTTTGGGTGAAATAACGTGTACAAACTTTTAACCAGACAGACGAAGTGCTATAAGCTTTGTAAAAAACAACAAACCATTCATGCTTAAAGTATGAATGCCAATCACTAACAAGGAGAAAGAGCTTTTAATTAAATATATTTAGCCAAAATCTATAAATCCAAAATAATGTATCAAGTGGATGTACAGGTCTGTTTCACTTGACCTTTGCAATGAGCTCTACATCCAGCCCATGCCCACAGTAGCATACAAGAAGGAGAATGGCTAGAAGGAACATATTGTCTGTATTTCTCTAAACTATCAGACAGTGCACCTTACAAGATTGGGGTTTGCTCCATTCATTGACTTGTTTCTCCTTCACCAACACAAACCACCTCATAGTGCTCTTTCCTTACAGTCCATGTTTCATTGGGGAGGTGGAACTTATTGGTTTAAAACCTGTAAACCTATCTGAAAGTATGATGTTACACTACATTGACTGCTAGTATGTCTAAGTATTCTCATGTAGATATTTAAAGTTCATGAAACTGCAAATGTGATTCAAACCACTTAATACTAAAGACCAATTCATCCTTTGGACACAGGGATAGTCAGAACTGATTGAATCAGCAGAACTAAAAATACAAGTGCTTAGGAGATTTAATGATAGATATACACTCTAAAAATAAGCACACATTTTAATGATAAATATACTCTCTTGCTTCTAGATTTAGCCCACACAAAAAACAAAGTCCAACTATCACATGACTTTTTCACATCAATTATTTACTTCTCAGCAATGACATTCTTCAAACATTCCAATGAGAAGATCAATTATTCTATTAGTAGTAAACTTGTATCACAGCTAACTGTCCCTATTACATTTGTACAATGGCATACAAATAGATATGAAAAACCAAACAAATAAGCAATAATGTTAAAGTTTAGCTGTTAAAAGTTTTTTTCTTTCTTGAGGGGTCGATGCAGGCACAGCAGGAACTAAAACTTTTCTTCAATATCTTCTGGTCACCTCCAGCACTGACTCTTCTCTCATTGTGGACTTTTGTTCCTGTGGACACTGTCTTGCAGATCTCTTTAGAGCTAACAACATAATACTTGCATGGCCTGAGGTGTTCATCCAGTTCATAGCACACTGGAATGGCTAGGTCAGAATACACAAGGAAATGCCAGCTAGGGGGAGCATATATAAGGTTGTGTCGCAAACCAATTAAAATATAATAGACCAAATAACATTTAGTCATCAGCCCTTTTTTTGTAAACATATAGTACATAAGGGAAGTATCAGGAAACAAAAAAAAAAACATACAAATTTATGCCAATCTGTACACTGATTGACAGCACTATGATTAAGCTACTCTAAAAGTTTGGTGAGTTTAAATAGTTTATAAAAATAGTGTTAGTGCATTGCCATCTATTTAGCTTTGCCTTGAGCTGCCACTTTAGCCTGTGCAGCTTTAACTTCTTCTTCAGTTGCCAAATAGTAGTGTTTGACTGGTCGTAGATTTTCATCAAGTTCATACACCAATGGGATTGCTGGAAGAACAATGGTCAAACAGAACAAATGAAACAAAAACTGTTATATGCAACAAAGAAGAACAAGAATTACAAAAGAAACATTTAAAATCAAATAATAAAAAAAAAGGGTTGTAACTAATTATTATTTAATATTAAAAACAGAAAAAGTGATTTCACTGATTTAAAAGTAATTTGTGAGCCTATGACTGATTTGGTAGGCCTGATTTTAAATAATTTGTAGCAAGGAATATTATATAAATTAAATATAAAACAAAAATTTAAAAAGTTGGCTAGAATCAGACAAGTAAAACAGAAGAACTTTAGCAAAGACAGATTTAACATTTTTCTTTTTGAAATTCGATTTCCTGAAATTTTATTTTAAAATTAGTAGCAAATTATTAAGAAAATATTTTACAATAATCTATAAAATGTTTTAAAATATTTTTTTGTTTTAGTAACAAAAAGAAAATAAAAGCGTCAACAATATTTAATGATTAGCAAAGTAAAAAAACAAAACAAAAAAACAAAAAAAAACAAACATCAAGCACTAACCAAACAAATGGATATCATAAACATTAGCATTTAACTGACCTGTGGGTAGATTTAATCCAACAATGTCATTGTCTGAGACATTATCTAGATATTTGATCAAGCCTCTCAAGCTATTTCCATGAGCTGATATAATTACTCTTTTACCTGACTAGGATTTGAAAAAATTTTTTTTTGTTATAGCTTTATATAGGTTTTTTTTTTTTTTTTACATATTCACAGTATGATCAGCATCAATAGCCAGTTACAAAAATTGTGTAGAATAATCTAAGTATATTTTCCCTGTTTGAATTTTTTTTTATTCCTTTACTTTTAAAAAAAAAATTAGAACATGTAAAAAATAAATATGTAAATTTAAATTAAGTTTAATTCAAAACGCTCAATTTTCATAAAAACATTGAAATAATGCAATAAAATTACTGCTAAAAAATACAACTTAACAATATTTTTCACAATAATAATTTTGTTTCAAGGCATCTTAATGTTTAATTGTATGTAAAATATGAGCTCTGCCTATTGTGTGTTAATCCTTTTAGTCCATTGTACTGATCGATTGATAATTTCTGTAATAGCCACTCAGCCAATGCACCTAATTTGCTTAGCATTTTATAAAAAAAGGTGTTATTGTCTGTAATTGAATTTCACTGCAAAAGTCTAAACCTATACATTTGAATTGACTTAGTGTAATTGGTTATAAGAAAAAATGAAGAAATTTCAACGCTAATGAATCATGCACCTCAACAGAGGTCCAGTCTTTTAACAATCCAAAAATAGTTCTTAAACTCCCTTAAGAGTCATAAGTTCATTGAAAATATGTTTCCAGTACAAGGGACAGAATCAGTTAGAGCACAAATGATTTAAAAGAGTGTAAAACACACAGCAGGAAGTTGTGTCCCCTAATGAACCTATGTATAGGGTACAGTTAGCTTCAGGACCTGACTTTTGTAAGATTATAATATTTGCTTTGCTGTGTAAAAACCTGAATTTACTAAGATATACATTTATTTTAAAAAATTATATTTTACAATCTAAAGCAGCGGTTCTCAACCTTTTAAGCTCGGCGACCCCTTTATACAATCCCCTACTCTGCCGCAACCCCCCACACACACATAGAGAAATAGAAGAGTAGACAGTAACAATCCATATTTTCGATGGTCTTAAGCGACCCCTGGCAAATCGTCAATCAACCCCCAAGGGGGTCGCGACCCACAGGTTGAGAACCCCTGATCTAAAGCCTCACAGTTACTTTCATTAAGATTGTTGTACTTACCTTAATAGCTGGGACAATGGAGTCATACCAAAATGGAAGTGTGCGTTCAACAGTATCTTTAAGACATTCACAAGCTGGTATCATTCCTTGATCCATGTCCTTTAATAATGATTATTATATTGTTACTAATTCAGTTTCTAATTCTACTCAAGAATTAAGAAATGTTATAAAATTAAGTGAAAGCTTGAAACTTACAGCATATTGCTTCGACTTTCCAGACCAACGCTCATCAGACTTTTCCAGAGGGGGAGGAGGAATGTCATAGGAGCGACGCCAGATCTGAAAGAAAGAACATTCCATTACTCTGCCTCAGCAGCCTCTGAAAGCTTATATATTTATAGAATCAATTTCTCTTTATGCATAGTTCTGTAATAACATTCTAAAATCCCACCAAAATTTTTTTTATTTTTGTTTCAAACACGTTCATCTTTATTACACAATTTTGATTGATTGCAAAAGTTTGCTAACCAGATATTGCTAAGCAATTAGATGAATTCTATTTGAATATTTTTTTGACAGAGACATATTTTGTAATTGTATAATGTGCCAATAAACAAATACATTTTACACTTATTATGATTCTTGTATAAAAGATAATGGGACTACAGAACTTTTATTGAAGCATGCACTATATCTAAAACAAGGTTTGGTTTTAATGATTGCAAAACGTCACAAAGTGAATTACCTGCACTTGATCTTCTCCATATTTAGCAGCTGTTTCAGATTTATTTAGACCTTGAAGTGCTCCATAATGTCTTTCATTCAAACGCCAAGTTCTCACTACAGGAAGCCAATGGCAATCCAGCTCTTCTTGAATAAGGTACAGAGTTTTAATGGCACGTTTTAGAACACTGGTGAAAGCTATATCAAATTCATATCCTCCTTTTTTAAGGAGCTGGAATAAATTGATGAAAATAAATTGCAAATTAGGAAACCCTATAGAACAATTATGAAATTTATAAATGGCAAAAATGAAATAGAGCATGATAACCTAAATGTAATTTTATGAATGAGTTGTTTTTTTAAAACCAGATATAGTTTGATTAGTGAAATATTTTTAGTGATAGTGTGACAAGATTTATGTCTTTTATAAACAATCTTTAACTCTGCATTAGTAGTCTATTAGGTAAAAGCAATGAAAATGAATACTATTTTGTTATGCACAATATAAATACATTTTCATTTTGTTCAAAGTCAATTTTTAGTTGTAATTTCTTTTCAAATTTAAATTACATAAACTATATATTAAGTTTTGAAACAGGCTGGATATTAATTAGAATTTGTCACATTTAGTAATATACATTCTGGATCACAGAGAATATAGACCTTAGTCTTATCTACATTTTGTGAATATATCTAACCAGAGCTAAGCTTGGTGTCCACATGGGAAGGGGAGGGTGGGTTGGTTAGTTGTGTCACAAATACTTCTCACTCCAAGTGAGTATAGCCTTTAATCTTGTTTGATAAAATGTGCATAAAGTTATTCGAGTTGGTGCAATAGAAAATTATATTTTACAATCTAAAGCAGCGGTTCTCAACCTTTTAAGCTCGGCGACCCCTTTTTACAATCCCCTACTCTGCCGCATGATTACAATTTCATGGGTATTCTCTTTTTTCAATGAAGACCTGTTTTCTAATGTGGCTACAAAACAGCTTTTCTAGAGAAAGTACAACATCAAGAATACTGAGCAAGATGTCTCTCCATTTTTATTTCTTTCTTACATCCCATATAAAAATAACTTTTTTTCCATATCCGCTTAAATCTGGTTAAAATATTTTCCTTTTTTTGCAAAGCTTGACCAGCCTTCGCTTGTTTTCTCACCAAATCTATTGCACAAATTCATGTACTGATACATCACAAAAGTACTGTTAACGTTTATCAGTGTATATAGATAGAAAGCATGTGTAACATTTTGGACCTTCAAATGACATTTCTGTCAAAATTATTTGCAAGAAAAAAAAAGCCATTTATCTAGATTTGTGATTTTGGGCACATCGGCACAATTTAGGCCATGTCGTGCCTGCAGTCCCTCAAGGGCCACTCTCCCTCCACACAACAAAGGTCAAATTCTATACCGTCAAATAATTAAAATCAAGGTCTATTTACAATTAAAATAGTAGAGGTAGTAAAAATTTAATAATTTGGTAAAAATATAATGTAAAAAGTACAGAGTTTAGAAATCAGATCTTCGTAGACAATCCCACTTCCGGGATAAAGCCCAGTACCTTCCCAGGGTCGACATTATTGAATAGTGTTTTTAAATTAGTGGCTCTAAAATATTTTCCCCTGACATCCTGGTATCTGGGGCAGTCAATGAGGATATGTTCCACGGTGAGGCGAGAGTCACAATACTCACAAAGTGGGGGCTCTTCTTTCTTCAGCACAAAAGAGTGCGTGATGTAGGTGTGGCCAATCCTAAGTCTAGACATGGTCGTGCTACCACGCCTTGTCAGACCCTTAGATGTGGACCGCCACCTGACATCCGCCACAATCTGCCTGAGTTTATTGTGAGTCTCAGCCTCCCATCGATCCTGCCACTCTTGGTAGATGGCAGTGGCAATACTTTGTCTCAGGTCTGAGCAGGGAATTTGAGTTCCTGATACCGCATGATTTAGGGCTCTCTTTGCTTCTCTGTCTGCGGCTTCGTTTCCCTCAATGCCCACATGGGAGGGGACCCAGATGAAGGTGACATCCGTATGGTCGGCTGTTATTTGGTCCAACAGCTTCAGGCTCTTATGTACCAGTGGAATGTCAGTCTTCATCCGCCCCAAAGCTTGCAATGCAGATTTGGAGTCGGAGCAGATTATAAATTTCCTCCTTTCTGATGCTTTGACGGCCATAAGTGCAAGCGATATTGCATGCAATTCGGCCGTAAAGATGGAGCAGCCATCGGGGAGTCTACGGGAGATTGTTTTGTTCCGAAAGGAGCAGGCACACGCGACCTTTCCATCCATTTTGGATCCGTCTGTGTAGATGGTGCCACAATCTCCGTAGCTCTCTTGCAGTTCCCTAAAGTGGACTTGTAGTATGCTTGGGTCTGTATTTTCTTTTTTGAAATTAAGGAGGGATAAATTTAATTTGGGTTTATTCATTAGCCAAGGAGGATTCTGAGGGGTTTCTATTTTAGAGATTTGGTTAATGGGTGGGGTTAAATTTTGGATGGGTTCTCTCATTCGAAGGCCTAACGGCTGTATGACGTTAGGCCTTCGATTGTATAATTCTACCTCTGTGGGGTTAAATATGGAATCGAAAGCAGGGTTCGTAGGGTTGGATTTTAGCTTGACTATATACTGCATTGCAAGCTTTTTCATTCTTATATCCATGGGGAGTTCTCCAGCCTCCACATGGAGGCTTGGGATAGGTGATGTACGAAACGCGCCGAGACAGAGACGCAGGGCAGCATTTTGTATTGGTTCCAGTATTTTTAGGTACGACTTCCTTGCTGCTCCATATATTATGGATCCGTAGTCTAGCTTGGATCGAATTAGACTCCGATATAGCAGCAGCAAAGTATCTCTGTCAGCTCCCCAGTCCGTATGGCTGAGCACTCTAAGTATGTTTAATGACTTTTGGCATTTTCTCTTAAGTTCCTTAATGTGGGGGAGAAAATTAAATTTGGAATCTAGAGTGAGGCCTAAAAATTTTGTAGTTTTCACGACAGGGATCTTCTTTTTGTGTATAAATAGTTCAGGGTCTGGGTGGAGTCCCCTTAAATTACAAAAATGCATACTAACTGTTTTGGAGTCCGAAAATTTAAAACCATTATCGTTTGCCCAATTTTGAATTTTGTTTAAACATAACTGTAATTTTCTTTCTAGGGTGTTCATGTTTTTCCCATAAGTAAAAATGACAAAGTCATCAACATACAAAGAGCACTCTATGCCAGGGGACAGAGCATTTATGATGCTATTTATTTTTATGTTGAACAGGGTGACTGACAGAATGCTGCCCTGGGGTACACCCATTTCCTGGTCATGAGTGTCAGAAGTGGTGTTGCCCACTCGAACCTGAAATTTTCGGTCTTTCAGGAATTCCCCCACAAAACGGGGGAGATGTCCCTTAAGCCCCATAAGCTCCAGATCACGTAGAATGCCATGTTTCCAGGTTGTGTCATAGGCCTTTTCTATATCGAAGAATACAGCTACTAGATGTTCTCTTCTGAGTAATGCATTTCTGATACAAGCTTCCAGCCTTACCAGGTGGTCAGTTGTTGTCCGCCCTTGCCGGAATCCGCACTGGTAGTTAGAGATCACTTTGTTCCTCTCCAGGTACCAGACCAGCCTACTGTTAATCATTCTTTCCATGGTTTTGCAGATGCAGCTTGTTAGTGCTATTGGTCGATAGTTAGCTGGGTCAGAGCCGTCTCTTCCCGGTTTAGGTATCGGTATAACTGTGGCTTTCCTCCAGCTGTTTGGGAAAGCGCCTGTTTGCCACACACAGTTATAGACCCCTAGCAGGACTGCCAATGAGGGTTCGGGAAGGTGCTTGAGGAACTGGTAATGGATTTCATCTTCTCCAGGCGCTGTGTCATGTGACTTGTCTAGCGATTCCCTCAGTTCCTCAAGCGAGAACGGTTTGTTGTAGTCTTCATTGTTTTCTGACCTGAAATCAATGGAGTGTCTTTCCTCCCTGGTTTTGACTTTTTGAAACTCTGGCGTGTAATGTGCAGTGGATGACTTTTCTGCTATTGAGGATGCAAGGCAGTCAGCTATTTCTCTGGGGGACGTGACAGTTCGTCCTTGGTTTTTCAGATGCCCTATTGCATTTGATTCTTTCCCTTTGATTCGCCTTACTGCCTTCCAGACCGCTCTAGCAGAAGTTTTGGCATCCAGACTGCCGACAAAACTTCTCCAGTAATTCCTTTTGGCTGACCGTATGGTTTGTCTAGCCTTTGCTCTAGCTATTCTGAATAGCTTTAGGTTTTCCTGGGATGGATTTTTTATAAATGCAGCCAGTCGTTTTTTCCTATCGCCAATAGCACCTTTGCAGGCTGTATCAAACCATGGTTTGCTAGGCCGTTTTGGATTTGCGGAGGTTAGGGGGACAACTTTCCTGGCTATACTAAGTAGCTTGCTAGCAAAGGTATCAGCTGGGTTCTGCTCATCGAGGATATTTTCTGTAATATCCTCTGAGCATCTTTTTTGGAATTCTTCCCAATCGGCCTTATTCAGTTTCCACCGCTGAGGTCGTCCCAATGAGGGGAGATTGTTAGCAATGATGATTGGGAAGTGGTCACTTCCCCGTAGATCATTGCTAACTGACCATTTAAAGTCGTCCAGAAGTCCAGGGACGCATACGGTGAGGTCAATGCATGTGAGAGATCCAGTTCCTGGGTGCAAGTAGGTCGGTGATGCATCATTAAGTATGCATAAATCATGTTGGAGGAAGATATCCTCCAGCATACGGCCTCTTGTGTCGGTATTGTTGGAGCCCCAAATGGTGTTATGGGCATTGAAATCCCCAAGGATTATGTAAGGCCGGGGGAGTTGTTTCAATAGGTCCTCCATGTCTGTTTGGTTTAATGGAGCGCCTGGTGGTAAATACAGGCTGCAGCAAGTGATAACCTTGTGAAGGGTTATCCTAGCTGCTACGGCCTGTAGTATGGTCTGTAGTTCAACCCTCTCATGGGGGATGCTATCCTTCACAAGGATACAGACTCCACCTGATGCTCTCTCTGCATCCTCAACATTCTTGCTGTAAGCACTGTAGCTTCGGAAGCTGATGCTATCTTTCAGAAATGTTTCCTGTAGACAGACAGCTACAGGAGTCTCAGAGTCCATCAGTAGCTGCATCTCCTCATAATTGGCCTTGAGGCCTCTGCAATTCCACTGTACAATTCTGGAATCCATGGCTTATTCTAGATGACCTACTTGGAGCTATTTGGCTTTGGGAGGCCCCCGGAGGGGTTTCCCTTAATTCCAGTGACCTTGGTATTTTTATTCTTGGGTTTGGATGGAGAGGAGGACAACCCCCTTTTGGGGGAAGTCTTTCTCTCTGGAGAGGGGAGATCCCTCTGGTTAGAGCGGAGGTTATTTCCTCCTCGCTCACCTCGGGCATCCTCTCCGCTTTGATTTCTCCCCTTAGGGAGTTGGTCAACCTCTAGTTCGGTAGAGGTTGGGGTGTCTGACTGGTTTCTCTGAGGAGAACCTGTGTCAGACATGATGTCTCCGGGTTCTCCCGGAGTATTGGTTTTGACTAGCTGCTCAGTCTCCATGCTCTCATCAGCGAGCACAGAGAACCTGTTCTTTAGCATGACAACAGAGCTTTCTTGTTTCTTCAGAGGTGTGTTCTTTGGCGGTGTTTTCTTCTGAGTTGGAGGAGGAGGAGGGGGTGGTGGGGTCAATGTGTCCGTCTGTGTGGCTATGGATCTTCCTATCTTAGCAACAGCCTGGGCATAGGTTTTTGTCAAGCCGAATTGGCCTTTGGCTAGGGCCAATACAGCCGATTTCGCCTGGCTGAAGGTACATCCATTTCTTGCCTTGTACTCCTGCACGGCAACCTCCTGTTTCCACACAGGGCAGTCCTTGGAGTAGGCTGAGTGGCCAGCGTGACAGTTTGGGCATTTGAACTGGGCTGTGCAGCCCTTGTCCTCATGACCTTCTCCAGCACATCTGGCACACACAGTGTTCCTCTTGCAGACTGCCGCGCCGTGTCCATAACCCTGGCACTTGAAGCACCTCAAGGGGTTAGGTATGTAGGGCCTCACTGGAACTCGTAGGTATCCTGCCTTCACATACTCTGGCGGTGTCCTAGTTCCAAATGTGAGGATAATAGTGGCGGTTTTGACCTCCTCACCATCCCTGCGCCTGGTAATGCGCCGGGCATGGGTGATTCCTTCAATGCCCTCCACTATTTCCTTCTCGGAACATTCCAGTAGGTCCCTAGAGCTGATTACACCTCTGCTGGTGTTCAGACTCTTGTGTGGCATGACTTCCACTTGGAGATCACAGAGTCTTCTGCATCTTAAAAGCCCATCAGAGTGTATCTTGCTATCAACTTCTACTAGAAGTTCCAAAGACTTGTGTAGCTTAGACACACTCTTGGGCTCTCCCACTACTGACTTAAGTCCCTTGTAGATGACAAAAGGGCTCATCTTTGTCAGACTTTTCCCCTCCTCTGTGCACCTAACCACCAGAAATGATGGCCAGGTAGCACAGCTTTTTGTGGCCTCCTCCTTTCTGTCTTCCATGCCGCGTCTCTTGCCCAGACATAGGTCTGGGGCAAGTAGTTTTTTTGAAGTTTTTTTTTCCATGGGTGTTATATATTAGTTCGGCACCTGTGCTCCCCACCCGCCATCGAGTCCAACAAGGGGACGGGCCATTCGGAAGTCCAGAATGAGCCCGCCAGGGCTACACAGGTGCTATACTCAGTCAGCTACTGCATCGGACATGTGCCCGATACAGCAGCTCCCTGATTGACCCTCTAGCCACCGCCCTCCAGCATAGGTCGAAGACCTATACTGGTAGCTCGGCATGACCAGCCGGTTGACCCAGAGCGGGCCATCTGGGCCTCAGGTCTAGGGGAACTTGGAGCCAAAGTATTGTGTTGTGGTGGCTTATCCTCAGATAGCCATCACTCAAACACCAGGATCTCTTTATCCCCCCTTACCCGTCGCAGTCCACGGCAAACGGACTGGTCTAGGACGTAGTGAGATATTTAGAGATAAGGAGACAGAGTGATGATCAATGAAGGCAGATTGAGGAAAGGAGGAGGCAGACACAATGATAGAAAAGAAGTAGAGCACTTTTGAGCTCCAAAAGTGCTAAGGAAAGAGGAGCGCAGTTTAACGTCTTGTCTCGGGACGCCCATTTATCTAGCAACTGTAAATTCTTTATAAAAATTTTAGTATCAGCCTGTCAGGTCCACACCTCTTGAACCCACATCAATGCCACTGGTTCTATCTGACTCTATATAAATCTAAATGTCTAAATTTCTAAACTAATCTAAATTTAAGATATTATATACATCTGATGTCTAAATTAAGATCTATTCTAGATTGTCTATTTGATCATATGTAGATTAAATCTATGTGGATTTTCTATATTGGCGTATTATGAATAGAAGAATGGGCTAAAAGGATGTCATGACCCAATAGCTCCCATTGCGGACGTCAGCAGCAGTTTTTAACCTTTCATATACAAAGTCCACATCATGTCTCGCTCAGAATGATAAGTCAAGCAAGGTAACTGAAAACTAGGTGTGTATAGCTATTTCATTTTTTTAAATGAAAATTGCAGATACTGCTGTGTACAAGGCCTAGATCTACCTGGGAAATTAGTATTTTTGAAGTTTGTTTTCATTATAAAGGTATTAAAAAATATATTATAAATATTTAAACTAGAGTTATTTTTATATAGATCTAGATCTAATCAACCAGATAACAATCCGGGCCTGGGGGGCTTGACCTCTTTAGGGGCCCCTGCATATTGACATTCGACATCATGGCATAAGATGATGCGTAATATTTAATGTAAAAACAAATTTTGGTCACTTATTTGGGCCCCCCTCCAACCACCCTAGTTACGCCAATTATAACAATTAACAAATTACAATAGATCTATATAATGATATAATCTATATATAAAAGCTAGTAGTAAATATGTTGAGTTTAGTAGACACTAGGACTAGATTTATAAGATTAAGTATCATTTATTCTTGAGATTGACAAGACTTTGACTTTGTAGTAGTGTCAGTAGATCTAGTAGTCTACTAGATATAACTAGATCTAGAATCTATTACTTTCAATTTTAACTTTTGAGAAGAATTATCATTATGTCTAGTTTATTATAATTATACTTATAATTACTATAATTATTATAGAATACAAACATCTTTGATTCTTTCTCAACTCTCTGCTAGGTCTGTCTAGAATCTAGATCTACTTCAGTAGTTGTGGAGCTATTTCAGCTAGACTAATATTAATTAAATTACTAGATCTACTATGATCTAGACTAGTTACTCTAGTACTTGACTTTATATTCTAGTTTTAAGTAGAGAAATCATAATCAAATTATAGATTTAATAAATCTAATGACTAATGTAAATAATCAAGATAATCTAAAATTTATCTTACTGCCTTTTTGGTATTTTTTTGTTACCTGACCACCATAAACTGCTTCTTGAATTCCAGTCTGTGATAATTCTGCATCGTGCCAGCCACAAAACAGATTTTTCTCATTGTAGACACTTTCACCGTGTCTAATTAAAACTATTTTATACTTTGTAGTCATTTCTAAATAGTGTTTCTTCTCGGAATACTGCTTAGCAAAGGATATTTCGGTAATATGCAAAATAATTTCGTATCGACCTTGAATGTCAAGGTTTAGACTACTACCTTGACCTTACATTATCAAAGAGAGACTACTCGGTAAATTGAATAACAAGATGTTTTAGTCTTGGTTGTCTCTCTTAATTATTATGCAGCATGCAATTATTATTTAGCCGCAGTATTTGAAATTTGGTTCCCGGTCACTTCATCCCCTGGTCATTTCATCCACTGGTAATTTCATCCCCTGGTCATTATCATCATCGACAATCATGGATAAAATAGCAGGTTAAACAAGTGCACCCGGTTAAGATACTAGTGGATATAGCAACGTTGTTATTTACCGTCGTCTGGGTCAACACAGAGCTACTGGCAGCAGCAAGAAACAGAGAAACAAAATACGAGCATCATCATCATGAATTCACTGCATTTGCTATGTTGATGAAACAACATATAGCCCAGGTCCTGTCTGTGGCTGTTCGGTTCTTTTGATGGTGATTGTATTCAATAAGACTTCAGTGGTTTTGTTTCTGTTGTTCAGAGAGACTCACTATCAAAGAATACATTATGTACAGTATAGACATTGACAAACTACTTGGCAAAGGCTACGGTGACTGCCCGTGAAGGCTAGCATTCAAAACTGTGTCTCAGGCAACGATTCATGAAAACTATCCAAAAGCAGACCTTGATCTGTTGCGCGTCCCACAGACTTAACATTGTTATCAATTACCCAAAATGACGATTCAGATATACGTAATGTTGTTAGTTGTTAGTGCCATAAGAAGACTATTGCTTCCGTAACAGTCCCAAGTGAGAGCTTTGGTGCTAAATTTACTTCTTTTTTTTTTATGAGACACAATGTACTGATTAATACGAATTCATTCGCGCTTTAAGTCACAATTTTGAGAAAATCTTTGACTGTTTGTCGGATCTTAAAATAAAGGCTGTGTAAAACCAGACAAACAGCACATTTGTAATAAGTTCCTGTACCTCAGGTGTTTCTGATTTATCTTTTCATTGTCGTTAATAATTCATCTGTTCTTGAGCCAGTTTCCCTGTTGTAGCAGTCTGTCCAACTACTGAACAGCACATCAGCAATCTCGTTCAAATAATCAAAAGTAATTTGACCGTGCCGAGGAACACTTTAGGGATGACATGCCAAGTAAGGCGAGACTGCTGGCAGACAAACATAGTATTGAGTTGGTGCCGCCTAGAATTTGCAGTCGACAGACACATCGAGCAAAAACCACATGTTTTGATTTTGGGAGTTATTACAAAACACAGCTTTACTTTCCGCATCTTGATTGGTTAATATATTTTTTATTGACGTCTCGCTTTTCGAGCACTTATAGATGTAAGAGCTGGAACGTGAAGGTCAACACTGTGCGTGATAAGCGTTCATTGTCTGCTTCTTCATCGCGACGGACAGCATTTAAGAACATGTGGAGTATATAGTTTGTTCACATGTTTATTATTTTATTATTCATGAAACAATCTACATGTATATATATATATATCATGGGCGTAGCCAGGATTTTTTTTTGGGGGGGGGGGGGGGTTGGGTTGGGGGGGATTTTTTCACCCCCTTCGCCACCCCCGCAAAAAAATTAATACGTATGTATGTGTGTGTATATATAATCTTTATTATATTCTGACCCATCATTCTTTCAACAGACGCTTATTGTGCCCTAGAATAGGCTCTTCCTGGAGTTAATGGGAAAATTGTAGACTCCCCGACATTGTAAGCAAGGCGGTCTGTGGGAGCGCTAGGAGCTACCCAGTGAGGGGCAGAGCTCCGCCGCCAAGCACTATTTCTGATATTGAAAGCCAACTAAATGCATATTCTGGGGTATCTACACTGCATTTTCTTGGTATTAAAAAGTTTTATTTTAAATACCTAATGTGTTATTCTTACTGACTTAGACCCTCCCGCGCCGTTCGGCGCATTTGGCGTCAGCTGTTTCCATAAAAATCTGTCACTGGCAATGTCTGAAGCCTCTTCCCACCTGCTCTGAGGAATTCTATGAATGTGTGGCGCCAAGTTGTACTAGGATGTCATCGCAACTCTTCTTATGTGTAATTCATTTAGTCGGAGAACATGTTCCACAAACCTCATGCGACGCTCTGTCACAATCTTACAAACGGGTCGACTCCCAGTTCGGCATTGGATTTCTTTGAGACCCGATCTCTATAACTGATTCCTAAATCTGTCTTAGCCATCTTTGTTGACCCACATTTAGTGTTTTTCAATTTCGGCAGATGACTATTCACTGCACTTTATTAATTGAGCCCCGCAACTGGTAAAAATATATAACCTCTCTTAAATACGCTCTTGGAATTAAGTGATTATAGTTTGCTTTAGATTTTATATCAAAAGGGAAGTTTTATCGTCAAAATCATCTGTTGGAGGTTTTAAACTAAAAAATCTCTGGAGTTTTTTAAATTTTTTTAAATTCAAAACCCCATTTAGCTACGGTCATAGAATTTAGTAACTGTAGGTTGCTTTAGAATAATATTAAAGATAGAGGTTTTCCACCTCAAAACGTTTATTTATAAAAAGGTAATGTGCTATTCTTACTGACTTAGACCCTCCCGCGCAAGCACTATTTCTGATATTGAAAGCCAACAAAATGCATATTCTGAGGTATCTACTGTGCATTTTACTGCTATTAAAAAAGTTTTATTTCTAAAACCTAATGTGCTATTCTACTGACTTAGACCCTCCCGCGCCGTTCGGCGCATTTGCCGTCAAGCTGTTTACATAAAAATCTGTCACTGGCAATGTCTGAAGCCTCTTCCCACCTGCTCTGAGGAATTCCATGAATGTGTGGCGCCAAGTTGTACTAGGATGTCATCGCAACTCTTCTTATGTGTAATTCATTTAGTCGGAGAACATGTCCCGTAAACCCCATGCGACGCTCTGTCAAAATCTTACTAACGGGTCGACTCCCAGTTCGGCATTGGATTTCTTTGATTTAGACCCGATCTCTATAACTGATTCCTAAATCTGTTTTAGCCATCTTTGTTGAGCCACATAAACTCAAAACACCTTTGAATACACTCATAACATGTTGAGTGTATAATATTAAAAACAAAGCAAATTAATTTTTTACCTTCAAACCCCGCTGAAGGGGGGTTTAAACTCAAAACTGAGTTAATACCCATTTAGCTACGCTCATAACATTTTCAGTGCATAATTCGCTTTTTTTTTTAATATTGAAGAGGTATTTTTAGCTTCAAACCCCGCTGAGAGGGGGTTTAAATTCAAAACTGAGTCAAAACCCATATGGCTAAGCTCATACCCTTTTGAGTGCGTAATTTGCGTTTTTTTATACCGGGTATTGAAGAGGTATTTTTTTAGCTTAAGACCCTTCTGAAGAGGGGGTGTGGGTTAACTCAAATACCTTTTGGCTACGCTCATAAATTTTGAGTGAGTAATTTTCTTTTTTCATATTGAAGAGAGACTTACACTTAGACTTAGGTCCTCCCGCGCCGTTCGGCGCATTGGGCGGCAAGCTGTCTCCATAAAGATCTGTCACTGGCAATGTCTGAAGCCTCCTCCCACCTGGTGTCCACTGTTTTGAGGTCCTCCATGAAGGTGTGTCGCCAAGTAATACGTTGTTTTGGCTTCCATGTTATCGCAACTCTTGGTGTGCGTAATTCATTTTGACGTAGAACATGTCCCGCAAACCTCATGCGACGCTCAGTCACAACCTCACCAAGTGTTCGACTCCCAGTTTGGCATAGGATTTCCTTGTTTGAGACCCGATCTGTGTAGCTGACTCCCAAAATCCGTCTCAGCCATCTCTGTTGAGCCACATTTAGTCTTTTCTCAATTTTGACAAATGACTTCCACGTCTCACATGCATATGTAGCAGTTGGGATGACGATTGTGTTGAGAAGGTGTATTTTTGTCTCGAGTCCAATGGCTTGGCTAGTCCAAATAGGCTGCAGCCTTTGGAAAATGCTCCCTGCCTTTCCTATTCGGCACTCTACATCATGGTAAGCATCTCCATCATTTGTTATGATGCTGCCAAGGTACGTGAACTTGTCCAGCTCTTCAAGCTTTGAATCGCCAAGTCTGACGGGGACACCCTTTGCCTTATATCCCACTCGCATAATTTTAGTCTTATCCAAGTTTATGCGGAGGCCAATTTTGGGTGCCTCTCTGTCTAGGCTCTCCGTCATTTCTTGAATGCATTTATTTGTAGCCCCGAGTAGTGCAACATCATCAGCAAAGTCCAAGTCCGTCAATCGGAGCTGTTCATGCCATGGAATACCAAAGGCAGTCTGGTTCATTGCTCTCCTCATTATGTAGTCGATGGCTAGGAGGAAAAGGAAGGGAGATAAGATGCACCCCTTTCTCACACCTGTCTCGATTGTAAAAAACTCTGTTGTTCCTTCTTCTGTTTTAATGCAGCAACTAGATTGACTGTAAAGGTGTCGTAGGATCTGGACGAATTTTTCTGGGATACCGTATTCTCTAACTATTTTCCATAGTGATTCTCGGTGGATACTATCAAACGCTTTTTTGAAGTCCACGAAACTGATCGTTAGCCGTTGTTGGTACTCAAGACTTTGTTTTATGATATTTCGTAGAACGAAAATCTGCTCTGTACATGATCTGCCTCTTCGGAAACCTGCTTGTTCTTCTCTGAGCCTTTCATCTACAGACTGTTGAAGCCGTCTCAACAAAACAGTGCTGAAAACTTTGCCCGGGACAGAGAGGAGAGTAATGCCCCTCCAGTTGTTGCAGTCTGCCAAGTTGCCCTTTTTTGGAAGCTTTACAATCACTCCCTTTTGCCAGTCCTCTGGGACTTTTGAAGTTCGCCAACAGAGATTTAAAAGATCTGTCATTCTGTTAACGATGCACTGTCCCCCATATTTTAGCATTTCTGCTGATATCATGTCTAGCCCTGGTGCTTTGTTATTCTTTAACACTGCAATGGCCATGGTAACCTCCTCAGCAGTTATTGGGTCTGTCTTGACCTTGAGATCATTGTCTGGTGAGGGGTCCTTGAATATGTAAGTTTGGTCTGGCGACAGTTGGTTAAGGGTCTCTTTAAAGTGCTCTACCCATCTTGCATCCTGTTCTTCTTTCGTTAACAAAGTTTTGCCTTGCTTGTCTTTTATCGGTGCCCCATGTCCACTCTTTGCTCCAGTGAGATCTCGGACAATACGATGGAGGGTTTTTGTGTCATTTCTGCTTGCAGCTGCTTGTGCCTCTTGTCCCTTCTGCTCAATCCAGTCCCGTTTATCTCGCCGACAACTTCTCTTTACTTTCAGATCTGCTTCCCTATAGGCTTCTTCCGCTAGGCTGCGATCCTGTGTTTCATTTTTCTGATCTCGTCTACGTTTGGCCTCTTTCCTCTCATCTATCAATTTCCATGTTCTGTCTTGTATCCACCGTTCCTTGTATGAACCTCGCCTCCTTCCGATAACTTCTTCCGCGCACCCAATAGTGATATCTTTGAAGTTGGCCCACTCTTCTTCAAGGGTCAATATATCTGCAAGAGCCTCAAAGCGGTTCGTAAGTTTCAATTGGAACACTGCTGCAGTATTGCCGTCTTTAAGCTTCTCTACATTAAATGGGTGGGGTCGTGTGGCTCGTTTTGGTTGGTGTTTCAATCGGAGCTTACATTTGCCACTGACAAGGTAGTGGTCTGAGCCGATATCCGCTCCTCTGCGGGTCCGCACGTCTAACAGAGATGACCTCCATCGTTTGGAGATGCAAATGTAATCTATCTCGTTGAAGGTGTCTCCATTTGGTGATCGCCCTGTTTTTTTGTGTATTTGTTTGTGCGTAAAATATGTGTTTCCAATTGAAAGGCTGTTAGATGCACATAGAGAAATCAAGCGCTCGCCATTATCACTGATGTTTTCTGCAGAGCCATACGGTCCCATTACATATTCAAAGCCAGTTCGGTTGGGATTGATTTTGGCGTTAAAGTCTCCCATCATTAGAATTAGGTCGTGAGTAGGTGTTTCATCAAGAGTGGTTTGTCGTTGGTTATAGAAACTATCTTTGATGGTATCTTCTGCATCCTCTGTAGGGGCATATGCTTGGATGGTAGTGACTTTGATTTGCTTTGTTTGGAGTCGAGCTGTAATGATGCGGTCACTGACCGGCTTCCAAGCAATTAGCGCTGAAGCTGCTATTTTAGACATGATGATTCCTACACCACCAATGTGCTCCTTATCATGTCCTGAATATATTATTGTCTTGCCATCATTGATTATTTGACCACTTGATGTCCACCGCATCTCGCAGATCCCAAGGATGTCCAGCCGGTAAGAGTCAAACTCTCTTAAAAGTTGGGCCAGTTTACCGCATTGATTCAGGGTTCTTACATTCCACGTGCCTATAAAAGTCGGTTTCCTTGCGTTGAAAGGCTTGCCATGTATCGGGTATTGGACTTCCAGTTGGCTTTGATCCAACACCGTCATCAGGGTTTGGTCGCCCTCGCCGCATGTATAGTTTTCATTATGTGTCGAGTTTGCCGTTTCTGTAGCAATAGTGGTTTTACAGGGTGGGGTCGCTAGCCCCACGCCAAACCCTCCTCCTTTTTCACCCGGGCTTGGGACCGGCAGATGGCGGAGTTTGAAGAGAGAGTTTATCGTAAATTTTGGAGGGGGTTTAAAAATCAAAATGTTCCTTAACTGTGCTCGTGAAATTTGGGGGATTGTCGTTTGCATTTTTTATGTTTTGTTTTATAAAAGAGGGGAATTTAAATGCGAAAACCCCTGGTAGGGGTTTTAAACTCGAACCCCACTGGTAGGGGTTTTACACTAAAAAACCCCTGGTAGGAGGTTTTGAACTCGAACACCCCCTGGTAGGGGTTTGTAAACTCAAAACCCCCCTCGTAGGGGTTTTTGGGTAGGGGTTTTAAACCCAAAAACCCCTGGTAGGGGGTTTTAAACTCAAAACCTCCTTTGCTGTGCTGGGGCAAGTGATAGTTTAGTATTAAAATCTCACCTAAAATAAACTAAATCAAAGCAGAAAATCAGTCACTAAATTCCGCCCCCCCCCACGGGGGGGATTTCATTTGGGGGGGGGGGGTTGAACCCCAAACTCCCCCCATGATATATATATATATTCTTTCGAAGTGGTCGAATTGCAGCTTCAATGGCATCCAGCTACATTAACCAAGTCGGTAAGACTATTAAAAAAAATGTAATACACAAGAAATGAACATTCTCTCTTTTGTTCCTCAATCTCTTTTGTTCCTCAATCTCTTTGGTTTATTTGTAACTCTCGTTCTCTTTTCATCAGTCGTCTCATTATTTTATACTTTTTTTTTCCATTTTTTAAACATGCTTGCCCTATGTGTGGCAAAATATGTAGGTCACAGCTGGTGCTGCGCAGCCACGGGAAATAGGGCCTACTGCATTCCTCACTAATCTTCGGGCTCGAAGACAAGCCTTATTTTTAAATCATGGAAGTGTGCAATGTAGTTATCTCATCTCTGCCAGTGGTCGGGTCTGGGTAATAAGCCACCAACCAGCTTCCTCCAGGGGTCTCGGTTCCGGGCGAGTCTCTCCAACACGTCTTGCCCACCATTTGCTTCTTGCCACCATGTATTTCTGTGCAGTCCTCTCGTCCTCTTTCAGTCACGGTTCCGGGTGAGGGCTTGTCTTTGGATCTAGGGTGCAGGTGTTCGAAGGGTGGGATCTATCTGAAGGAGATCTTCTTCAATGGGATGCTGCTTTATTCTTGGCCCCAGTTCCTTATCAGCGATGTTGTCTGGGCAGTGGATCATGATTGATATTCATGAATGCCAGATTTTTTTTCATGGAGGTGATGATGTTTCTTCAGGTCTTTGCTCCTTATAGTATTATTGACCTAACAATTGTGTTAGAAATAAATATTTATTGTTGTGCATGTAACATTAACAACTTGCACTTTTAAACTTGCCCATTCAGTTATTCTTTTTCCGTTGGAGAGCTCTCACAAAGGCTGCTGGACACCCAAAGGAAAACCTTTATTGAAGACAGGTGCAGGAGTCGAAAAGAAAACTTAAATATGCCGCTGGCGGCACGGGATTAGGAAAAATATGCAGGTCGCAACTTGGTTTGCGTAGTCACGTGGACTCGAAGGCATTGCCCTTTTTTACGTTCCCATGGTTGTCCCAACATTGAGATCCTGTGATGTACTTTCTAATTGAACAGATTTATGTCTAGTGACGTTCAGAATCTAAGAATTATCTTATTTTTCTTCTTCAATTTTCTGCGTTCTAATTTTCATGGAGATTTCAGAGAACCAGTCCTATCTATATCTGAGCTGAATTGCGCAGCTCTCCAAAGTTTTTTCCTAAAAGTTTCTTTTTTTGGAAGTCTCTTGAGAGCCTCTCGGTAAAGTCTGCAGCTTTAATCACGTGATCAGCAAACTCTGGAGACACTATACAATGGCTTGTTTCACTTGATGCCATTTTCATCTTCCGTAACACGCGTTGTCCCATCCTGTTGTGTCATGTTCTGGGACAAAAAACTATTTGTTGGTCATATTAAGTAAAATACTAACCCTCGGAATATTACACTGTACATGTATTTTTTTTTTTAAGTTAATTTGTCGAAAAGTCAATAGACAAAAAAAAGTTATGAACGAATAAAACGAATTAATTAAAAAAAACAAACAAACAAAAAATCGTTTAGTGATTTACAACAATGACATTAAGCAAATACAATATTTTGTATTTAAAAAAAAAATCAATTAGTATTAACAATATATCAATGTTCTGACTTGGCTTATGTTTATAAAGTGAAAAGCAAAATGAAATATTTTCTAACAAAACACTGTTATGGTACTAGATCTGCGTAGATTATCCATAAAATTGTATTATTAGCACATAGCTTTCTTACAGCTGTAGCAAAAAGATTAAGCGTGTTTACAGCTGTAGCGAAGAGATTAAGCTTGCTTACAGCAGTATTAAAAACTCAAACTATGTTTTCTAAGTTAGCCAAATTCGAATTCTATGTCATTGGTTAGGATGACAGTAGTTATAGTTAACTCTAGTCATTACTAATACTACAGGTAGAAAAGCTATGTCATTGGGCGCTCCACTGAGAGGGATGGCGTAAGTTGGTAAGAGATATGATAGCATTGAGCAGAAGATGGAGAGTCCACGCTTTCATTTTCGAACTTATCTATTGTCATGTCCACGTCTACTTAAGTGTTTCAATGCGAAGCTAAAGATTCAGAAACAAAGGTTTTTTTTTTAGTTAAAAGCTATCATTGGTTAAGGCTAAACTACTTTTGGAATCAGATACCATGGGTTCCGTTTTGGTTTTAGTGACACTTATATCTGCAGACGACTCATTCGTTGGTAATACTGCTGATCGTTGAACTGCACAGGCATCGCCATCTTTGACAACTGACGCATGCAGTTTTGCATTTCGAGAACCAAGATCTTTAATCCCATTCTGTTGTTCAGTGCTGCTACGCTCGGTGTTGGTAGAATGCTCTTCTCGGCTACCTGTTGTGAGATGCTGAGAACTCTCTGTCTTGCTTCGACTTTCTGGGCGAGATCTTTCGCGATGCTCTTCACTTTGCGACATTGATGGTTTGAGCTCTACTTGACAACACAGTGAGCTGTCATTTACGACTTCACACGAGAAGTTACGACTGTTACCGAAGGAGATGCTATTGTCGAAGGCGGCCATGATGTCTTTGTTAAGTTCTTTGTCGTGTCGCTTCGACAAGTGTGCGCTCTTCTTATCACTCCGGTGCGCCCTTGCTTTGCTCGTCTCAGAGCAGGCACGCGATCCAGCGCCTTCACTCTTGTGTTTTCTGGATTCGTCTTTGCACGCTCTGTGAATAGATCGATCTCGGCCTGCTGGCTGTTCTGGTTGGTCATCCGCGAAATACAATCTCTTTGTCTCGTCTGATGCGAGTCTTGTCAAATATTTAGAGTGATGCCCCTTGTCACTTCTGTGTCTGCAATGATGGCTGTCGGGTTCACTCAGAAGGTTGTACACGCGTTGTCGAGCTTCGCTGTGAGAATGGAAGGAGACAATTTTTTCAAAAATAATCCGATGCCTAGTCAAGATGAGAATAGTATTAGAATCGCGATAGAGATGATAAATACGATTTGTTCTGGATGTAATGATTTTCTTTTCTAAATGAATTTATTTCAGAAAGAAGACAATGAGACATTATGTCAAATAACATGATGATTACATGCGGTTTGGTTTGTCGTATAATGTTCATTTATAATGACAATAAGAAGTGGGTTATACTGTCGGTTGTTTTTAAAATGTGTATATGTAGCTTGAATTCTTACTGACAACAGGGCTGGCCTTAGGCATAGGCTAAAAGGCAGCTGCCTAGGGCCGCTGATTGATGGGGGCCTCGCAAAAGAAGAACTATCGAGAATTGTGCCCAATGTTTTTGTTGAATAAATTGCGTCATTTTATATTATCGCTGTATATTTTTTTTTCTATTTTATTGGGGCCACCAAATTTACTTCGCCTAGGGTCTCCAATTATCTAAGACCGGCCCTGCTGACCAACTGTATTATAAACCATGAACATTAACAGTTAACTCCCCCCAGCTTATCACTTCCAACTATTCCAAAGGCTATTCAGGTCCATAACTGTCTATAAAGTTCTTACCCCTCAATATTATGATGATGTCTTCGGTATGTAGCTCTGACATACTCTTGGCGCAGTCTATCGTGATCTCTCTCTAGGGCCCTCAGCGACTCCCTTGTGATTTTGTGGAATACTTTCTCGGCGTCTCTCTGCGATGTCAGCTCGACCACTCTCATTTTGAGCGTGTCGTAATCAATGCCAGTCTTTGTAGTCTGCCCTTTTCCATCTGTCGTTAGTTCCCTGTTAGTATTATAAAGTTGAGAACATGTATAATGACTTCATAAAATATGTTTCCAGATATTAATAAATGATTTAGTTTATTTACAATGTGATGATGTAGCAGGTCCGGATTTGTGGACAGACGGGGCTACATCCCAGGGAACTCCATAAGAAAGGGGTCCCCATAATAGAGACGGGTGAGTGACTTTACGCTTTTTGTAACATTTGTTTCGCATGTTTACCGACAATATTTTAATTCTTAGAGTTGGCAACACTGTCATGGTTAAATTGAATAGTGTTCGCTTATTGTAGGCTCGTAAAATACAACAACAGCTCCGGATTTGACTTGTTTATTGAACATATTGACGTCTATCTCCGTTCAGAATATCAGAAGAATGGAAGAGAGTCCCAATAACAATGTCACTTTCCACACACCGTTTCTTAAGGGACATCAGCGCGGCTGATGTGGTACAAATAAGGAATATAGAGGTGTTTCCCCGGTGTGTTAGGCTTTTGGCCTCGCTTTTAACCCAAGCGTCTTGAGATATAAACCAATCGGATTCCACCCAGACAGAACAGTAGTTCAGACAGGCCAATGGAGAGGAGATCCTATAAGAAAGACCAACTTACTTGACGGATTGCATGGACGCTATACTGCGATTGATGTCTGCTAGTTGTTGGATCACTGTTTGATTGTAAGTGGTCATCAAGGATGATAGAATCTGTCCAAGAGGTTACATCGGTTTTACATTTCAGTGGGTACAGACAGATTAGTGATAGGAAGGATGAGGCGAATAAAGCTGGGTGAGTCTACAAGGAAATGAAGATCTAAGAGCTTTATAATTCAGTATAAAAAGTAAAAAGTCAAGTTCCCCTTTCAGACCTTACAATGTATAGGGCAGATGATGTTAAGGTTAGTATAGCGAACAACTTTTAAAAACTGTAATCCTATAAAACTACCTGTATGTCAAAGTTCTGATCGGTTCTGAAAGGTCTGAGAGAGAAATGTGAACACGTAGGACTGTCAAAAGTGAAGCGTCTAGCACCAGGTGCCATCAAAGAAACTTAAGAATGAGATGAATGAGCCTGAATTTGTATTTGAAAGTAAAATTATTTGAAATAAAAAAACTAGTGAAATCTATTCTTGAATCATTATCAATCAATGTGCACATTAAAGTTCCCCTTTCAGACCTTGCGATCTATAGGGCAGATGATGTTAAGGTCACCTGTTTCTTTGGCCAACGGTTACGATCAGGGAGTCATGTGGCCAGCATAGAGACCAACCGCCTTTAACAACTCAGCCACCGCGCCGCCAATCAATGGTTGCATGAAAGTAAAGGTACACTTCCAAGGAATTTGTTTCTATCGTTTATCATGTCAACAAATATTGGCTAACAATGAAATACACTTGTAAAACATCTACCTGTTGGGATCGGTCTAATGATTCAGTTAACTGAGTGGTCAGTAAAGTGGACACTCTGTCGTAACCAACATTTACAAGATCTTCAGTTTCTTTCTTGCAAGATTTCACAGAGCTGACAAGTTCCTCGTGCAGCTTTCTTTCTATTCCTTCCAGGTTGTCTATGGAGGAAAGCTGCAAGAATAGGAATAGAAAAACTTAAATAGACAAAACTACTAAACAGTTTCTGATTAGAAAAACTTAAATAGACAAAACTACTAAACAGTTTCTGATTAGAAAAACTTAAATAGACAAAACTACTAAACAGTTTCTGATTAAGAGAACTTAAATAGACAAAACTACTAAACAGTTTTTGACTACGAAAGCTTAAATAGACAAAACTACTAAACAGTTTCTGATTAAGAGAACTTAAATAGACAAAACTACTAAACAGTTTCTAGATAGAATGGCCTAAATACACAAACATATTAAACAGAATCTTCAGTCCAAACACAAAAATAGACAATCCTATAAAACAGGGCTCTAAATATAAAACCTTATTACACAAACAAAATAAACAGGTTCTGAATAGAAATTCTCAGACAAACGTAGGTCTAACTAAAAACCTATTTAAAAAAAATTGGGGATAACTTTATCAGTGCCGAAAAAGTGTAGTCAATAGTACTGGGATAAAATAGATGAAAAAACTTATTCTGCCTTCAGATTATTCCTTTAAGTAGATGTTTAGTATCTAAATTCGTTCAAAAGGTAAAACGTAATAGCAATATCTCGCTAAGTATAGAATAGAAATGTTCTACTTACACATTGTTGCATGCACTGACATTTCGATGGACTGAAATCTACCTGGCATCCAAATTGTTTAGTGGGAACAAGACATTCCATATTTCTGTTAGATTCACACTCGTGGGGTAGACATTGTGTGGAAACACTGTGAAGCCTAACAATCTTTTCACGTGTAACGTTTGAGGCTTCGGTCTGAGACGCCCTGGTGCGAACCTTGTCTGTGGCGAATCGGTCCACCATCTCCTCGTTTAAGTGGACCATTCCAGTGGAGCGCCGGCCACACATACCGTAATAATCCCAACAGTTGTGGAAGCTACTACGGGGGTATTCGTGTATGCAGAATGGACAGAGAAATGGGGCGTTGACGGATAATTGAGAAGGTGTTGCGTGTCCTGTCCTGGTGTGTGGATGTCCAGATGGTAAGCAAGAAACTGAATTAGGATAAAGCTGATCATTAGTTGTATTGTCTGGTTTTTGGGACTGACCAACGAGATTTTCTAACAAAGTAATTTTATCAAGAAGTGAACTCAGTATATTCTGGTTGTGCCCCTGACGTTCGCTACTACAGTCTATTTCTGCATTTGCATTTATTTCTAGGATTTTTAGCTCTGTTGGGCTTAAACGTTTAGCCTCGGGTGTATAAGTATCTTTTTGATCATTTGGGCCATCTGTATGACTATTTTTTGAAGATTGCCCGCAACACTCCATATATATTTTAGTGGAAATATATTTGTGTCTTTCTTCTGTCCATTGTTCACTTTCTCTTTTTATATCAGATGTCACGCAGTCAAGGCGACTTAAGTTGACTACTTCTGATGCATTGTTCCTAACGCCAAACTCACATTCGCTTTTATCAGTGGTCTTTTTGGCGTCTACACATTTCCTGAATGTCTCCAAGTCCCCAACAAACATCCAGTCGTCTAGCTTGTCAATTACAGCTTCGCCTTTACCCTCTTCATCGTCTTCAATGTATTGAGCATGTTCATTGTCTTCATCGCTGTTGTACGGAGAATTCACTGGGGTAGGAATTAGAAGCCTGTTTTCATCCTCGTGCCAGTCAAGTTGGTCCTTTGTTGTTCCTTTTTGATCAGCGTTCTTCGATTCACTGTCAGTTTTTGCAATAGAAGACTGTTGACCATAGTCAGTACAACATTTTCTTTTCCCGATATTCGGATCTTTAGACAAAGAAACTCTCACTTCGTTTAGAATGACTTCTTTGTTACTGAGTTGAAAGTCCTCGTTGTCGTCACAAACTATAAATGGACCACCCTCAGTTACAGCGGTAAGTAGCGGCCTCGGCACATGAGAGACCACTTGGTGTTCCATTTTGACTTCCCTTACTCTAGTGTCTACAGCTTTCGTCTCTTGGCTGGAAAGTGTCCATTGACATTTCTGATCTTGAGCTAAAATTTCTGTACTTTCTAAACCTGGACTAGATCCTATTTCTTTTTGTTTGGGGTTGCATCGTTGGGTATTTTTCAGAATGTCGGAATTCTCAAACTGGTCTGGCAAAATATTTTCTTCCTGAATTTCACCAACTTGAGTTTCAAAGTTCAAGAGCTCATCAAGTGGTATAGAATCGTTCCTGCCCTGGCTAACATTCTCAGGGAGATTGTACTCGTCACTGGTGGAGCTGACAGAGGAGGCGCGATCCGTGGATGCTGTCTTGCTTGAGAGTTCCTTAGCTGCGCCATGTTGTCCTCGGTCGTTAAGCTGTCTAGCTTTCGTAGGAGACTGGGAGGTGAAAGAAGATATTGTCACAAATCGCTGTGGCGACTCAGGGGAAGTAATCGCTTTTAATTGTTGAGAAGGTAATTTAATGATATTTTCCCCTGGAGTTTGAAACTCGTTGCTTACTTCAACAATTTCAGTATTTTCTTCATGTGGCAAACCTTGTGTCGGTTCAGTAGATGCTTTCTTTAGATCGGGGTCCGTCTCATCGTTATTGAGTCTAGCAATCAGTAGGTCAGAGACAGATGGCTGCGCTGGGACAGTTTCTCTGTACGCCTCAACAGGGCTTTTTAAAACGGTAAACAGCTGTTTCTGACCAAATGATAACGACGCATAGGTGGCATCCGTTATGTTCATCTCTTGATCGCCATCACGCAGAGCATTTTGCAGAAGGGTTTTTAGATTCACACTGCTGTCTGGTAGCCGGTAGCTAACTGGGGATCGTGATTTTCGTCTCCTCTTGGAGATCTCAGTTAACTTCTTAAGCTTTTCATCCACTATTTCTTTCTGTTTCTGTCGGAGCAGGTCAGATGGGCTCTTATCTCTGGTCAAGTCTTCGAAGACATCCTCTTCGCTGCTGGACCATTCTACCATAGGGATGAACTGCGTGCGGCCACAGTCGGATGGTTTATCATCAGATAACTTCAACACATGTTTGCCGAATCGACGCTTTGACTCTCTATAGTTACATGAGCTGGAGGTAGTGGCTGTGTTTTCGACGCCAGCGGATGTGCCAGGAGTTTCTGTTTGATGAAAACGTTTAACCCCACTCCTCGTTTTTGTTCTGTTTGTACCGATATGTTCTTCCTCCTCTTCTTTCTTTGAGGAGTAGCTTGGTTTACAATCGGCATTGGCTCCGCCTGCAGTGTGGGAAGCAGAAACATCCCCGTCGTTCGTTTTTTCACTCTGCAATGTTTTTGGGTCAATGGTAGAATGGTCGATTTCTTCATTGTTCATATTGTCTGTCTTTACTTTCGTCCCTAGCGTTGTGTTTTTTTCATCTTTCAAATTAAAACCCTCTAAATCAAACAAATTTAAATTAGTTTTATCCTTAGCAAGTGCAGCATCGTCGTTCATGTCGGAACTATCTCTCGAACGCCCTGGCCTGTCGTGGTAAAAAGTTGAAGAGTCCACATCTTTTTTGTCACTTGTTTTGAAACAAAGGCCAAGGTCGTGATCGTCATTGTCAACATTCTCATCCTCCTCTTGAATGCATTCACTAATGCTTCCGGTATTGAAATCAGAGTCGTAATCAACGCATGGGCCTTTGTCGATTTCTGTCGTGGCCAGTGCAAAGGTGTTAATGTTTTCCATAGGATGATTGCATGCGAAGTTTTTTTCTAAATCAAAAGTAATGTCTGAGACCACACGGTCGTTGTTTGAACTAAATGCATTTTTAGTTTTTACAATTATTTTAGTCTGTTCATTTGTTTGAAATGTTTTATCTAATATGGATTGTTCAACCCTCCTGTCTAATTCGGATTGTTCATTTTCTTTGGACTTTGTTTCTGATAATGACACTTCATATTTTATAGGACTCGTATCTAATTCGGACTTGTCGTAGCCTTTGAATCTCTCATCTGATACGGACTGTTCGTGTTTACTGAAAGTCTTTTCATCTTGTGAATCGTAGTCCAAGAGCTGTGCAAGTATCGATGAGGTATATTTTGGAGGGTTAGGGTCAATCGTGTCCGAGACACTGTCTGTGGAGTCACTTTCCGAATCTATATTTGCCGCGGGGCTCTTATGTTTCAACAAATAAGCATCGGTGTCTGGCCCTTTGATCCCGGAGAGAAACTGGTTGGCAATATGGCGCTTAGAGCTTTGCTTTTTACGTTTTGTTTGCTTTCTTACTACAGGAGGTTCCTTTGAAACTAGAAAGGTTGGTGACGATTTTGGTGGCTTATCATTGTTATAACTCCCGGGGCCTGATTTGTTTCCCTTCATTACATCTTCTTCAATGTAATCCGCCGTTCCATCGTTTTGCTTGTAGGACTCCTCATTATTTGCTACTGTGTCGCGTTTTAAAAACGGACTCTCAGAGATGTTCCACGTTGGTCTATGTTCAATGTCCGAATCTTTGTCAATGACAAACGTTTCTGATCTTCGGAAACTTGCAACGGGGTCAATTCTGTTCTGGTCATCACGTGGTCGCTGGCCGTCCTCAGGCAAGTGGGACTTGAGGAAGTCGTTCATTACCCCGTCAAAATCGCCAATAGCCTTCTCGTAAGCCTTTCTGGCTGCCGTTGTAGCAATGTTACTCTTCGCCTGACTTACCTTCTTCTGAAGAGTACTAGCCAGACGTGCCTTCTCAAGACACATTTTCAGCTGTTGGCTGCTCCAATCACTCATCGAAGAGCCTTCCAGCTCGTAACTGCTTTCCCCAACGTCCTTCATTGAGGTCGCGTAGCCGCTGTTGCTAGAGACGTTCAAGCCTGCGGAACAACGGTTGATCCTCTGCTTTAGCTGCAACACAAGCATCTTGTCAATATCTTCCAACAGGCTCTTGTTAATAACATCGCAGATTTCTTCAAACATTTGCTTCCATTGAAAGTAACATTTTTCAGATGCTTTTCTGTCACTCGACGCCAAATCTGTAACTTTCTTTTCAGGATCGAAATATTCAGTTTTGAGTGTTTTTTTAATATCTCCACATTGTTTATCACAAACTATTTCATTGAGTTTTCCAGTCAAAGTTTTTAAACATTCTAACCCGATTTCCGTCTGCATTCCAACTGCATTTGTTCTATCCTCAATCACGTGGTCAGTGTATTCATCCCTGATTTCAGCTCTTTTATCCCAACTCTTCATCTCATCATTCAAAAAACTGATATCTAATGTTAATTTTGATTTATCGGGAAATTCTTTGCGATCAGGTGTTCTGTTAGAAATGATAAATGATTGGCTGAGAGGATTTACTGCGTTAGTTTGTGCAGTTTCTTTGAAAGCCCCTGTTGGCGTTCCAGCAAAGCTAACACTAACAAGATCTGCTAATTGTGTTTGAATTGTTGTGTCTCTTTCTACATCGTCGAAGCGTATGTCTTCACATTGTTTGGAAGTATCGAATGTTTCCCTTGGATCTAGACGTCTAATGCAACCAATGCGCGACACACTGGAATACATTTTTTCGTACTGCAGTTCGTAATCTATATCCTGGTCCAGGTGAGTGTAGCTTCTGGACATTCTTACATTCACATTGTGTGTGACCAGTGAGGTGGACGCGGTGAGACAATAGTGCGAAGATGACCGTCTGACGACGTAGGCAGTGCTGACGTGATGGTGGACCATCAGACCGCCGCACATGCCCGAGGAGGTATCTGTTCTTGAAGCCTCTTTTTTAAGTGTCAAAGCTGGACTGTTGGCATCATTCTCTCCGTATGCTGCAAGTGTCCGCCCTGGAGAAGTCACAGTATCTTTGGAACGATGCGGAGGAGGGGTCAGACTGGTGCTTTTTGAATGATCTTCCTCCTCTGTTGAGACCGTTGAGGTCAAAGAATACGAGTAGTGGGTGCACTCATCATCGCATCCAGTCACGTTATCTGAAAACGCGCAATGCCTGTGCAGAGCGGGGTGAAGCTCATCTTTACAGCAGTCACAGTCAGTCAGCGAGCTGGCCTCGGACTGAGACGACAGCGCCAGCATCTGTTCTGAATCAAGCTCCTGCTGGGCCGACTGTCTGTCCATCTTGCTGGTGACATTGGTGCTAGTGTCATCAAGGCCGTCACTCTCAGTGTCTATCTCGTGAAAGGCCGCGAGATCTTTGTTCTCGGCCAGGAGCGTCAACGTCTTCGCCCTTCGGTCCTCCAGCTTCTCCTTCAGCTCTTCTATTAACCTCTTGCTGTACTTTCGCCACTCGGTCTGTTTGGGAGGCAGCGGCGTGGCCTCACTCCTTGGAGTCTGTTTGGGAGGCAGCGGCGTGGCCTCACTCCTTGGAGTCTGTTTGGGAGGCAGCGGCCTGGCCTCACTCCTTGGAGTCTGTTTGGGAGGCAGCGGCCTGGCCTCACTCCTTGGAGTCTGTTTGGGAGGCAGCGGCGTGGCCTCACTCCTTGGAGACCTTTGAGTTCTTAATGACGCATTCATTTTTTTCAGGATCCAATGTCTTACTTTCTCAGTGATTTAATTTCAAAGCAACACGAACCTGTCATGTTGCCTTCTTTTTTTTTCAAGTTAGGAATTTTGTAATTCACACTTTTGCTGTTATGAATGACTATAGTGTAGATCTAGTAGATCAAGGAGTTGAACATCTAAATCAAGTCTATTTTTACAATTAGAACGTCAATATCAATAATCTAGATCTAGCTAAAATTAATCATTAGATCTATTGAATAAAGAGAATTATACTCTAGATATAGATCTATAATCTAGCTTTACATAGATCTAGATTAGATAATTAGATAGATCATACTCATAGTATCATCATAGTAGCTCTTCTAGTTTGTATGTCATTAATATTGTTTGGCGAAGTACACAGAGATTTAGACGATAAAATAATTCTCTTATTAAATCATTCTGAATTCTAAATAGGTATAAATTGCTTCCTATGAAATGAATTTAGTCATGATTTTAATTATACTTACAATTGTGGCAAAGAGAAACAAGCCACCATTTTGAAAGTGTCTAGTTACCATGAGACTAATGTAGTAGAGATCAAGGTTAGAGGCTAAGAATTGTCAACATGTCTCTAAATATTTCTTCCATTACTATTTTATTCCCAATTTTTATTTCCGTTTTGCGTCTGGTCACGAAATGTACAAAAAAAAGGTGCTGAATTTACCTAAAGGCAATTTAAGCTAAATCAAATGTTCGAATAAACATTTGTAACATATTTTTAAGTATAATAGCAATAACTTTTTAAATAATTTTTAACATTTTGTTATTATTTTATAATAGAAATAGAGGAATACTATTTAGAGTATTGTTAAATGAAATGAATCGACGCATGTATCAGGGCATCTGCATCAGGTTCCACATCGGTGGCATCTGGAATAAGTAGAGAAGAGATTCAACTGATAACCTAAAAACAAAATGGAAACCTCCCTGAAAGTGTCGATGGCACCTGGTGCGGTAGCTCAGGGTGTCATCCCTTCCCAATCAACGTTCTTCAAATATGTTCCAATAAACACTATTGCTAGTTAGTTCTTTTTGTTGAACAAATACAAACAGCTGATTATCTACTATTATTGATTTTTACTCAAATGTAAAATGAGTGTCAATTCTATTATAAAATCCCACTGTTTATGACATTTATTCAAATGTCATTGCTAATTTTACAATGATATTCAATTAAAATTAGAAACAGACTGAACATCATATGAACAGTTTTCTTTTGTTATACTTTAAGACAGAAATGGTATAACGTTATGCTGTGTCATTTAAACTTAAACTACCATCTAAACATGTCTATGCATGTTTGGGCATATGTCTAGAGATTTTCATATAATTATCTTTTCCGATGTGTCTGCTTTCCCCAAAATGGTTTCACCCGGTGCGACCACATCCTTCGCACCCACTAGTGACGCTACTGCTCCCAGATACGTACTTCTCCCCAACAATATAGATTATTATATAGGAGTAGGGCAGGGGTGGACAACCTTTTTCTATCGAGGGCCGCATTAAGTAAAAATTTCGGCATGGGGGACCGCATGTATGCATATAAAATATGTATATGCAAGTTAGAATTACCTAGCTGACTCTGTGTCTATTATTTCACATTTATATTATATTTATATTAAATAATACCTTTACGTATTTTTTTTACACTCCGAATTGAGGAATTACAAAAAGAGTTAGCAATTTTTAAATCTAATCCTACGAATATTCCTTTTCATCCCCTTATTTTCACATTTCATCACGAATGTACTTAATGTGAAATATTTAACTGTTTACACTTTTGCATAATGTTCGGAACTATGGAACTAGCTTACTGGTTATTATCTTTGTGACTACTGTCCAGTTACAGTCAGTCAGCATCGAACGTATGTTACACTTGTTTATTTTCATACAAAAGAAAAATGCTTGTTTAAAGATGTCTGTGGACCCAAATAGTTTTTAAAAAATAGCATCGAAGTTGTTTTTTTTTTATATGGAAATACAGCTTCTGGTTTCAATAAAACTCCCGCGGAAGAACTGACTGGAGCTTCTCTTTCAGGTCATAATTTGCTTGGAATTATGTCCTCTAGAGCTGAATCAGCTTCGGCACTATATGGTGAGCTCTGGGTATTGAAAACTGGTTCTTGGCGTCTTAAAATGTGCTTTTAATTCCAAAATCAAGGAATCAAATTAAATCTTGTACTTTTAACTATTTCGCTAGAAATAGTTTCACATTTCAGCAAAGGAAAATGACAAAATCGTGTTCACTTTCTTTCCTGGAGATAACTTTGAAAAGATTTAACATGCACATATATTTTATCTTTGGATGAAAAAAACATGATGTCTGTCTTCCACTCTTTATTAGAAATATTAGTAACAAAGTCAGAGTCTTTCAAGGAACTTGACATTTTCTTCCTTGAGATTCCATTTTCCTCTCAATACCTTGCCCATGCGAGACCAGGGAAATTACAGTGGTACGAACTTCAAAATGTTTTGTTTCCAAATCATTAAGTACTTCTCGGAACTGCCTGTGGCCAAAACCTCTTGCTGTGATAAGTGTGATAACCGAAATAGACGGGTCAATAATATGTTTATATTCAATGCAGCTGTGTTAAAACATTCCCGCTTAGAGTTTATGGTTGGGTTTTGTTCTTCAATTAAAAAACAAACTATTTTCTCTGTTAAATCACGGCTCCATCATTTGTTACACTTGCCATCATGTTCCAAGTTGACGTAACACTTTCAACAAATTTTTTTATTAGCTTTCAATAAACTCTGGCTTGACTGAATGTTTCGAAATATTTCCAATTAGAATAGTTTTCGTGCTGTTTTTTAACCTCTTGATCAGAAGTGATACGAATCAGAAGTGACACGAATCAGAAGTTTCAATCATTTTAATTTATTTGCATGTTATATGAATACTTTGTGGGTACACCTAATTTCTGTAGGTGTTCACAGGCCGCTTAAAACACTCCGGCGGGCCGCATGTGGCCCGCGGTCCGTAATTTGCCCTGGAGTAGGGTATCTGAAAATGTAGGCACCGGATATTTAGGCACCGGATATTTAGAGCCTACTAGGATAAGTGAACGGATCTTGACTTTTTTGTCGAACATGAGTACAAGCAAACATGTTTGTTTTATAAACTGTGACTTAAAAAAAAACAACAACAGCAAAATATAAACAGCACTATAAAACAAATATGATGGCATTCTTGGTATGAGCCGCGATTGTTAAACTACGCCTAGAGATTGAAGGATCGATGGGAATATTTACCAAAAAGAGACTAGAAAATGAGTCGTTGGTAAAGCTAGCTACAATGTTTCTCACATTTTAAGTAGACGAATGAAGCCAGTTTCCCATTAATTAATGTAAATACTAGATCCACAAGTTTCTAATAAAAGTGTTTCAGGGCAATTTCATTTCGTTTTTGTACATTTTCCATCATGTGGCCCGCGCCACGAGTGTCGGAAATTAAAATGGCCCGCAGGTTGAATCAGGTTGGGCAACACTGATCTAAAATATCATGATGTCCGATTTTTATTTTCCTTTATAGTTTCCGAGATCTAAACGGGACAGACTGACGGACAGTTAGGCCACACCAAACTAATAGCGTCTTTTCCCCTTTCGGGGGCCGCTAAAACACTTTATGACCCGTCGAAATTCTGATATATTTTTATTTCTTTTTGTGGAGGTCGACTATTCACGAAGATAGATTGAACAACTTGGCAAATTCTTGCTATTGAGAGTGATCTATGTAGGAAACATAATTTTAGTAATAAACTATATGACTTCACTACACTCAAGGCTGGTAAAGTAAAGTTAATCGTGACTTTGTACGTAGTAATGAATTAACAAAATGCAAGGACGATTTTTTTTATAGATACCAAATCTTAGTTTTCTCTTAATAACCTTATCCTAATCAGACTGGGTCACGCGCAATCGGTTTCGCATAGGACATCTCACTTGTTAGGGCCGGCCCTGTACCCATTATATATAATATGGCCTCCTTCAGTCGCGAAGCGAGTTTGGAATATCTCATCCCTGTGTATTAGCTATGGTAGGAACGATGTCGCCCACACAGTTCCCCCTCAGGGCGCAGCTGATGTATACAATGTAACGGCTAGTTCCGATACAGTTTGGGATCATGGGCGCCGCAGGCTCTCCCAGAGTAGTACTGTTTTCTGCAAACTTCCGGCTCCTGTTTTTTTCCTCAGGGTTAACTCCCGAAGCCTTTCCCATGGTTGGGTATAGCTGCAAGGCTGTAAAGGTTTAAATTCAGAGATTTCTTTCCCCTAGATGCGTAGCCAGCCAAGACTAACTAAGCCCTCCTGGCGAAAGCTTACTGGTTTATGTGACTCGCCTTTGCCCCTACTCTGTTAGTGTAAATAATTCTGTCGGACTCAATATATGAGCCAGACGTAAAGGCCAGGGGTTGGACTTGTTATCAGAGATTATTTAAGACGCATGCTCTACGAAGCATTTTCATGGTAGTGTTGAGCATATTTCCTTTGCCCCTTCCAAAAAAAAAAAAAACAACCTTAGGCACTACGGACGTATGGTAGACAACCTTAGGCACTACGGACGTATGGTAGACAACCTTAGGCAATACGGACGTATGGTAGACAACCTTAGGCAATACGGACGTATGGTAGTTCTAAAGAATCAGGATAGAAACGATACTTCAGAAGAAACATATTTAGACTGACTGTAGAAACGATACTAAAGAAGAAACATATTTAGACTGACTGTAGAAACGATACTTCAGAAGAAACATATTTAGACTGTAGAAACGATACTTCAGAAAAAACATATTTAGACTGACTGTAGAAACGATACTTCAGAAGAAACATATTTAGACTGACTGTAGAAACGATGCTTCAGAAGAAACATATTTAGACTGACTGTAGAGACGATACTAAAGAAGAAACATATTTAGACTGACAGTAGAAACGATACTTCAGAAGAAACATATTTAGACTGACTGTAGAAACGATGCTTCAGAAGAAACATATTTAGACTGACTGTAGAAACGATACTTCAGAAGAAACATATTTAGACTGACTGTAGAAACGATACTTCAGAAGAAACATATTTAGACTGATTGTAGAAACGATACTTCAAAAGAAACATACTTAGTCTGACTGTAGAAACGATACTTCACAAGAAACATATTTAGACTGACTGTAGAAACGATACTTCACAAGAAACATACTTAGACTGACTGCAATAAGTGTGCCAAGAAGTACTGGTTGAATGGAAGTAACAATGTACATTGTTGGTTTGTGATATAAGAAAATAAACTATACAACATGCAAAATATATAAGTACTTTCTTAAAAAGAAAGCTTATATTGAGTGTAGGGAGAACACCGTTCAATCGCTGTCATATCTTTCAGTAATGCAAGGTTCATCTCTCCTTATCTTGGTACTTTTTATATACTGAATTTTATTGCTTAAAGAACGTACATATGATCTTACATATCAAGGTGTAAACAAAGATCAGATTACTGTGATTCAAATCTAGATAGAAAATCTCCAATAGTGGAAACACAAAAATGTGTTGTATTTTTATTAAGACCGAAAGGGAGCGTATTGAACTTAATTTGCATATTTTATTTTCTTCTTTGTTGATGTTTCAGACTTGCAGAAGAAAAAATTATTCGTAGGTTAAAAGCTATTTTGTCTAATTTTAATCTGGATTAACCTCACAACTGACATCTTCCAATCCACCATATGTGGCACTTATTTAGAAGTTTTGCGTAAAAAATTTGAAGGCAGTACAACGTAAAATATTTTTGTTTGTTAATGTGCACAACTTTCTGCGTAGTGTGTATCTAGCACCTGTTACTGCTCTTTACTATCTTGGAATGTCTCTAAAATAGAAATTATCTAATTATCTATATAGGACACATATTTTGTTTCAGAATTGCAAAGACTATTCTAAAATTGAAACGGATAACTTAACATAGTTACAACAGGGGATTAACACTGTATAGTGTATACAGTGCCATATCATCCAAAGGGTTTAAGATACAAAATCAGCATTATTAACAGATAATTGGAGAGATTGATCACCAGAAGATTTATATTTTAATCATGAAAATTCTTTATCTAAAAATTCCTTTGGTTATTACCATGCTGCCTGATCGAGTGTTTTGGGCTTCACGATATTGCCGAGTTCGAACCCTTACGCCGTCATTCCATGCCTTCCTGCAGGAGTTGTGGACAAAGACTTAATGACTTTCTATTCTGAAGGAATTCAGTTCTACAGTGTCGTTCTGAATATTGCACATTTCAAGAACTGATCAGAAGTGTTCATGTCTTTTAACTTGGAGTTGAATTGAATACAATTTCATTCTCTTTGTCAAAGTTTTCATGTCTTTTAACTTGGAGTTGAATTGAATACAATTTCATTCTCTTTGTCAAAGTTTTCATGTCTTTTAACTTGGAGTTGAATTGAATACAATTTCATTCTCTTTGTCAAAGTTTTCATGTCTTTTAACTTGGAGTTGAATTGAATACAATTTCATTCTCTTTGTCAATGTGACAATTGAAAAAAAAGAACGAAGAAAAATAAATCCAAAATCTTGAATTTTATTTTTCGTGTTTTGACATCTATAACAACATTCTATCAAGTATAACATTTCATCTATCATAAAATTCTAGCAAGTATAAAAATCCATCTGTCATAACATTCTAGCAAGTATAACAATCCATCTGTCATAACATTCTAGCAAGTATAACAATCCACCTGTCATAACATTCTAGCAAGTATAAGATTCCATTTTTTTTACAAAGATATTAACTCTGTTTGTCTGTCTGTCTGACCAAAAGTTTGGTTTGTACATGTTATTTCTCCGACTCCCAATCTGGGAGACTCGAATCAAGCAGAAAATTTGCACAATTATTTCTTTTACCTGACAACACAAAAATCAATGACAAATTAATCAATTAGTTAATTAACTTTTGGTAATAAACTATTTAGTTTGGTGTCTCAAACAAGTGAAAGAAATAGAACTCCACCGGATTGGTGGTATTAGCTGAATTACTCTCTTTTATATTAAGTTGTGGTCTGAGGCTTAGTGAACACAAACATGAAATAGAAACAATAGATAACTACACAATCTTCCATTTTCATAGACTCTTCGCTAGTAGAGTGTTCACCGCGTTGGCTTGAGAAGCCTGAGAAGGCTTTAGTCCACAAGTTAGAATTCAGTTTGTTTCGTTTAAAAAAAAACAACATCCAGACAAGTGATAGAATCATAGCGTATTTAGAACGGTAAAAGCATGAAATTGCTCTAAAAAACAGCAAATAGTAAAAAAAAATTCCAATATCAGATATTTATTATTGTTAGTCTCGAGATATTACAAATTTAATGACATGACTGATCCAAACTAATTGATACATTTAATATTTCCTTTGTTTTTTTTTAAAGGACTTTTTAAAATAGTATTTTGCTTGTTAACGTTCTAGTAACTATAACATTGGCGCTATCCTAATATATTTTTGTTATGGTGTCTATCAAGTATAACATTTCATCTTTCATAACATTCTATCATGATAAAGTATGAAACTTTCATTATACAAATTATACACATTAGGCAGTCATAACAAGAATTTTATAATTTTAGCAATTGCCGCATTTTCCCTATTTTTTACATTTTATTTTCATACCTTATACATTTCTCTCTATTGGAGATTTGGTGATAGTTTCTGTTATGCTGGTTGAATATTTGGAAACCTGCCTACATTGAATACAAAACGTTTAGGGGGCGCCCTCTAAATTGGTGTGAAAACACATTATCTATTTATAACTTTGTTTTTTTTTTTTTGTGTGGTAATTTAGACTTAAGTTTTTGTAGGTTTAACCCCAGTAATTCTAAAATGTATCACCCTTAGGTGCTTATAAAAATCCTTCACCATGCATAGTCATCAGATAGTAATTATTTATTATATATATTGTAGTGGCCAAGTTGTCAATTGCTTGTCTGGTCTCAAATCTTGGTAAGCACTGGGAACTTCGGGAACTTTTATGTTGGTCGTTGTGCTGATCACATGACACCCTAGTTAACCGTCGGCCATAGAAACATATCTTAGTTATAATTACAATCTATAAACAACTAAAACTAAACCAACATAACGTCTGACTATTCATAGATACAAACAAGAATTAAGAACGTAGCCGCTTTTTACGTTGTTCCGGACATTTGACCTGTCTTCCTGTCCCACTTGCAGATTGAACCAATCGACCTCTCCTTGGCAAGATTAGCTTTGTAGTTTCTCTATATGTAACATCTTGCATTGTTATTCTGTCTTTTAAAAAAAGTCTTTTATCTTTTGCTCAGGAAACAAAAGATAAGCCAATCCACGTCCTGCATAAAGGGATTATAAATACTTGAACATTGAAGTCGACGTCACCTTTGTAAGTCTCTGACAAGATGAGAACATTCGCCGTCATTGCATTAGCCCTGTTTGGTTGGTAAGTGGATACATTCGTAGACATTTGTAAAGCTTGTAACATTGGCCATTGTTAGGTTAAAAAATAAGACATAGATATAAGAATAACATTTGTCATCATATCATTTGATACGCTATTATTGAAAAGTGATATGTAACAACTATATAAGTTTCTCGTCTCTTTGTTGTCTCTCTGTCTGTCTGTCTCTCTCTCAATCTATCTATCTATCTATCTATCTATCTATCTATCTATCTATCTATCTATCTATCTATCTATCTATCTATCTATCTATCTATATCTATATATATCTATATATATCTGCTTTCAGTTTAACAAGTTTTTACTAATATGAAAATAACGTTTATGATTGAAAATACTGACGTGCTCAGTTACATCTGCCCTCACCTTTAACATAAATTATACAGCTTTATTTAATAATATACATCCCCGTCACCCCCGAAACGAAAGAGTCTTTACTTGACCAAAAGGAAGGGCCTACTGAGGCCAGGAATGTGACATGTTGACTATCATTAGACAATGCCACAATCAGATCCGTTAAGCCAGGCTCACACTAGACAACATCTTCATAACAATCAGTTCATTGAAGACTTATGGATATAAAAAAAAAATAATGAGAGATAAAATAATAACAACAACATCAGTCGGCAAAACAAAACAATCTCGTCGGCGATAGGGAGTGATTGATAGTTTGTGCTCCACAAATTCTGATATTCGTGTTGAAAATGTCGAAACAAGTAAGTTTATTGTATTGCGGATTCTAGGGAAATCCTCGGAGGGCCGCTTGCAAGTTTGTGTGAAAACATAGACTCTCTTTAAAAATTTTTTTTGTTTACTTTTCATTTTTTTAGCGTCATCGCACAGCCAGGTGGTGGGGGTTTGAACCTGGACAGACTGTTCAACCAGTACGCTGGAAATGACCAAGTCATAAGCCAGACAGAGTTTGCCAGATTCTGGCGCCACTTTGATGATGATGGTAAGTTGTGTGTGTGTGTACATGACAACTATTTGATTTTCAAGTTCAAATAACAATTTTAAGCATTGTAAAAGGTAGAGTTACTTCGTTTTTCCCTTGGTCATCTTACGTCATAGTGTGTTTCTATTTCCGCTTCCATTTAGTTCCAAACGAAACTTACCTTAGAGCACCATCAGATCTACAGTCTCGTCTATTTTTTTGTTGTTGTTGTTTAGAGAGAGCAAGGAATGAGAATGATTTCGCACGTGTGTGGGTGTAGATAAGAAAACTATACTAAGTAGCCCTGTCTTTTCTCTACATTCAAAAAGGGTAAAAAAAAAAGATTGAAATGAATAAAACAAAATGATGTTTCCTTCTTTTTTTGTTAGAGAACACAATACCAAAAATAAAGGCATTTTGATTCTATTTAAACCTGAAAAAAAAAAGGTTTGCGGTGTCTGATACCGTACATTGCTTGCATTATGAATATGATTATAGAATTTCATTAAAAAAAACAAAACAACGAAAACTGTGAAAGGGTCCGGTTTGGGGGGGGGGGGAGTTCGGCAGAAAGGCATCAGAGAGTATCTATATATATAATTTTCTTCACGGCTTAAGAGTTTGGACACCAAGTAATGGAAAGATCACTCTGTAATTTCTGCAAATAGGACGGTCTAGAGTTACCCCACGTAATTTTAGAGGCGAAAAAAAAGAGGGGGGGGGGGAGAACAAGTAGTATTCACCCGTCACTATAGAGCAGGGCTGGACTTAACCATTGTGGGACCCAATGCAAAACGGATTTCGCGGGGCCTAGTTTGGGTAGGGATACGATTAATAAGTGAAAATTAAGAGTTTCTATTAGAAAATAAATTCGTCTTTGCATTTTATTCATTTGCATTTATTCTTTACTAAGCACAGAATTACTACACGAGCCTTGCGTGTAGCGAAGTCATACAGTATATCATAAAAATTCTGTTTCCTACATAGATCACACTCAATAGCAAGAATTACCAAATGTCAGGCTCAAACAAGTTTTTATCCCTTTTTTTTATCCTCTATCTTTTTGCTGTGTATGACCTTAGGTATTTTAAATGAATCAACTTTTTCTTCTATTTTGTTATGTAAAAACTAATTGTATTTCTTTAAAGTTGTTTATTTTCTCAACATTTTCAAACAATTGCTATATACAGTCAATACGTTTCACGTTTTATTTACAATTATCATATGAAAATAGATGAAAATATAAACAAATCCATTTGAAAGTTTTCCTCAAGTATTGTTAACGTTTTAGAATGTGTAAAAAAAACTTTCTTGTATTGTTTTGAAATATACTTATTCATAAATATGTATTCTTTTTAGAGGTTATCCCTGAACATTCTGGCTCGAAATAAAAAAATCTATCACAAAACGTTATAGAAATGAAATGTTCACACTTTTAATATTAATTGGACGTGAGGGTCGAAAGTGTGGGCTTGAGTTTGAATCCAGACTAAGGCGTAGGTCATTGTGGTGGCCACATGACACCCTCGTAGATCACTGGCCATAGAACTGATGAGCTTTACATTAACTGGCTTCATAGATCACAAGGTCTGAAATAGATATCTTAACATTTTTTTTCTTTACTAATTTCCAGGTGACGGTGATGTGACCAAACAAGAGTTTGACAGAGGCTGGAGACAAGAAGGATTTCCCAACCCCCAGAACGCCCCTCTCTTCTTCCTCGAGATGGATAGAGTTCCCGATGAGGTTTTGAACAATCTAGATTACCCGCACATCTTTCATCTCTTTGATGAGAACGGTGAGAGAAGCACTTTTTTTAAAACAAAAATATGAACAATTATTTTATGGCCGAATTAAAAAACAACAACTGGTGCTGAAGCAGTAGACTTCCGAACCAAGCGATACGATATGAGATTGAATCCGATGTATATCAGTTTGTGTTAAGATGTCCCAACCAGCCGTAATTAGCACCCAACAGTAGATATGGAAAAACACATGACGGCTAGTCGTTCGTCGTTGTACTAGCCACATCTATCTATCTATCTATCTATCTATCTATCTATCTATCTATCTATCTATCTATCTATCTATCTATCTATCTATCTATCTATCATTAAGGAATAAACTAAGTTCTATAAATTCTGTGTTCCAGGTAACGGTGAGCTCACCCTGAGAGAGTTCAGATACAACTGGGAAGCTTACTTCTCTGACTAAACACCAAACCAAAAGAACCAAATGGTAGTTTGTTTTTGAGAATGTTTGTAGCACGAGTCAACTGGCAATGACATAAAAAAAAAAAAGTTATCAAGCAAATAAAATCAAGAGTCTTTATTGAACTGAAGATGTTCTGTGATTGTTCAACTAAACAAGTTCTGTGATTGTTAAACTTAACACGTTTAGCTCTGTCACGTGATGTCCTATGAATGAGGATAAGTTGTTCTTGATATGTAATGAATTACTTAAGGAGGAAGACAGGAGGTGAAAGGACATTTCTGTGTAGATTTGTGTGTGTGTTGGAGAGAGAGAGAGAGAATAAAGAAGTGAGGCAGTAGAGCATACTAGAGAGAATAAAGAAGTAGAGGCAGTAGAGCATACTAGAGAGAATAAAGAAGTAGAGGCAGTAGAGCATACTAGAGAGAATAAAGAAGTAGAGGCAGTAGAGCATACTAGAGAGAATAAAGAAGTAGAGGCAGTAGAGCATACTAGAGAGAATAAAGAAGTAGAGGCAGTAGAGCATACTAGAGAGAATAAAGAAGTAGAGGCAGTAGAGCATACTAGAGAGAATAAAGAAGTAGAGGCAGTAGAGCATACTAGAGAGAATAAAGAAGTGAGGCAGTAGAGCATACTAGAGAGAATAAAGAAGTAGAGGCAGTAGAGCATACTAGAGAGAATAAAGAAGTAGAGGCAGTAGAGCATACTAGAGAGAATAAAGAAGTAGAGGCAGTAGAGCATACTAGAGAGAATAAAGAAGTAGAGGCAGTAGAGCATACTAGAGAGAATAAAGAAGTAGAGGCAGTAGAGCATACTAGAGAGAATAAAGAAGTAGAGGCAGTAGAGCATACTAGAGAGAATAAAGAAGTAGAGGCAGTAGAGCATACTAGAGAGAATAAAGAAGTAGAGGCAGTAGAGAATACTAGAGAGAATAAAGTCAGAAAGAGAAAGACGGAGAAAGAGAGCACAATTACAAACAAAAAAAGTTCATCGAAGTTTTTTCCCTGCAAGGTTAGACAGAGATTTTAGACTATTTAGAAAACAAAACACACACACCAACGCATAAACACGTCTAACCATATGAAAACTATATTTTAAAGTTTCTGGATTTTCTTTGAGATTAATTAAAAATAATATATATCTATATATTTGAGATGCTAAAAATTAATCGTTAAATTATGGTACACAAAGTGGCGTACCTAAGGGGGGTGAGAATGTTTAGATCACCCCGGCCTCCATGGGTGTCCAAAATTTATTTGTAAATACATAAATTAATTTATTTGATTGACAGATAGTGTCACGAGTGTCTTTTTTTTCAACATTTATGGATTAAATTTATCACAAAGACTAAACCTAGATCTAGGTCTATCAGTACGTTGACTTTGTAGATATTTAAAAAATATTTTTTCCCACAGAGATCAAAGTTTTTTTTAAAGTTAGTTTTACATTTGAAAGTATGTTGCCACGAATAAAACTGCATGATATACAGCGAATTCCAAGTATCTTGTTACCTTTACTAATAATAGATCTAAATGGCGAGTAGTTTATGGCTACACTAATTAACCTTGAAGCAAAATTTACAGAATCGAGTATAACAGATCCAAAAGTTATTCTTAATAATGCTAGAATAGTCCATTATTTGGGTTTGGCGTCTATAATTTCAGAATTAAACTTCACACTCGAGTTATTACCCCTCTATTCATCTTTCCTCAATCCAATGGACACTCTCTTTTTATTTCCATCTAATCCTTTTGCTTTCGCACAAAACATAAACAACAAACAATAACGTAATATCATATAATATTAGCACATCCTTCCTTTTGAAGTTATTATCACATCCTTCCTTTAAAGTTCTTAAGAGTGATATCTACTAGGAACAATTCGTCCACTTCTGGTTGTCTTGACTGGCACAACAAGTTCTCTAGACGTTGGTCTATAACTGTCTGTTTCATTTGTTTCAACAGTTTACATTTCATTGTCTTCATCGGTATCATAGTACCCAGAGATGTCTTCATCAAAACTCTTATTCAAAAAGCGTTGATTTCTTCTGTATGTTTTTCCATCGTTTGTTTTTATGATGTAAGATCTGGGTGCTGAATGTTTTTTTATGACAACTGCTTTCTGCCATGTTTGTCCTAGAAGAACTTTCCGACAGAATAATCTTTAGGTAGTCTTGCTTTTGCATCGTATTTCACTTTGCTTTTCATCTGTCTTTCGTTGAGTAATGTCTCTGCATTTTAATGCTACCGATATTTTCAATAGTTTGGGATTAGTTGGAATGATTCCCTGAGTCTTCTACTCGTCAGCAGTTGTGATGGTGAATACGGCTGTCCGCTAATCGGAGTATTTCTATACTCGAGCATGAATCTTTCCAACTTTTGTATGCTTTGAATACTTTTGCTTTAGCACAAAACATAAACAACCAACAATGACGTAATATCATATAATATTAGCACAGAATCTTCTTCATGCAGTGGAAAATTATTAATTTTTTGCCTATCTGGAATTCTGGTCAAGGCTCCGGCGCCCAAATAATATAGTTCAGAAGAAACTACAAAAGTCTGCACTGCATATACAGGAAGCAGCTGAAGAAATTAGTACCCTTTCATGCTTTCTGCTAAATGATGAGAAACTGACAAAAACCCAATCCATCGAAAAAGCAAAAGAAGGCTTCATATGGTAATTACGTGTGCTCAAACCTTGCAACCTCCTCCAAATACCGCGAACTCAGGCCACTTTCATTACGTCATGTGAGAGAGCATTCTCAAAGCTAAGTTCATCAAAACTATTTCAGGAGCACAATAACGCAAGAGAGGCTTATAATGGCTTTAATGTCAGTGAAGTCACAAATACTAGAAAGTATCGATGTAGATGATGTTATAGATTTCTTTGCTGCACATAATGCACTACGTGAAGCAATATCAATTGAGATTTGTCACTTGGGCATTATTTAACTAATAAACAACGGTATTATTCATTAAGTCTTAATGATTATTTTTCGTTAAGTTTACTGATATACTGAACCAAATTGATTTTGGGCTTATATATTTTTGCGTACATTATCTCATGTCATATGTCGAATGTCAAAATGCAAGAGGCCCCCAAAGAGGTCAATCCCCCCGGGCCCAAAATCCCTAGTTGCGCCCCTGGGTACACATCTTTATACTAATAAACATTTGAAAAATAGGAAAATTGATTTCATAATAAAAGCAAACGAAACATGAATATTATAATTATTCTATTTGCACTCATCATTTTTAAAAGATAATTTTATTACCATCGTAAAAGCAACCCCACCCCCCAAAGAGATTTATTGAATATCGCCAACTGGCTAGATCTACACTTATTTAGGTAATGGTTTTGCAAAGCCAAGGGCCAGTTTTCAAGTGGGGGCTACATAACTTACATCCCAAAAGTAGAAGATTTTAAATATAGGCAATTGTTTCGCGTAATTTTTATTTTGTAAAAAGGTGCCTGATGACAAAACATATCATAGTATATATGACATAAGCAAGCGGAGACAACCACATTTCCTCTTATGTATATGATCCAACCAATTCTAAGGTAAGGACTTTCACACCGAACGCTGAAGCTACGACCTCAGATTATGTCAACTGTACAAACATGTCAAGGGTTAGAGAGTGGAATAATTTGGGACTACTCACTGCTGATGAGAGAAAAGAAGACGCCAACAATGCAAGCCTCGCCATGGGTCTAAGTCTGATCTTGGAGTGCTGCTTCGACCAAGCGTGAATGTTTGATGCATGACGTAATGCATTGTTTCTCAAATTTTGCTAGTGGCGCACTTCCCCCCACCCAAACCAATAATTAAAAAATTAGGTTCGCACACCCCTTCGCCCGAGAGAGGGCCTGTTGAAACGCATAGGGCCTCACATTATCTATGGCCGGCCCTGCTATATGAGAAGAATGTCTCTCAAACGAGTCAAAATAGTCTATTTCTCTCTTTTGTCGACTGTGCGTTGACCAGTGGAAACACTTTTTCTAAGATGGAAATTCACATATCTTAAGGAACTCATGAGTTACGGGTTTCGTTTGAACAGAATAGCTTCTATGACCATTGCAGCTAAGACCCTACGGCTTTATAACGAGATCCTAAGTGCTCGCTAAGACTTTTCTTTAGGAATCAGTACCAGGTAAAAGAATTAAAGGCAGACAAAAGATGCGTTGGGAGGACAAAGGAATGGGCGGCTCTATCAATGAAAGAGCGGCATGGATTTCGACAGATCGTGCGTGGTGCCTAAACGGTACAACAGATAAAGGGACAAATCTAACAGTTTATGAAGAAAGTTGTCAATCAAGAAAATATGAAAAATATGCTTAGAAAAAAAAGCAATTAGTTTGGATCAGTCATGTAATAAAATTTGTTATAGATCTAGACTAAAAATAATGTGCAATTAGAAATATTTTTACCAATTGTTTTTTTGTTTAGCACTATTTCATTCTTTTAGCTTTTTAAATACGCTATTATCCCATCACTTTTTGGACCAGTTGGGAAAAGGGGGGGAGAGAAAGAAGAGGGTATCTATGTAAATATTACCGCGATCGCTTTTTAAATGCATTTATAAAAGAAAAGAAAAAAGTTGAACGACCTGAATCCGAACTCGAGGACTCAAGCCTCCTCAAGCGAACACATTAACCACTGTACCAGCGAAGTGCTTATGAAAATAATAGGTTTTAAAGTTATCTATTGTTAGTGTCAAACTTTAAAGCAGGGTATAAATGGGACTAATTCAACTTATAACACCACATCAAGAGAAATTCAAACAAGCTGTACTTCAGCTCAATAATGTGTATATGAACTGCTGAAATTAAATTAAATAAGTTTCATTTTGTTCTGTTTTTAGAAAACGTCATCACAGACGCTAAGTGATTCCCCAGTACAACCATGTCATGAATTGTCTGTATGCTCCACAGAACCAAGTCATGAATTGTCTGTATGCTCCACAGATCCATTTCATGAATTGTCTGTAAGCTCCACAGAACCTGAATTGTCTGTATGCTCCACATTCCATGTCATGAATTGTCTGTAAGCTCCACAGAACCTGAATTGTCTGTATGCTCCACAGATCCATGTCATGAATGGTCTGTATGCTCCACAGAACCATGTCATGAATGGTCTATATACTCAACAGAACCATGTCGTAAATTGTCTGTATGCTCCACAGAACCATGTCATGAATTGTCTGTATGCTCCACAGAACCATGTCATGAATTGTCTGTATACTCCACAGAACCATGTCATGAATTGTCTGTATGCTCCACAGAACCATGTCATGAATTGTCTGTATGCTCCACAGATCCATGTCATGAATTGTCTGAATGCTTCACAGAAACATGTCATGAATTGTCTGTATGCTCCACAGATCCATTTCATGAATTGTCTGTAAGCTCCACAGAACCTGAATTGTCTGTATGCTCCACAGAACCATGTCATGAATGGTCTATATACTCAACAGAACAATGTCGTAAATTGTCTGTATGCTCCACAGAACCATGTCATGAATTGTCTGTATGCTCCACAGATCCATGTCATGAATTGTCTGTATGCTCCACAGAACCTGAAATGTCTGTATGCTCCACAGAACCATGTCATGAATGGTCTGTATGCTCCACAGAATCATGTCATGAATTGTCTGTATGCTCCACAGAACCATGTCATGAATGGTGTGTATGCTCCACAGATATGAAAAGCCGATTATTACATTTTAAAATCAAAACCAAATAACTACAGCCAATGAACAAGTTAAGCATATAATGGTCTTATGGTTCCGTGCATGAGTAGGTGTAGATATGATAATCTAGAATGGCCTATTTGTCAGTTACTAAAAGTGGTAGCCTACTGCAACAAAAAGTCAACAATAGACCCCAATAAAACTAATAAAGTTATATTATCAAGCTAGGATAGGATAGGCTAAGATTAATTGTTTCTCAAACTTTGACCTGTGATGCATCCCCTTTGCCTTGGGGTCGTATGGACCGCTGAAAGTTCACTCAGCGGTTTCCCGCCGCCAAGCGTTTAAGTGCACTTTGAGCTCCATAAATGCATTATCCTTACATTTACAACTCACAACTTCTTCTAATAAGAAGAGCGCTGGTAAAAAAAATCATGAAGGGGTGGGACGGGCCCATACTAGAGTGTACGTTAGTTATAGCCTTGACCCTTGTGTTCAGAATGACATTTTGTAACGAGCTTATTGTGTTCAAGGAGAAACCTTCAAAAGAACAATGAGATCTCACTAGAGGGGACATTGACCGCTACGACGTAAGAGAATGATGGTCTGAATCGCAAAGAAGTATTGGAATCTTTTTTATTAATCGATCATGTTGCAGATGCCTCTTGCTAAAATGGCATCATTGTACTCTTATTATTTTAATCTATTTATAATCCAATTTGTACAAGATGGGTAATAATATCACTTTTGCCGGATTAAATCTTGAATATGAATTTATAAAAACAATGTCAGTACAATAGATATAATTATTGTATTTAAGTAGTAGTATGATCCATTTTTTAATTTCTTTAAACACATCGCTTATTTTAAGGTAAAATTAGTGAAATGGTAATTTAACACTATGTTAATTACTAGATTCCAATTCTCTATACAAGGCTGATCTCCCCTTAGCTTAATGACGGCTTAATACATTTCCCATAAAACAACAACAACAACTGATTAAGGCTAATTGATTATGTAACCGGTTGGTTTTTCATCGACCATGAACTTGTTACACGTATAGCTGAAGTGGTTGAAAAAAAAAACGATTGTAAAAATATAAAATAAACTGAAAGAGACAAGAAAAAAAGTGACTTAAAAATAGCCTTTAGTTCTAGAATGTTCCATTTTGTTTTCTGTAAACTACGTGCACGCATCTCCAAGATGTTGTATAATTGTGTGACCTGTATGGAGACATTCAACTGCCGTTCCCTTCAAGATGTTGTATAATTGTGTGACCTGTATGGAGACATTCAACTGCCGTTCCCTTCAAGATGTTGTATAATTGTGTGACCTGTATGGAGACATTCAACTGCCGTTCCCTTCAAGATGTTGTATAATTGTGTGACCTGTATGGAGACATTCAACTGCCGTTCCCTTCAAGATGTTGTATAATTGTGTGACCTGTATGGAGACATTCAACTGCCGTTCCCTTCAAGATGTTGTATAATTGTGTGACCTGTATGGAGACATTCAACTGCCGTTCCCTTCAAGATGTTGTATAATTGTGTGACCTGTATGGAGACATTCAACTGCCGTTCCCTTCAAGATGTTGTATAATTGTGTGACCTGTATGGAGACATTCAACTGCCGTTCCCTTCAAGATGTTGTATAATTGTGTGACCTGTATGGAGACATTCAAATTCGGTTCCCTTCAAGATATTGTATAATTGTGTGACCTGTATGGAGACATTCAACTGCCGTTTCCTTGAAGATAGCAACACAGTTGAAGATTGGCGAATGTTCACGATGACTGCAAGTGTCAAGACTGAGAGATAGTGTGTGTGTGTGTTTTTTTTATTAATCTGCATATTAATAATATGATAGATTAGCGCCCATCTGTTCATTATCAATTTTTTATCTGTAGGTCTTATCAGATTGTTATTTGTGGGTGTACCTGCGCATTGTATAACTTGCGTTTGAATGTCACTTAGTTTTTATTTAAGGATCATCTAATTTTAGAAATTCGGGCAAAAAAACAACAAAACAAAACAAAAACCCACTACTTTTAAGTGATGTTTGCTGCTAATCACGTTGAACATTGCAAGTGTGTGTGTGTGTGTATGTGTGTCTGTGTGTGTGTCTGTCCTAAAGATACACGTATACAGACGCACAAGTAGAGCGAGGATAGGGGTGAGTTTCCGGCCATGGTAAAAAAAACAAACATTTTGGAGTTATATAAACATGTTTTAAATGAACGACTGTCAACATTTGAAAGTCTCCAATTACTTGGACCAGCAAAAATGAAAACAGTAGCAATTATTGCACTTGCTCTTTTTACCTGGTAAGTAGGTCAACAGTATAGGTATTTCTCTTGCCTGCAATCGCTCTGAACAAAAAACCTTTACCAACTTTACTCTCTCTATCTAGTCTCATTGATAACCTGTTTGGTTTGGAGTTTTTTGTTTACCATTTAGTTTAGAGTAAAACATAGAGATTGTTCCATATTAGTATTTGAAATCTTTCAGTTTTTTAAAGGCTTGTTTACTTTTTATTAAAGGCATACTATTTAGTATTGTATTGAGTATCTCTACTCATTGTTATACTTACACTTTAATACAGTGAGGGGAACTAACTTTGCTTGAAACTTAAATTAGGTGGACACTCGTTTCAAATATCTTTGCTTCAAACTTAGCCTGGATTCAAACTTGACTCAGAGAGTCGGCGTGCATGCGTCTTGTCCCGCATGGTTGGGCAACGTAGAGAATTATATGTGCAGATTCAAACTTAAGAGCTTGCTACAACATGTGTCTCATACCTTAGTTCTGTGTGTAGATTTTTTTAGAGGCAATCTCCTTTCTTATACTTTGCTTCGCTCGTGCACTGATGCGCATTTATTAAAAGTCTGTGTTCCAGTTGACTACTTAACATAGAGGAAAGTTGCTAGAGACGTAGAACTCTCAAGAAGGTTGCGGGATAGTCATTTAGATCTAAAACATTGCTGTGGACTACACATAAGACAAAAAAAAAACTTAAGTAGACCCACAGCAGAGAAAGGCTTCGCCTGTCTTATGTGTGGCAGAATATGTAGGTTACAACTGGGTTTACGTTGTCACGTGATATACTGCACTGACCCCTAATCTTTGAAATCAAACAATCTTCCTGATTATCATTATTATTAATTACATTTTCAATTAACAATTAACACTTCCAATGTTTAAATACTGCTGAAAGTTTTCTCGCGTGTCCTTTGTTTTTCTCTCGTGATAAGTACCCACCCCAATAAGTAAGAAACGAGTCATGTTAAGTGGCCCAATAAGTAAGAAACGAGTCGTGTTAAGTACCCCAATAAGTAAGAAACGAGTCATGTTAAGTGGCCCAATAAGTAAGAAACGAGTCGAGTTAAGTACCCCAATAAGTAAGAAACGAGTCATGTTAAGTGGCCCAATAAGTAAGAAACGAGTCGAGTTAAGTACCCCAATAAGTAAGAAACGAGTCGTGTTAAGTACCGCAATAAGTAAGAAACGAGTCGTGTTAAGTGCCCCAATAAGTAAGAAACGAGTCGTGTTAAGTGCCCCAATAAAGTCGTCAAAGTAAGATCTGCTTTCACTGTCTCTATAGTGTCCTCGCCCAAGGGGGTGTCAACTTGGACAGACTATTCAACCAGTATGCTGGGAGCGACAATATCATTCAACTGATCGAATTCTCCAGATTTTGGGCACACTTCGATGACGATGGTAAAATATTTTATTGCTGATATTAGTTAAATATATACATACCCATGCTAATTTCTTAACAAAAACAAAAAACAACTACTTATGCTGTGTAGACTATAATATAAAGGTAGTTACCCTTGTATATCTCTGCATATTTTAAGCAAATTATATGTGAAGTAACAGTCGGGGGACAGTTTCTAAACTTTTTCTTAATTAGTCATTTCAAAGCTCTTGAATAAATTCGAAAAACCGATCATTCACTAGTTAAATTACAAAACTTGTCTTTAATATGTTTGAGAGTCTGTCAACCAGTATGATGGTGTGTTGTTTAAAAATAAATTGAGCAATCATACATATATCAGATTTTAGTAATTAGTTCGAGTTTCCGGAATGAAACAACTCCTCAGTTTAAAATATTTTAGAAACTTGAGAAATAGTCTGTTAGGAAACACAACGTTCTACTCACTCGACACGTTTGAACCTAATTTAGACAATTAATGGTGAAGGTATCCCAATTGAATTTCTAGTGTATGTTAGGTTGTTTTTTTCTTTGGGAAGCGTGGTCGAGAAACCAAGTGCGCTTGAACTTGGCTTGGCTTGGCTACCTAGAAGGGGGCTCGAGGTTCGACACTCGACTCGGGCAGAGTTGGGTTTACTGAGCGCCTAAAGGCAATACGGAAAACCAACTCCTAGATACCCCCTCCCCCCCACTGGTCCACAAGCGCTCTGAGCATGCTATAAGCATGAAAGTAGCGCTATATAAAAGCTATAATAATATAATAATAATAATAACACAAATATTGTAATGACATGAGTTTACAAATCATACAAATCATATTACAAATAATGATGTCCTTAGGTGACGGTCAGGTGACCAAACAAGAGTTTGACAGAGGCTGGAGAGAGGAAGGATTCCCCAACCCACAGCACGCTCCTCTTTTCTTCCTCGAGATGGACAGAGTTGCCGATGAAGTTTTGAACTCTCTAGACTACCCACACATTTTCCATCTCTTTGATGAGAACGGTGAGCTCATGTAAATGTTCTCAACTTTCCTATCAGTTGAGATATCTCACTTTATTCTAGTCTCTTTTTTGTTACAAAGCTTCTATCAACTCACTCTGTCTGTTTGTCTGGTAAAAAGTGTGTACTCGTTATTTCTCCCACACCCAATCTAGGATCAGGCTAATATTTGGCACGATTATCACCTTTACCTGACTACACAAGAATCAATAAAATATGAAAACAAATTAGTTAACAAACTATTGGTAATAAATTATTTTGTTTGCTATCTCGAACAAGCTTTAGCCCACGTATTCGAATTCAGTTTGTTACACCTTTTTTTATAGAAATATATTAATAAAGCGATCACCCAGATACTCCGTTCTTTCTCCCCCTACCCCTGTCCAATTGGTCTAGACAAGTGCTAGGATCATAGCGTATTGAGAAAGCTAAAAGCATGAAATTGCGCTAAACAAAAACCATAGGTAAAAATTATTGTTCATCTAGATCTAGTACAAGTTTAATTACATGACTGATCTTAACTAATTGATACACTTAATATAACCTTTTTTATATATTTTTTTGTATTTTGTTTATTTTTTGTTTTGTTTCAGGTGATGGAGGTCTAACCCTGAGAGAGTTCAGGTACAACTGGGAAGCTTTTTTTAACTAAGAGCAGATATATATATTGATTAACAAAGAAATCGGACAAATAAAGTCACGCGATTCGGTGCTTGCCTTAACCTTTTGACTTGAAATTAACTTATTGTTTGTTTATCATAAACGAATAAAAATAAACAAAGCCCATTGACGCCTAACTAGCTGTGTTAATATCTTTGATATTATTTACTGCGGGTCAGATATATTTACAATGTAGGCGGCTTTATGTATTCCATAATGCTCTCGCTTACTGACTCATTAATTCTACAATGAAAAAAAAGGTTTTCAATGTTTTTTTTTATTCGTCCTTAATTCGATATTAGTAAATCTTAATTGATATTCATGTAACAAATGGTTAATCTTTTTATAAAGTTTTAGATAAATACTATGTTTTTCTCAAAATATGAAGTAGAAGACATTACAGTTTATTTGTAAGACTTACTGTGTGTTAACGAGTGAGGAACTAATTTTTGGGGAAAACAGGAAATATGACATTAGAAAACACAGGAAATATGACATTAGAAAACACAGGAAATATGACATTAGAAAACACAGGAAATATGACATTAGAAAACACAGGAAATATGACGTTAGAAAACACAGGAAATATGACGGTAGAAAACACAGGAAACATGACGTTAGAAAACACAAGAAATATGACGTTAGAAAACACAAGAAAAAAGACGTTAGAAAACACAGGAAATATGACGTTAGAAAACACAGGAAATATGACGTTAGAAAACACAGGAAATATGACGTTAGAAAACACAGGAAATATGACGGTAGAAAACACAGGAAACATGACGTTAGAAAACACAAGAAATATGACGTTAGAAAACACAAGAAAAAAGACGTTAGAAAACACAGGAAATATGACGTTAGAAAACACAGGAAATATGACGTTAGAAAACACAAGAAATATGACGTTAGAAAACACAAGAAAAAAGACGTTAGAAAACACAGGAAATATGACGGTAGAAAACACAAGAAATATGACGTTAGAAAACACAAGAAATATTACGTTAGAAAACACAAGAAATATGACGTTAGAAAACACAAGAAATAAGACGGTAGAAAACACACAAAATATGACGGTAGAAAACACACAAAATATGACGGTAGAAAACACAGGAAATATGACACTAGAAATCACAGGAAATATGACATTAGAAAACACAGGAAATATGACACTAGAAAACACAGGAAATATGACGGTAGAAAACACAGGAAATATGACACTAGAAAACACAGAAAATATGACGGTAGAAAACACAGGAAATATGACACTAGAAAACACAGGAAATATGACACTAGAAAACACAGAAAATATGACGGTAGAAAACACAGGAAATATGACACTAGAAAACACAGAAAATATGACGGTAGAAAACACAGGAAATATGACACTAGAAAACACAGAAAATATGACGGTAGAAAACCGCCTTGCAGAACTTCTTTTAAAAAGTATGGAAAGTTTAATGTGACGGGGAGCCTGTTGGTTCCACATTTTGGAAACGACTTTGGGTGAGAGGGAACAAAATGTTAAAGATCTTTTGGAAACACTACAACTCACAACTACACAGAATATTTATGTTCAATATTCGTAACTTATTTTTTTTTGTTAGATATTTTTATAGAAGTAATGATAAATGAAAGGCTTGATTTGGTTACATGAATTATCGCCTTGTTGGTGGACTAAACAAGGGAACCTACGTAGCAGACATAGTATTCGAATAGGTCAGACGACGATTGGGTTTTAAGATTAGGTAAAAAAAAATATTTAAAAAAATCTTAATCTTCTTAAATCTAGTTCACCAAAATTCGCCAAATGTTACTTCTACAATGTTCATGAGTTTAACAAAAAACGCTTGATAGCCTCAATCACAGTTCGACTACAAGATGATAGACATAGACATATGGAAAACTGAGCCATTTCAGTTAACTTATAGATGCTACTATACCTACGACGCAGAAGATACAGCCATAATAATGAGGGTTTCTTGGAACTTTCAGCCAGTATTCAATATTTAATAGAAAAATGTAAACAGTTTTGTGTTGTCTAAGACAAAGCCTCGAGAAAATTAGTAAGCTGACTAGAGACTTTAATTATCAGTGATCCAGAGTCTGAGGACTTCGTTCTTGCTTGCATCGATAGTAACTGCTGTCTGTAAAAATGTTTTTGAAATGTTTTGCATGTTTCGGATATTCGCTCAGAGTTGAAGATCTATATCCTAGCACAAACCTCCAGTAGGTCGACAGTGGATGGCAGCGGCAGGGTATGAACCCAGGACCATAGAGACGACAGTCCTGCGCGCCCCTACCACACTATAGGCAGCCGTCTAGTCTGGTGTTTTGTTATTGTGTTGATGTCTTGGGAATGAAAACTGAAATATGAACTCGTAAAAAAAGTTTCTGTAGTTTGAACAATTTAAAGTATCTGGTATAATGGGCAATAACTAAACGATGTTCACTTTGCTTTGTCATTTACTTTGTTTTTCTTGCAAAAAGTGACTTTCTAGCAAAGTAGGCCTATCTCTTTACAAAAAGTGACTTTCTAGCAAAGTAGGCCTATCTCTTTACAAAAAGTGACTTTCTAGCAAAGTAGGCCTATCTCTTTACAAAAAGTGACTTTCTAGCAAAGTAGGCATATCTCTTTACAAAAGTGACTTTCTAGCAAAGTAGGCCTATCGTTTTACAAAAAGTGACTTTCTAGCAAAGTAGGCCTATCTCTTTACAAAAAGTGACTTTCTAGCAAAGTAGGCCTATCTCTTTACAAAAAGTGACTTTCTAGCAAAGTAGGCATATCTCTTTACAAAAGTGACTTTCTAGCAAAGTAGGCCTATCTCTTTACAAAAAGTGACTTTCTAGCAAAGTAGGCCTATCTCTTTACAAAAAGTGACTTTCTAGCAAAGTAGGCATATCTCTTTACAAAAGTGACTTTCTAGCAAAGTAGGCCTATCTCTTTACAAAAAGTAGGCATATCTCTTTACAAAAAGTGACTAAAAATCATCGGCCTCCTTCAGTCGTAGAACGACTATGGTTCATCTCGCACACTTCCTCTTGTGGCTATGGAGCCCTATTTTGGAGAAACACTCCTGTCCACAAATATCGTGGCTTTTGCTTCGGTGGTAGAGGAGCTGGCCATTTTTAGCATTGTACGTTTTTCTTCCAAGGCTGAGGCCCATGTTCTTTCACTATCCATAGCTTCATTGGTCACTGACTCTCTCCATCTGGTGCATTCTTGTTTGACTCCGCTGTTTATATTGAAACTTTCGGAGCAGGCGCCGTTGAACTGTACTGTACCCATCATATTTTGGTGGAAAGAGACAATAATGTTTAGTAGCTTGGGTGGGCACCATATTAACTGTAAGATTTTAAAGAGGCCTTCTCTGCTGACTAGATCAAAGGCCTTTGTCAGGTTGATGAATGCAATGTACAAAGGCCTTTGTCAGGTCGATGAATGCGATGTACAAAGGCCTTTGTCAGGTCGATGAATGCGATGTACAAAGGCCTTTGTCAGGTCGATGAATGCGATGTACAAAGGCCATTGTCAGGTCGATGAATGCGATGTACAAAGGCCTTTGTCAGGTCGATGAATGCAATGTACAAAGGCCTTTGTCAGGTCGATGAATGCAATGTACAAAGGCCTTTGTCAGGTCGATGAATGCAATGTACAAAGGCCTTTGTCAGGTCGATGAATGCAATGTACAAAGGCCTTTGTCAGGTCGATGAATGCAATGTACAAAGGCCTTTGTCAGGTCGATGAATGCGATGTACAAAGGCCTTTGTCAGGTCGATGAATGCGATGTACAAAGGCCTTTGTCAGGTCGATGAATGCAATGTACAAAGGCCTTTGTCAGGTCGATGAATGCGATGTACAAAGGCCTTTGTCAGGTCGATGAATGCGATGTACAAAGGCATCCTTTGCTCTCTGCACTTTTCCTGAAGTTGGCGAATGGAGAAAATCATGTCAATTGTGGATCTCCCTGAGCGAAAGACGCACTGTGATTCTGGATAGACTCGATAAGCGAGTTTTTGTACCCTGGAAGTATCACACTAGCAAAGACTCTTCCTACAATGCTTAGGAGAGAGATTACCCTGTAGTTGTTGCAGTCGCTTCTGTCGCCTTTGTTCTTGTACAGGGTGATGATATTTGCATCTCGAAGATCCTGTGGCACAGCACCTTCTTGCCAGCGTTTGCAAAGCAGTTCGTGTAGAGGTTGGATTAGTGTAGTTTTGTATTGTTTTAGAAGATCTGGGGGGGGGGGTACCACCGCATTCGGGTGCTTTGCAGGCAGCCATGTTGACTATGGCTTTGTTGAGCTCTAACAGGGTGGGAATATCGTCTAGCTCGTTCATTGTGGATAATTGTATGATAGCCTTAAGGGCTGAATCAGAGACTGAGCTTGTTGTAGCATAGAGTTCAGAGTAATGTTCAACCCATCTGTGCATTTGTTGGCACTTCTCTGTGATAATTTCCCCAGTGTTTGATTTAAGAGGTGCTTACTTGTTTTGGTCATACTATAACGGACTTAAAAATTTAATGAGGTTTTATAGAACAATAATAGTAATAGTAACAGCAAATTATATATATATATATATATATATTTTTATCTACTGTTCTAATCAAATACCAATAGATAAAAGAAAAACTGTATAGTCGTGCCAAATGACTTGACTTTTTTTAATTTCTTGTTTGTATACAGATATAGACACTTCGTTTTATAAGAAGAAAATACGAACTTTAAAAAATTCAATTGTTTGTTTGTTTTTCTGTTCTACATCAGCCCCTCCTCCCGAACAAAAAAAAAAAAGCAAGGGAATACTCAATTATTTCGTAACTAAGGCTATTTTCCCCCCTGCACAATTGCATGCCCAGCCAGCAGCTCGCGTACGTGTTTTAGTGTGCCGCTATTTACAGCGACCTACCTGTAGGTTAGACTAGTTAGACTACAGTTAGAGCACATTTTTCTATTTTCTCCAGCGAAGATTGTAAGAATGGTTTTCTTAGTTTTGAGCTACGCCTTGAATGTACCGAACTATGGGGGGGGGGGGGGGGGGCTCTTCAGGGAAAGGGTTAAAAAAAAGGAGAGCAAGGACAAAACTCAATCCTATCTACTGATCACTCATGGAAGCACTTAGTCACCTCCCTTTGCTTGGATGATAACCTAATCAGAACTGCTGATTTTCGGACAGTCACTTTCTTTCACTGTTTATAAAAGTGAAGGGACAGCACTCCATAAAAATTACCTTTACATTTTAAATCTTTTCAGCACAATGCAGCTCAATAGTAGATGGACCGCAGCCATGTTCATTCTAACGCTAGCTGGGTAATCAATCAGCTAGAGGCCTAATTTATATTTTTCTAATGCTAGCTGAGTAATCAATCAGATAGAGGCCTAATTTATCTTTTTCTAATGCTAGCTGGGTAATCAATCAGCTAGAGGCCTGATTTATCTTTTTCTAACGATAGCTGGGTAATCAATCAGCTAGAGGCCTAATTTATATTTTTCTAATGCTAGCTGAGTAATCAATCAGATAGAGGCCTAATTTATCTTTTTCTAATGCTAGCTGGGTAATCAATCAGCTAGAGGCCTGATTTATCTTTTTCTAACGATAGCTGGGTAATCAATCAGGTAGAGGCCTAATTATCTTTTTCTAATGCTAGCTGGGTAATCAATCAGCTAGAGGCCTAATTTATCTTTTTCTAATGCTAGCTTTGTAATCAATCAGCTAGAGGCCTAATTTATCTTTTTCTAATGCTAGCTGGGTAATTAATCAGCTAGAGGCCTAATTTATCTTTTTCTAATGCTATCTGGGTAATCAATCAGCTAGAGGCCTAATTTATCTTTTTTTAACGCTAAAGTTGTAGACAGCCCTAAATAACAATAAAAGTTGGACTAGAATTCATTTAGAACACCTTAAAAAAGACCATTATTAATCCATATATTGCTTGTGATATGGCATCGTTTAAGGGTTAAATATAATAAGATTCTGAGAAGAAACTCATCATGAGTCCGTGACAGTTTATTTCAAGTTGTTAATTCATCATTAAACCGTTCACTGCCTTACTTATAAACTTATTTTTTTCTTTTTTTCATACTTAGAGTAAGGTGAGGCCATTGGCTGGTAAAATGACAAAGTCAAGTTAGGACTTCTGTAGGACTTCTGTAGGACTACGATTGGGTGATGAAGTGTATGTGTGTGTGTGTGTGTGTGTGTGTTTCCAAGGTGATGATGCAGAAAGGGAGCATTCATTTTTGGTTTTGGAGAATGACGAAATCACGTCAAAGGCTGTCATAATTCCTGTTAAGAACGGCAGAGACGATCTAGAGACGCGCAAGAGTAAGGACGTGTTTTTTTTTTTGAGTTAGATTTTGTTTCAATATTGTTCATTTCATTACTATTAGGTCTAGATCTTATCTCAAGGTTTGGCTGTACTAGTTGTTTGGAGCTACAAGTCAACAACTCATTTCGTTTCTTTTCTCTCGTTTGTGTGTGTGTGTGTGTGGGTGACAAGACCTTTCTCGTACTGCTCTGGTTAGTCAACCCTACCCCTGAACCAACGGGGATTCTTTTTTTTTTATTTCATATTTGTTTTAAATTACTAACACGTTGTTTCAGGGTCAGGGTCGTCTCTCAGTCAGGCGGAGGCAATAACAAAAATCAAATATTTGACCGATATTCCGGAAATGACGAAGTTCTTCAGCCAACAGAGTTCTCAAGATTCTGGCTACATTTTGATGATGACGGTAAGAATGAATTTACTGCTCTACAACTTAGTATTAAAAAACAACAACAGTCAACTAGCCAGCCCCCAAGAGCATACAATAATACATACTGGCCAGGAGGAAGACCAAGAAAAAACAAACAAGCAAATTAAGAAAAAAAAACAACCTGTAATGGAAAAAATAAATCTCATGAAAGGAGAAGAACTCTACATAAAAATCCACAACCATATTTCTCAATAGCGTATGATTTATCTCTCTTTTAGAGTATAAAAAATAAATTATTAGCACCAATTAATTAATTCATTTGGCATAGTGAATAATGGTGTAGAGTTTCAACTTGATCCAAGAATGAAAAGTAGAAAAAAAAAGTGTACAAAAAATGTACCAGACAGACAAGACAGACAGACAGACAGAGTGAGTTGATATGAGCTTTCCAAAAAAAAAAAGACTAAATGAGTGAAAGAAAAACTATGAGATGCAGATTTTTAGCATAGCATCTTGCAACAGGCCGTCGAACAGATCTGTCCGCTACTGGTGAAATCAAATTTTAAAGAGGTAGTGAGTTAAAAATTAAACACAGTTCGTCTGCTGATTTGTGTTCTTTTATATTTTTACATCTTTAAAACAATATTTTCTCCAGGTGATGGGGAGGTAAGCAAGTTGGAGTTTGACGACAGCTGGAGGAAGGAGGGGCTTCCCAACCCTCAGAACGCCCCTTGGTACTTCCTGCTGCTGGATAGGGTGCCTGATGGCGTGCTCAATTCACTAGATTTCCCTCACATCTTTTGTCTCTTTGATGAGGACGGTAAGAAATCAAATAGATCAAATAGATCAGACTAGTTGAAGAAGTTTTAAAAAAATGACGTTATGGTCAACTACAGCCAGCCGTGGGTTTCTAAAGTTATTGTAAAAAACATAACAAACAAACAAAAAGCACAATAATATAGAAGATGTTTAATCTAATGGCATGAAGAGACAAACCCAGTTGCAAGACGTATAAATATAGCCAGTAGAAATCTAGTTGTATTCAAGCATTATCTCTCTATGGCCAAATATGAGGGACAGTTGATATACGCCTAGAGTTACTTATGATAATGAAACGAAAGCAAATTGATTAATTAAATACTTTTCATTAGAATAATCAGAACCAGCAGACAAATACAGTGCTTGAAATTTATGTCTAAAATATATTGGACGTACATCAGTACATGTTAAAGGAAACTCTATTTAACAAATCTTTTAGCTTTTTTTCAATAACAATTGTAGCAATATCATTAATTTGATAGCTGTAAGTTCAGACCAATTCAATATCATCATCAAGGAACTAGATAGAAACTAATTGTTCATAGTATACAAAAATGTATATTTTTACTAGTGAAATGTTAGATCTGTTTCGTAACCTAGCATTAGTAGGGGACCCAATCGTAAATCATCTGGATGGATTCTGGAAATTGAGATAATTTCAGAACAGTTTAGATAATAATAAAGAAAACATTAGATTAGACTAGAGTCTTTAATAAAATGTACTACCACAGCCGACTTGAATTCGAAATTTCTTGGCAAATTTTGTTTACCACATGAAGAGATCTACGATTTCCTTCGAGTATAGAATAGTGTCATTATAAAGGAATCCTTATTTACAAAGGTGTTGCTTACATCACACCTAGATAGCCAGGTTTCCCGGAATGATCGTCGACGCCCAGTCATGCTGTAGCAAAGCTATTGAGCTTGCTGAGACCATCACTGATGATAACTTCGACATCACTTTCCTTAGTGCGACATGGTTCAAAGAAGTTGGCATGAGTAATGATGACCTAAAAGCTACTAAGCTAACTCCATCAGGCTCTATCTTAAAGTACGGCGTGTGGGTGGGTATACCTGATGACAAAGTTACTAGGCTGCAGCGAAGTCAGATAAAGGCAGCACGGGATAGATCCATTCAAAACTAGACGCGATTCTGCAACGGTTCTCCTGCTTACAATCTATTGGCGTCTTGCAGAATCGATTACAAGCTGGTCACACTTCATCATCAGTGCACCTACAACAAAGAAATTCCCTTGCACCTTAGTGAGTGGATCACTTTGTATTTCCCCCAAAGAGTAGTGCGCTTCAAGGACGCTTCTAGTTATCACTTGTCTTCCTCAAACGTTAAGGCTTGGGCGCTTTTTTCAGTGCACGAACTGGAGATTTGGAACTAGCTCACCATTGATCTTAGACGAGCCACATGCTTCACTACATTCAAGAAGAAGATTAAGACCTAACTGTTCAATACTTATTTAGATTAGTTTGTCATTTTGATTCTCGTTTTTATGTCTTTTCTGTTCTCATAGAGCCATGAGCCTACTTTATAATTGTAAATAGCGTTATATAAATTAAGATTATTATTTACCAGTTATTGTTAACAAGTCCTGGGTTCACAAATTATTCATATTGTTATAAGTATACACGATCTACAAGAAACAAAAGTTGGAATATGTGCCGCTGAAAACCCACACACTTCTTACATTACCAAAAAATTCGAGTATATAAATAAGACACATATTACAGTATATCTTTCTGTCGTCATGACATTCCAAATTTTACGATAAAATCAAACCAATACAAAACATTTTGACAACTGATTTTACCCTAAAAACTGAAACTATAACTGAAAACAATTTTTGTCTTATAATAACTAAACGGGGTTCAGAACAAAAATTGCCTACACTAACATTTTAATATGCATATCCTTTTATTGGGATCTACTAATTTACAAAAACATTATATATTATTTATTAGCCAGGAAATTCTAGAAATTACCAGTTAAATACTAGCTTCAAAGATTTTATGTTGACATTAATGCAACTATTAATTTCATGTGTTATTTTGTTTGCCAGGTGACGGCTCCATCTCCGAGTCAGAGTTCAAAGAGAACTGGGATGTTTACTTTGAACGCAGAAATCACCATTGAGGGTTCACCAATATTTTAACGGATACAATTCTTTATAAAAAACTTATAATGACATAAAGTATACAGTTTTATTCATTTAAAACGCGTTATTTTAGCATAAGTGAACGACTTGAAATTGTATTAATTAGTTAATTTTATTAATTTAATTTAAAAAAAGGTTTATTTCATGTTTTATAGTTTTTTAGCGACCCCGAAAAAAGAAAAGCAGCTATTAGTTCTGTCTGTCCATCCGTCCGTCGTCCCGTTTAGATCCGGTGGTAGCAGCATCTGAGCTTGTGTTATATATTTATAGGGCTCAGTTCTGTTTCTCTCTGTTCTCTCATCCTCAATCTCTCTCTATCCTTCTTTTCTTCCTCACGATTAAGTGTGTGTGTGTGTGTGAGTGAACAAGGGCGGAATGAATCATAAAATACAAGATATAAGTGTATGGTTGAATCTGGTATAAATATATAAATTTTTATAAATATATGATGGTATGTGTCATAAGTGTATGGTTGTATATGGTATAAAAGTATGTTTTTATATGACATATGTGTATTGTATATGACAAGTGTATGATTGTATATAGTATAAGTGTATAGTAGCTGACATAAGTGTATGAATGTATATGGTATAAGTGTATTTTGTATATGACATCACTGCATGGTTGTATATGACATTAGTATATGTTTGAACTTGGCATAAGTTTGTGGATGTATATGGTATAAGTGTATGTTTGAACTTGGCATAAGTTTGTGGATGTATATGGTATAAGTGTATGTTTGCGTGTGAATGCTACTTGCATTCTTGATTTCCCGTTAGAGATTTTTGTTTTGTTTTCAAACCACGCCCCGCTGCCACATCGCAGTCAGTCAGGAAAACCAAAGACTTAGCAGAGTTAAAGTCAATGATTAACATGCATGACTAGATTGACACATGAAATGCGTACGACGTAATTATCTTTTTTGAAGTCACGTCTGTAATCTATACAATGATAAGATAAATTGTATAAACTGTAAGTGAATCAATATAATGCATTGGCGCTGTACACCATAACATTTTGTTTGTGAATCATCCACATTTAGATGTATTTTAAGTTCAGAAAGTGCACAATTAATGTAACAAATTTGATCTGACATTCGTAAAAACTAAGACCCAATACCAGAATAGAGATAATAGAGAAAACAACACAATCAATGCACTGGTTGACACTCGCTCAAAGGCAATGAAAATGATTTTTAAAAATCTTTAATTATAATCCCCTCATCCAAATTGAAAACCTTCTTGTATATTTCAAACATTTACACAGACTCTGTTTTATGTCGGAGTGGCAGTGTCTTTATTTTTCTTTAAACTTAAAACGAATATTTGGAAACAATATTTTTTGTTGTTGAATGTAACAATAAATGAATAATTTGTCATATATACAAACTATGTGCTACATCGACAGAATGTATTTACAACATGACCACTTCTCATACATTTAAATCTCATGTTCTTGCTTTAAAACGATAAGATTAGTCTTCTTCAGTCGCCCAACGACTATGGGTTTATCTCGTACATAGTAAGATATTAGCCTGGGTATTAGATATGGCCGGAATGATGTCGCCCCAATAATATTTTGCCCTCTCTCCCCGCAGCTGATGTGTCCACAGAAAAGGCAAATAGCCAATACAATCCGCAGCCAGGACGTAGTACTGTATGCTGTATGCTGCAAGCTTCTCAACGGTCACTGGCTCCGTTTTTTTTCCCTCGGGGTTGACTTTCGAAGTCTTTGCCATGTTTAGGTACAGTCATAAGGCAGCGAAGATTTAGAATCTGAGCCCAAATTATCGTAAACTAGGAAAACATTAAATTCTTTAGCGGCACCGAAAGGCGATAAGTCGCTATTAGCCTTGTGTGGTCTTTCTGTCCGTCCGTCTGTCCAAGTTTGCTTTTGTTTTAAAAAGATAAAGAGTGCATTTAGTATGTATATAGATCGGATCTAATCAAAAACAAAAACTAATAAGTAGTGTTTCATATTATACAAGTGGAGTGTAATGTACACTAGAACCAATACACTTTGAGATTTGAGAAAACTCTTTTCCCTGAGACCTTCAATGAGAGAGTGATCCTTAACAAAAGCGCCATTTAAATAACCAATCACTAACATTACTTATTATAAATTACAATAAGATAAGATAATAGCATTAATAAATCTTCGTATCCTATTGTATACTATAGTATCGGTAACACTCTCGATAAGTACATGTCTTCTAGTGTATCGGCAGTAGGTGATATGTAGTTGTTGATAGTTTGTAGATCATAGTTTCATTAGTTTGTCATATTCCTAATTGTTTACTTGCTTGAGAGAACCACTTCGGGGGCCTTGTAGCCTTGTTATTCTTTAATTTAATATCGCTAAGTGCGTGGGATGTTGTTTAGTGACAAAAACATCTTACTGTGGGGGGCTCGTGTTTGAATCGTGATGGATACAAAATATTTTTAATACAATATTTATCTATGAGTTGTGCTTGCTCATCGCCCGTCGCTTAAAATGTTCCAGACGTATCTAGTCTTGTCTTAGAAGAACAATCATAATCTGTGTACTCACACTTATGAAATAGGTCAGGTGGTAATAAGACGCTAGATTACAAATGTTCTAAATCAGGGTAGAAAAATAATTAGAGAATGGAATGGGTTGCTTGAATCAGCTAAGAAAACCAACGACTTAGCGGAGTTTAAGTAATTGATTAACTTTCATGACTAGATTGACACAAATGCGTAAGACTTAATTATCTTCTTTTTTTTAAAGTAACGTCTATAAAAATATAAGATAAGATAACCTAAAGCTCATTTACTAGGGATAGTAATTTATCTAAGAGAGACAAATCCGAAATTAAATAACGGTTGTCTTGCAGACGATCTTGGCTTATCAAAGGAGCACACCTCAAAAAAAAAGCAGGCTGAATGGGCCTCATGGTCATAACACATCGGCACGCAACCTCATCAATGAGAACGAAGAAGAAGACATATTTAAATAGAAGGCACGGTTACCTCAAAATAAACCTGTAAGTCTTAACTAAGAATCATGCAATTATATATGAGCATAACAGAGAATGTTAGCTTAGATTCCATATAACCCAAATACCTAACCTTTTTATTTTGTTTTGAATAAGAAAATAAAAATTATTAGAACGGAAACGAGAAAGATTAAAATTTGAACTTAATAACCCGCATAGAACACATGTTGCACAAGTCACGACCACAGAAAAGTTTCTATATAAACAGCGCATGTGTAACCTCTCGCTACTTTGTGTGACAGGCCTCAAACAATCATGAGATCTTTTGCCATTATTGCTGTTGCCATATTTGGCTGGTAATTTTTGTTTTGATTCACATAATTTGTTTCTTTTCTATACTATTTACATTTTTTAAATGTTTGTAAAGGTTTTTAAAGTTATTTCTCTTATATTGCAATCAACAGAACGTGAGTTATTACTAGATAGAAAAAATCTTGTTTCCTTTGCTAGATCAATATTTAGACTTCTGGTCAAATGTCTAGCATATAAGTTGTTAAATCATTGCGTAGACAACTCTTCATCGAAAAAAAAAGAGTCCTTAAAAAAGAACATAGACATGAGACAGGAGACAAGAGGCAAGACATTCATTGAAAGTGTTAACTACTCTTGAGACAAGGGACGAGACATTTATTGAAAGTGATAATTCTTGTAATAAGAAGTATACATTCCATTGTCTTCACGTGATGCTAAACTAAAAAATTGCTATTGATTGTCATTGATGTGTAAACTCAGCGTCCATGAAAGTTTGAGTTCATCTGGAGGACAATGAAAAAAAAATCAACTGTTCTTTGAATACCGCCAAGTGCAAATAATCTTAGCTAATACAAATATAAAAACTACGCAAACAACGCTGAAAGGATTACTACGTTGGCCTTTTAATGTGAATAGAAACAAATGTAAATAGTTTCCACTAAATCTTTGATTCAAATCATGGATCCAATATGCGACTCAACCATCTTACTTTTTAAAGTTTTTCCTTTTATTTTTTTCAAAATGCTTGTATAGTTATGTTTTATTTATTTCAGTGTCGTCGCCCAGCCCGGAGGTCAACAAAACTTTAACAATTTTTTCCAAAGATACGCTGGCAATGATAACTTGTTGCAGCAAAACGAGTTTGCCAGGTTCTGGCTTCACTTTGATGACAATGGTAAACATGTTCTTGAATAGAACAAATGGAAATACAAATCAACATTCTCTTTCTTTCTCTCTTTTTCCTTATTTTGTTTCTTTCTGTCCATCACTATCTTTTTTTTTCTTTCTCTGTCTTTTGTTTTTCGCATTTTTCTTTCTTTCTATTTCCTTATTTCTATTTCATTCTTTCACTTTTATTTTTACTTGTTTCTATCTTTTTTCTCTCTCTCTATTCTCGGATTCTTTCTTTCTTTTTCCTTTTCTTTTTCTGTTCTTCTCTTTTCTTGTCAATATTTGTTGTCTTTCTTTACTCATCTTTTTTCTTTCATTTTGTTTTCCATTTTTTTCCTCTCTATTTTTTCTGTCCCTCTTTCTCCTACTTGAAAGCTGAAGTACTAAGACAACAAGCCTCTCTGTGTACAGTGTGTATACAAAACAAATGTCCAACTGTTGATGTCAATACAGATGACGTACACGTTCAGTTAAACTTAGAGGTGACTACAGAAAGTCACTTCTAACTCATCTGTGCTGAACAGTGAACGAAGGTGTCAAGTAGACATCTCTACCACCAACCGACATTAATTGTCCTAAATGTTGCTTTTTTTTTTGTCACGGGAAAGAAGTCTAGATTAACAAGGTTACAAAGACAGTTTGTGTGGAAACTCAAAATAGGTCCCTGAAGTGGTCAACCCTGGTGAGTAATCGACTCTGCGGGTCATCCAGATCGCAATAATTGGAAAACCTACTTATTAATTATTTTTTAAAATTATATTCCACTTATATGCATATTAAATAGATTTTTTCTCTTTAAAAAAATATTTTTTTTTGTAAATGTAGTAGTTAATATGACAGACCTTACATCATTAAGCAATACATTAGCGATACAAAATATTTTTTTACAAAAAATCTAAAACCGTTTGCATAAATATGTTAAAAATATGGTAAATAGTCATCTCCCTTACTAAATAGCCTCCTGTATTTGTTACTATTAATAGTGAATAGTTGTAAAAATGGTGTATTTTTATGAAACAAACTGCTTGCATAGTTGATTTTTTTAATTAAATTTTTCACTTTCAGAAAAGAAAAAAATAGCCGTTGCATTAGAACTTTGAAAGGTCAAAAATATGATGTCGGATTTTTAATATCTTTTCTAGTTTACGAGATCTAAACGGGACGGACGTACAGACAGACATTCCACACCAAGCTAATCGCGTCTTTTTCCCTTTAGGGGGCCGCTAAAAATACAGTTACACACTTGGGATGCTATTTCTCGGTACACCGGATACGACAAAAAGTTGGCTATTTATGGATTGGCCTCACTTTATTAAAATCAGCCACACTAAAAAACACTTTCCATATCATTTAGAGCACATAATTCTTAGTTATAGAATTTTTTTTAAAAATTGCATTATTAATATACATTTTTTGTTTTATTTTTTCCTCTAGGTGACGGTAATGTCAGCAAACAGGAGTTTGATAGCGGATGGAGACAGGAAGGTTTCCCTAATCCAGAAAACGCTCCTCTCTATTTCCTCGAGTTAGACATCGTCCGTGACGAGGTTCTCAACTCTCAAGATTTCCCACACATCTTTCATCTCTTCGATGAGGACGGTGAGTATATTACCCTCAAGGATGGTACTTTGTGATTAACTTATGTGATTGTATTTTGTGATTACAAACTGCGCATGTGTGTCTGTATCATCTGATTGGTTCAATATATTGTATCACAGTATTGTAATGTGCGATCATATACTGTGATTGTATCGAAATTTCATCTCTCTATCTATCTAATCTATCTATCTATCTAATCTATCTATCTATCTAATCTGTCTATCTAATCTATCTATCAATCTATCTATCTATGAATAAATGTTTCAATGCTTCTTTCTCTCCCTCTCTCTCTCACTCTCTCTCAATTCATTGTAAGCTACAACTTGAATGTCTTTACATTCCAGGTAATGGTGCTATTAGCGAGAGAGAGGCTAGATACAACTGGAACGCATATTTCAGTGACTAAGTCTTCAATTAGTTTAAAATCTCATGCTATTGTAGATTATTTACTCATTTTGTTACTGAGTGATTATAAATGTATTTCTAGACAACCAAATCTACATATTGACTTTGTTTTATAGTTGTTGTTACTAAATTTTACATCCACATTCCCAATACTATTTAGTATAGTAGAATACAATAAAGTTGTTGACTCTGTACTTAAGTTTAAACACACCAATAAAAGAGCTGATCAATCACGAGAAAATGCACGTTAAAAACTAGTAAGAATTCCTACAATTCGGTTGTACTTGCAGAGAAAAATCACAAATTTGCACTCTAAAGGCATCTACTACAGTGACCAAAAAATGTCCGAAATTCCAGACCATCTTTGTCATAAAGCAGCTTGGTGGGAAATAAGATGCCAACTTGTTACCTCCTCGAAAACTGCTTTTCAATATTTCATCTCCTTCTCTCTTTCTCTTTCTGGAAACAAGAAATATCCTCAGAGATAACAAAAAAAATGATGCTTATTTCAGCGATATGCTTAGTCAGGTCTTAAGGTCCAATTACTGATTTATTAATGTGTCTAGGTATTAAAAGTAATATTATTTGCAATGTTTTTGTGTGTTATAATTAATTTATATTTGATTATTACTTTTATTGCCAAAGCTCATCCCAAAAGTCACACCATACACAAACAGCTGGACATAAACTAATAAAAGATGTGTATGATGATTTAAATTATAAATATAGATTTAATATATGAAAATGAAAAATGACATATGATAAATGATAATGATAAAGAAATACAAGTACTTATAAATCTAGTATTATATGGTTCAAATTAATTACTTTATTAGTATATTAGAGAAAATAGTTTTGACCTCATCAATATTCCATTTCAAGACAGATTCTGTAAACTGTTCAAGGTAACATAAGTATCTTCTAGCCAGGACGAATATTCACCCACGATGAAAAGTCAAAGTTCAGAGTAGTAACAAAACTCCCAACGTCACAATGTAACACCAATTCCGGATATAGAAAACCGCAATCTATAATCTGGAACCTCAGACTCGAAAAACCAAAAACTTGAAAAACGAGAAACCTGAGACTTGAGACCTCAGTCCTGAAACCTGAGACTTGAAACCTCAGTCCTGAAACCTGAGACTTGAAACCTCAGTCCTGAAACCTGAGACTTGAAACCTCAGTCCCGAAACCTGAGACTTGAAACCTCAGTCCTGAAACCTGAGACTTGAAACCTCAGTCCTGAAACTTGAGACTTGAAACCTCAGTCCTGAAACCTGAGACTTGAAACCTCTGTCCTGAAACCTGAGACTTGAAACCTCAGTCCTGAAACCTGAGACTTGAAACCTCAGTCCTGAAACTTGGAATCTCAGTCCTGAAACCTGAGATCCCATAGAAAGACAAATAACAGATTCTTCTAATCCTCTAATCTAACTACAAAATACGAATACGATCGAATTCATATTAAAGTAAATAACTTTACAACGTGAAATAAATCTCACCCTAAACAGGGGTCAAAATAATCCTTCGATAATATATACCAAGGCCAACGATAAGGCAATCTAGTACCGAAGACACAAGGAGAATTCGAGAGCTCAAAAGAGACAGCCAGCTGCAGTTGAGCAATATGGCGTGAATGTATCAAACGACTAAGAAGAAAAGATTTTACGTCATATAACAAATTTATGACGAAGCGACAAGGAGAGAGCAACTAGTACACAAAATAAAAATACTGAAAATGACGTCATCGCCTATCCAAATAGATAATTGAACAGTTGCGTTAATGCTCTAGGGCAAAGGGAAGATAACGGCAAGGGAAGCAAATCATTTGGGAATTTTGAGTTTTATCTCCACCTGCTTCTTTACAGGAAAGAACATTTTGATTAATTTGATTAAATATATTCCACAGTATGGTACTGGCGGATCCAGAAGGGGGGGACACATTTTAGTAAAGAAATCACACAATTTGTATTCACCCCGGACTCCACTGGGGGAGCTTAGAGCGCTCCCCCCCCCTATCTGTCAAGAGAAAGGCCTCAACATGGCTGTTGTTTTTTAATATTATTTTTTTTTCGACAAAGGTTGAGAAAACACTGCTTTTTTAAAAACAAATCTAAAAAATATACAAGCGTTTATGCTTAGGGTTAGGGTTTACTAGGCGTTAGGGTTAGGGTTTGTAAAAAAATCGCTCCCCCCACTCTAAAGTCCTGGATCCGTTAGTGCAGTATGGGCTGGATCTTTCCTAGTACTTAACTTTTTTATCTTATATAGGAAAGAAAAATGTATTCATTGTTTCATTCAGTATGATTTGGTTTCTTTGTCTAAAATAATCGATGAACAAGCATATACAAGTGTGTCGTTTGTGTGTGTGTATGTGTGTAAAGCTTGGTCGAGAGGCCTGTATCAGCTGGTAATCGTTACAGGTCTGGACGGTCTTGAGCTGGTCTGCCTTTGTGTGCTTTAACTAAATGCTTTCTCACACGCACTATATTTGCAGATGCATGAGAACATTAACATACTGAATGCTACGACCACAACATGTAGAATTATTAATAGACTCTAGGTCAGCAGACATGGATTTTATTCACATAAAATATAATTCACAAAAGATATTGGCAAGTCCAGCCATCAAGAAATATACACAAAACATTGTACATTAGAATCCAATAGAATACTTAAGATATCACACATGCTCCAAAAATCAACCTTAATATATATACATTACTACACTGGACAAGATATCCATAAGATTCCTCTCTCTACAAGAGTCTAAGAATAACTGAGGTGTCCACCTCGTGGTCAGTCCCCGACCAGGAAAAATCTCGTGCTAACTGCACGGAATAGTTCAGTGACTACTAGTCACCAAATATTACAGGGGTTCTAAAACTGGTATATGACATACGCCCCTTCCCGTGGAAAAGATTTTTGACAAAAAATCTTTGACAAAAGTACATATGAAATTAATATCCTATACATAAGTCTAATAGCTTAATCATTCCTGTTAATCACTTCAATACTACTTGATTAATCATACTTAATTATAGATGTCATGTCATTCATTTTAACTATGAATAGTTCCACATAATTGACAAATATATTGTTCAACTCTTAAAGTATTTGCTTAGAAAAATATACATTAGTCTGATTACATCTACTATACAAGTATGTTATTGAAAAAATATCAATACAATCTGAGGCTTTATTCTCCTGAAATATAGTTAAATAATAATAGATCATCTATTTACAATTATACTGAAATATTTTGCATGAGCATGTTTAATAGCTATGTGCTCATTCTGTTAACATACATTGACATCTCAATTATGAGAAGAAAAAATTACAGTTTTTTTACATCCAATTATTTATATGATATAATACAACCAACGTGTATCATCTAACACACTTAGTAAATTTATTGAAGTAGTTCCCAATAAAGTTTACATACATCTATACAAGTGTATTTGTGTTCAGTATTCATTATATCACTCTAACTTCTGTCACCATTATACAAGGTTACAATGACATTGTCTATGATTGTTATTAATAACACACATATGTTGTAGTTAAAGTACAATAGCATAAAAATGATAGCATTCAAGTGTGTACCACTTGGAAAAAAAATCAACAATATTTACATTTGTGAGTTGTTTTTCAAAAAAAATAATTTAGGTCAACAGTTCAAGTAGTTCACTGATGTTTACAATATGCTTGTTTACATTACTGTGTATGTTTACTAATACTATGTTATTCTCAAATTGTGATAAGTAAATATGTAATGTACAATTAATTAAAAAATGATAGTACAATAGCATCAATGAAGAAAAAAAATATCATGACCCAATAAAATGATATTAGTAAGTGTAAAAAAATATGTCATGACCTAGTTACATGATAAGAAAAAATGTTAGCTTGACCTGATTGAAAAATGTCAAGTTGTTTCTAATTACATTGTGAAATTAAACATTTTCATAGCTTACAGTAATATATCTTCCTCTAAATAACTTGTTATTGAATGCTTTAATAATTCTATAACAATCTTCTACTGTGTTTAAGTGTACAAATGCAATTTTATTTGATCTATCTTGAGTTCTTATATCCACCCATTTAACATGTGCAACATTGCTAAATTCTCACATGATAGTTGCCATCTAGTGTATCCTGATACATTTTCTACTCTAATAATGTTGTCAGCATTAGTTAAGAGGTTTGTAGTGGGACTTGTATCTTGTGCAACAGTTAGTTCACAAATTTCACCCTTCTTTGCTGCCCATTCCATAATTTCTTCTTTACTTATATCATTTACACCATTAACATTACAAATTATTAAATCTTGGGCTGGTGTATCTAAAATAATAACATCTACTTCTCCAGTTATCCATGGGGTATCTAAGTGTACTCTGGCTGTATCACAAATATCAAATTTCTTTTGATTGGCATATACAAGTTTGATCTGTTCTGGCAGTTTTTGATTTGGTTTTACTAATTTTGAATTTATTAATACCGCACTGCTTCCTGTATCTCTGAGGGCTTCTACTGTGATTGCCTCTATCATTTCTATTTCTGTTTTGATGGTTATTAGACTGATGGTTGTATGTGTCTCTCCTTGATTGTCTATTAGTATTATAGTTATTGTAATAGAAGTTGTTATTTCTAAGGCTCCTGCTTTCTCTGGGGCTTGCACTCTGGTTTGATCTATAGTTTCTATATTGATTGTTATAGTTACTAGGATTGTTGTAATTATTATGATTGTAGTTGCTAGGATTGTGATAATTAGTGTAACTTCTATATCTGAAGTTGCTAGTATTAGTTTGTCTGCATTGGCTTTTAACATGGCCCTTCTATCCACAATTAAAGCAAGTTTTTGAGTTAGAAAATTTGAATTTATCATTACTATTACTGTTAGATGTATTAACTGTTGCGGCCAATTGATGTAGCTCTCTTTTATCCATTGTATGACCAGGATGGCTATCTTTAAAAAGGTTTAGATTAGTAATGAGATCAGTTTCTGTTTTTACTTTCTTTTCTTTAAGAAAAGTGAACACTAAGTCTGTCACATTAGACATTACATTGTCAATTAGGATCATGTCTAAAATTTGAATAGGATCTTTTATGTCACATTTAGCTAGTTCTAACCATTTAAGCATATTTGCCTTCAAGTCAAAGATAATCCTGTTGAAGTCTCCATCCTTGTTTAGTTTAATTTTTTTAAAAAGTTTTCTGTAATAGTCTTCGCTTTTCCCAAAATGTTCCAAAAGTCTAGTTTTAACAGCTATGTAGTCTTTTTTTGTTCAGGTGTTAGTGTGCTTATTATGTTTAGGGGTTCTCCTGATAAATTGGCTAAAAGATGTTTTTGCCATATCCTCATTGTTTAAATTGTAAGTGGATGAAATATGTTCAAACTGGACTAGGTAATTTTCCAATGTTTCCTCACATATGTTAAATTCATGAAATTTGGAAATAAATGGTTTGTTACTAGTTTGTTGGGATTGATTTTAGCTGCTTCCAATTTGGCTAACTCTACTTTGTCCTGACTTTCTTTTTGTTTTGCCTCTAATTCTTTTTGTTTAGTCTCTAGTTCTTTTTGTTTTACTTCTAAGTCCTTAAGTTCTTTCTGATGAGCTCTTTCCGCAGCTCTTTCTTCCCTATCTCTAATGTCTTTTTCTCTTTGTTTCTCTTCTTCCCTTTTCTCCCTTTCTTTTTTTTCAGCCTTTTCTGATTCTTTTTTGATAAACTCCTTTTTCTCTTTCCCTTCTAGTTCCATCACCTTCACAAGTTCTAGAATTTTATCATATGATGCCATGGTTATTATTAATGTATCAATTCATGTCTAATGAATAATTAAAGAAGTAAATCAATCAAAGCATATAGTTGCAAAAAAAATGAGATATGTTACAAATATTACACTAAAAGAATGTGTGTGAATTATTTTGTAATATATTTTTACAAAATAAATATAAGTTCAATGATCTTAATTAATAGTCCTATATTCAAATAATTATATATGTATCAAATAAATATTATTCACAAATGCAATAGCTCAAATATTTCTCAATGTTAAGTATGTATGGCTATTGTTTATACCAGTTATAATAGAAAAAAAAAATAATTTAATAAGAAGTAAAAAAAAAATATGTACAATGTATAAAACAAAACACAGAAACAATATGAATGACGACACAGTCTGCTATAAAAAAGATCAATACAAAGAAGAAATGGGACAGGAGAATTACAGATATATAGATACAAGACTTTAGACCAACAACAATATTAATACAAACAGAATAGTCTGACAAAATACACAAACAAGACTAAAACAACTAATAAATATTTCCTGATATGATCTAGTACCTCCCTACCAACAAGGATGACCTCAAACGCGTTGGGTCTTATTGAAGGTAAAAGAACAGATAGGATGTTCCCTAATAGATCCTATTATTATGATAAGTCATAAAATAGTCCCTCTCCAGCCACCCTTACAAACACTTAGAAAAATGAAAATGGTTACTCACTAGTGATTATCTTCAATAGTCAACATCACTTAATTGGATACTTTAAATTATGTCAATGTATAGTAAATACATACAATAATTATTCAAAACTTACAGGGGCTTTCTAGTGTAGTCTGATGTAGATAAGCTCAATCCTCTTAGTGTAGATCCATAGTCCAGTGATAATCCAATCATCAAATAAATCAGTGAAATAAGGTAATATATCAAATAGTCCACTCACAAAATAAACCAATGAAATAAGGTAATATATCTAATAATGAGCTCAATAATCCAAACATAATTAATTACACTGGTAGCTAGTAATCCAAGGCTTAGTACAAATAATATGGGCAACGATGACTAGTATTACAAATAGTCTATTTAAATATATATATACTCGAAAGTACTTGAGCTTTTACAAGATAATCCAATAATGAATGACTGGCTCAATTAGCAATATAAGACAGAAAAAGTTCTTCACAGAAGATGTTATGGAGAAGATTCAGTTAGGACGATATGGTGGTATCACGTGCCCAAGTGTACCACAATTTGATACTGGAACAGTGAACAAATAATTAGGTGAGTCTCAAATGACGTACAACACGATGAATAGTCGACTTGAATGACGTCGGACTTGATTAGTACAGACAGGTTGCTGTGCTTCTGAGATTGTAGCACAGACAGATTGCAGTACTTCGGCTTCGGCTTTTCTTCAGTAATTGTTTTCACCCACATTGCGGCTCATCAGGCATGACTGTATTCAGTTTCATACACACTAATTAAATAGACTATTATGTGTATGAGGATGTTAAAGTAGTAGATCTCTAAAAGTTAATAAGATGCATGTGCCTTGGCCTGGTGTTTATCATCAATCTGCATCAGATCTTGGTTCAAAATGGCTCTTTGTAAGGTGAAGTTTCTAGATAAGTTACCTTCAACTTGATATTGTATTATGAGTCTATTTGGTTATATTTTAGATCTATGATAACGTATTTAGATCTAGGAATCGATTTGAGTAGGGACACCTGAGTTAATTTCTTGTTGTTGAAGAAATTGTTTTCGCCGGCATAATGGAAGAAATAGTTCTTGTACTTCTACGCCAGATGGAAAGTAGACGATCTACGATTTACTTGTTAAAGAGTATAGGTTCGTTCTGTCATTTAAGACATACTAGCCACCATATGTCACAGCCTGGTTATCGTTACAGGTCTGGACGGTCTTGAGCTGGTCTGCCTTTGTGTGCTTTAACTAAATGCTTTCTCACACGCACTATATTTGCAGATGCGTGAGGACATTAACATACTAAATGCTACGACCACAACATGTAGAATTATTAATAGACTCTAGGTCAGCAGACATGGATTTTATTCACATAAAATATAATTCACAAAAGATATTGGCAAGTCCAGCAATCAAGAAATATACACAAAACATTGTACACTAGAATCCAATAGAATACTTTAGATATCACTCATGCTCTAAAAATCAGCCTTAATATCTATACATTACTACACTGGACAAGATATCCATAAGATTCCTCTCTCTACAAGAGTCTAAGATCAACTGAGGTGTCCACTTTGTGGTCAGTCCCCGACCAGGAAAAATCTCGTGCTAACTGCACGGAATAGTTCAGTGACTACTAGTCACCAAATATTACAGGGGTTCTAAAACTGGTATATGACAAGGCCAAGTGCGCTTGAACTTGGCTTGTCTTGGCTACCTATGAAGACCAGTAGACCGATTTAATTAATGAAAGGCCCTGAATTACCGACAGATGAGTCATTTGTTCGTTCGAGATTCCCAAATTCAAAGTTTTATGTCGATAAAAAGTCGAGTAAAGCCGAATCATAGTAAATGTACATATGCAAACTTTGATCAAGAGCCCCCCCCCCCCACTTTTCCTTTATCATTAATAAATTGACATTGTAGAGACAGATGCAAAGTACTCAAGAAATTATAAAACCGGAAATAATGTTCCTCATGATTAAGTGGGAGAAAAACAAAAGGGACTGGAATGATGGACAGGTGATGAACTAGTCTCTGGTCGTTCTAATGTTGGGGTGTTAATATTAGCCACTCAATGTGGATGTAGGCCTGAGACACAACAACAGCGACTACACGCGCCATAAGGAATAACGGAAGAGAACATAAGTAAACACCTGTATTACCCAAGCAAAGGGAACATAAGTAAACACCTGTATTACCCAAGCAAAGGGAACATAAGTAAACACTTGTATTACCAAAGCAAAGGGAACATAAGTAAACACTTGTATTACCAAAAGCAAAGGAACATAAGTAAATACGTGTAGTACCAAAGCAAAGGAAACATAAGTAAACACCTGTATTACCACAGCAAAGGGAACATAAGTAAATACGTGTATTACCAAAGCAAAGGGAACTGTCTTCGTCGTCAAGGTAGAGATGGCCGATGTAACCTGTCTATCTCAGGTAACTGAATAACTCAACTCAGGAGCTCCTAAAGCAATAATTGTTTTCTTTAATAGTGCGGCCCCTATTTAAGCATTCTACCTATATGTGATGATTGTAATCAAGTAACATTTCTAATGAAAACATCATTAGCCTAAAATAACTAGAATAATTACAAATAAAGCTTTCAAACCACTTTGTTTGAAGTAAGAACAATACTTTATGCCTTTACATTAAGAAAATGCCAATTTAACGATTTTTTATGCACATAGAATGTGCGTAATACAGCATAAGAGTTGGCAAATTAAAAACTGGCATATTGGAAACACTATCAAGCTGAAGCAACACATATGAAAATAAGGAACAAAAACACTGATCTACTCGTTAATCTATTTATAAATGCATAAAGCATTTAGGATGAGGTTTAAGGGAGGTAATCGTGGTGTAACAAAAAAAAGGCTCAATAGAGAAATATCTCACAAAACCCAAAACGCGTCCTTTGTCCCAGCGTAAGACTGAATATAAACTTAATACAAAGTAGATAATGGGATGTCTCCACATCCAGACTCTGAAGAATAAAATATATTTATCTTATCTTATATAATACAGACGCTACTTCAATAAAGAAGATTATTACGTCCTACGCGTCATGCATTTAGTCATGCATTTTAACTAATGACCTAAATTCTGCTAAGTCACTGGTTTTCATGGCTAGCTCAGGAAACCCATTCCATGCTTTAATGGCGCTAGGGAAGAAAGACAAATTTGTCCTAGCATATGGAGCATGTCGTATGTCTCTATCTTTTTGTCTTTCTGAATATTTTATAAATTTTGTTTTTGTATTTGAAGATTATGGTTCAGTGTTTTATGTATAATTGCTACTTTACTTTTAAGACTTCTATCCTGAAGGCTTTCTAAATTAAGTGATTTTACTAAAGGCGTTACTCTAGTCAAATGTGAATATTCGTTTGTTATGAATCTCACTGTTCTATTTTGTGTCTGTTCCAGGGGTCTGAGGGGTCCCAAACAGAGGGTGCATATTCTATTATTGGCCTAATCAAGGTTAAATAACATTCTAGTTTTATGTTCTTATTTGATTTATAGAATTTTTAAAAATAAACCCTAATGCTTTGTTTGATTTTTCTTATAGTTTCATCAATATGGGGTTTCCATGACAGTTTTTCATTTATTATAACACCTAGGTATTTTGGGTTTTTAGTCTGTGTTACTGGTTTACCATGAATAAGATAAGTGGAGTTAATTTGTTTTAGTTTTTTTGTTACTCTTAACAACTGACATTTTTCTGGGTGGAAAGACATGCTCCAATTTGATTTCCATTTCTGTAATTCATCTGAGTCTTTTTGTAAAATTTCTGTATCTTGTGTTGTTTTTATTGTTTATATATCATGCAATCGTCTGCAAATAATCTGACTTTTGTTCATGAACTAATGCGATTTGGTAAATCATTTATGTAAATTAAGAATAGAAGTGGACCTAATACTGTTCCTTGAGGTACACCTAAGTTTACTGTTATTGGTGTTGATTTAGAGCCATTTATTATTACAGTTTGTTCTCTCCCTATCAGAAAATCTTTAATCCACTGATGCAATGGACCATTAATGCCGAAATATTTTAATTTTTTAAGCAAACTATGGTGGTGAACTTTGTCAAAAGCCTTATAAAAATCTATTAAGATAGCATCTATGTGTTCACTATTATCTAAACCTTTTGAAAAATCATCAATTAGTCCTATTAGTTGTGTTTCACATGATCTATATTTTCTAAAGTCATGTTGGTATGGAGTAAGGACATTATGTTTGTCTAAGTGGTTTATGATGTTGCTACATATTATGCGTTCTAGGATTTTACATGTGATGCTGGTAAGTGATACTGGTCTGTAAATTCCTGGGTCAGATTTTTCTCCTTTTTTAAATAGGGGGTGACATAAGCTTCTTTCCAGTCCTTTGGTACTCCTCTCTGGTTAAGCGATGCCTGAAAGAGTATTTTGAACACTGGGGCTAGCTCATTGCTTAGTTCTTTGAGTAATCTAGCTGGAATACCATCAGGTCCAGACGCTTTATTTGGTTTGGTGTTGGCTAATAGTTTTTGAATTCCATTTTCTTGTACTTCTATATCACCTATGTAGTCTACTTGGTTCAAATTAAGTAATATGTCTTTGTCTCCTGGGGCTGAGAATGCTGATGCAACGTATTTGTTTAGGATGTTAGCCTTAGTTTCTTTATCATTATGGGTTTAGTTGTCTGCTCCTTTTAATGGCGCTATGCCTTTTGTTTCCATTTTCTTAGACTTAATGTATGACCATAGGTTTTTGTTGTTATCTTTAGATAATACAATGTTTATGTATTCACTCTGCAGCTGTCAGCTTACTTTTAGGGTTAGGTGTTTAATTTGTATGTACTCTTTCTGCCTTAGTCTCTTTAAATTTTCTGCATAGGTTTTCCATCTGTTTACAAAGCTTCTTTAATCTACTATGAAACCAGCATTTATTTATTTTGTTTTATGTGTATTTAGTTGGTATATGATTTTCTATAATGTTTCTGAGATAGTTTTTAATGAAATTCCATAGGTCATTGACTGGTTGGTTAATGTCTTTTTCTAATAAGAATGTTTGTTGAAAGTTTAATGCAGCTTGGTGTAGTTGTGTTAGGTTGCATTTATTCCAGAGTAAGATTTTTCTTTTGGGTTTTAAATATTTAAATATTTACTTCTGTAGTTGTAACTAGCAGGATAAAAGAAAATATCCATGCTAGAACAAGGAAAGATAAAAGACAATTGACAATTTGACCACAAGATCTTCTTGAATAACATTCGACACATAAAAAAAAGTAGAGTAAAGTGCGAAGTTCGAGTAGCCCCGATTTGTCAAGAGGTTCGAACAGTTCACTTTTTATTGCTAAAACTTTTTTATTTGAATGTTTATCAAATTACTAATATATTGCTACTGCGCATGCACCTTTTTTCTTTACTTCCGACACATACTATTTCCTTTCCCTTGTAAAGGCTAAGTTCATGGTGAGGTCAAACTCAGGAGGTGTGGAATTATTCTTTTTTACTACCCGGTAGTGAAGGAAATGGGTAATGGGCTTAAGGCTATTTTTAAGTCGGATTGCTCATCAGCTTAAAGAGACTATTTGAAGTTGTGGAGGGTGGGAAATGGTGAAATGGATGGTGTTCTTGCGCTGGAGTAAAAAGAAAATGACTTTATAGTAAAAATTAAATATGAAAACATGTTTTTAGATATATTTTCTTTGATCTGTTCGAACCTTCCATCAACCCGATCGAGCTTACTAACTGGGGAAAAATTCGCTCGAGGAAAAGTACGCTTGGCGATACTTACCCTAAACCTCTTTGACTTCGTATTTAATTTTAACTAAGCCTAGTGATACATTAAATCCAATCTATTTTTATAGAAAAAAGGACGAGGAATTGAGAGATACTATCAGTTTTTTCATAGGTCAGACCGTTACGGTGCTATAAGAATCCAAACTTGAAAATTGCTGCCAGCGGCTTAATGCGCTCGAACTCTATTTGTAATATGTTTTCTTTGTCTAATTTCAAATGTCCAAACTACTTCTACTTCTCTACCTGGGGTCCATGTGTCATGGTTCTAATAGATTACGTTTTCTTTTCTTCTTTGATAGCCAACAACAATTCGGGCGGAGAAATGAACCTATTTTGTGTTCATTGTTTGTCTTTTCCTTTGTTTCTAGATGATGAAGGCCTTGTCGCCCAAACGTTTCCTGTTTTTACTTTGGCCCAACCAGGTTTCCTGGATGTTTGCCGCTTATATTGTTCTATATAGTTTTATTTTTTAGATTACATTTCTGGGCGAAAGGTTAGATTCAGTAGAAAAAAAAACAGGTCAGTGTTTCATGATGAATGTCGGTGTTTAATGACCCTAACATGATGCTAATGTGTTGGTGAAGAATTAGTTTTTTTTAAATACTTTTGTTAAATATCTTAATTTCTTATCCTTAAACTGAGAACCCATTTTTTGGGTAAGTCTTATCAGAAGACGAATGTTTCTTCAATATCTCTGAACAAATGAGATTTTTTTTTTGATAAGAGAATTAACATAATAAAACCAGATCCAGGATTGTATAAAATAACAATCAAAGGTCTCACCATGACGCAGCAAAATTTTTTCAGAACAAGAAAATGAGTTTATAAAAACTTTGTAACTGTCTCTGATTCATGAATCAGTCTAGTGATACAATCTTTCATCAATCATGACATCACTTGCCATTATTGCTTTTGTCATTTTTGGCTGGTAACTTTTTTTTAAAGGTTAATGTTTGTTTATTTCTGAAATGACAGTTTGTCAAATTTGTTGTTGTCAATGTAAAGAATGACCATGTAAAGAATGACCATGTAAGTGAATGACCATGTAAGTGAATACACATGTACTTCTAAACCATGGTTTTGTTGTATTGAAAAAAGAAAAAGGTTTGGCTCCCAAATCATAATAAAGAAAAGCAAAGAACTAGATTTAAATACTAGATCTTCTTACTTATCCACCAGGAGGATGAGTGCATGTGTTATGGGACCTTTAGAAATAAATAGAAAAATAATATAGAAAATAGTAAAGCTTAATATTAATAAAATCAAATATTTCAAAGACAATATGTTTAAGTATTGCATTTGTTATTAAAAAAGATACGCTAAAATATTTATGAGAAATATTTTGAAAGGAGTTTTGGTTTAATTATTTTTATTTTTACAAAAATCAGCGTCCTAAGGATGGCAAACGATTTTATGCAGTTGACTATTACAATATATTCAACATTGTCTCTTCTTCTTATGTGTAAGCTTAGGATGCTCAGAAACAATTGTTGCTGGTCAACTAGATAACTACTTTTACGTTTGACTGTCTCTATAGGAAAACTCTATTTTTTTAAAGCCATTAAATAAAGATTTTATGTTGTAATTCTTAGTCTTCATTATTAATATGTTAGCTTTATTTTCCAGTGATATATGGTGTAATGTAGTGTAGTTTATTATAGTGTAATGTAGTGTAATGTAATATAATGTATTGTAGTGTATTGTAGTGTAGTGTAGTGTAATGTATTGTAATGTAATATAATGTAGTGTAGTGTAGTGTAATGTATTGTGGTGTAGTGTATTTTAGTGTAATGTATTGTAGTGTAGTGTAATGTATTGTAGTGTATTGTAGTGTAGTGTAATGTATTGTAGTGTATTGTCGTGTAGTGTAGTGTAGTGTAGTGTAATGTAATGTAATGGATTGTTATGGATTGTAATGTATTGTAATGTATGTTGTGTAATGTACTGTAGTGTATTATAGTGTAATGCATTGTAGTGTAGTGTTTTAAAGAAGTTTATTACAATAAGACTTACAAAATCTTTTGCGCATAAAATACTAAGGAAAAAAACAACATATTTTTTAAATACTTCTAAATAATATCAGTATAGTATAAGATAATTTTGTATCAAAATGTATATATTTTATTTAATTGAATCTCTAGGCAAATACTCTCTCTCTCTCTCTCTCTTCCTCCCTATCTCCCTCTCTTTTTGTTCTCCTCTGTATTAATTCAAACTATAGAACATTTATTGAAAACAATGTCTATGATTTCAATGCGTAAGCTATACAATATTTGACGCTCAATGAACTAAAATGTTCACAAAAAAGACACCTCTTGTTAAAATACTTGTTTGCTGTGTACCAGGTGATGGCAGTGTCAGCAAACAATAGTTTGATAACGGATTCCACGAGCTAGATGTCGTCCACAAGGACGCTCTGGCCCCTCAAGATTTCCCCTCCTATCTTCCGACACTTCGATGAGGACGGTGAGTTTACAATTGGTTGATTGTATCATGTGTACATACAGGTTGCCAATGGAAAAGATCGTCTCTCGAGACGTAAAATGCGACAGACACAGACAGAGAAGTTAATTTTTTATTGCATTTATAATAATGTTATGGTACATCAGAGAAAGTTGATAGATTTATGGTAGACTTATTCAAATTAAAAATTTCCTAATTCTAAAACATAATTGTCCCCCCTCCCCATTGAAAAATTCCTTTGCATTTAGAATGTAATTACTAATGGTGATATAGTGTAGTTGTCACGTAGTTGTGTCGGAAAGCTTAATTATGTACATTAATAAAACCTTTAGACGTTTGAAACAAAAATATACTACACTAGTATCCCTACACAATTATATCATTCACTTATTTAAAAGAAAATCTCTCTGGTATTGCATTGGCCAGATAATTCTATAGCTGTTTATATCCTGTGCAAGTACTACGACGCCGAATATCACAGATCTGTCATATACTATTATTAAATGATACAACAAGCCATTAAAAAAAAACACAACAAAAAAATCGGATTCGGTTGAAGGTATTTCACAAAATGATGCATGAGATCCACAGTGTATGAATTATATACATTCCTAATCTTACTCCAGTCTCCAGACTATATTAAAGCATGCTGTAACAAAACAAAGCTGATTGTAAACAGGATCTTATAATGAAATCAATACAATACTATTAGTACTGTTTATAGTCTATTTAGATGTGCTCTCCCTGCCCCTTACTTCTCATTCTTTGTTTCATATCCTTGTTGCTGTGGTCATCTCTCTCATCCCAGACTTTGATACAACTTTGTATGTTTGTATTCCAGGTAATGGCGCTCTCAAGAGAGGCCAGATACAACTGGAACGCTTCCTTCTCAGACTGAATGTGACCATCTACAATGTTGTCTCTACTACCTTTTGTACTCTATTAAATCAGTGACAGAGACTATTGTGTTTGTTCTCAGTGAATGTCGATATAGAATTAAGTGATATGTTTGTTCATAGTCTTTATTTGTGTTCCGCTGTACTACTCGAAACAGAGCCGTAGCAAGGTACTCGTCAGCCTGGGTTCAAGAATAAACGAGGGGTTCTCCTCTCATAGAGTAGCATGACTAAAACAAATTTATACATGACTACATTTAATAAAGCAAAATTGAAACAAAAAATCTTTATTTAAATAACAAAGCTCATCTAAGGAAAAGAACTCCGCAGATAAAATTATGTTTCAATAATATAGAAGTCATTTCCCTTATTCAATATCAAACAAAATAATTAATTGCCAATAATTATTTGAATAAATGGTTACTTTTTTCATTATAAATATTTTTTCAAGTTTTAACTTGTTCCGAGAAAGGTTGCGGTTGAAAAAAAGTGTTCATTTATACAAAGGAAGAAACCCTAGATACTTAGCCGTACCTGTGAATACTGAAGAATTAATTTCCCTTGCTGATATCATACAAAATAATTAATTACCAATATTTAATTGACTAATTGGATAGTTATGATTATTGATTCATGTCTGATATGTCTACACCAATGAATAATTGTGCAAAGTGCCCACTTGGTCCGAAAATGAGTGGGAGAAATAACGCGTATAAACTTTTTACCAGACAGACAGTGATAGTTGATATAAGCTTTGTAAAAAGACATCCCCATGTAGGTAATGGTGTCTACACATTCAATTCAGTTGCAACATTCAATACATGCTTATAATCGTGTCGAAACACTCAACGCTTATATAAATCCTTAACTTAAGTGTGTTTCAAGCAAACAATTGTTTTATTATTTCCTTGTGACATAAATTTACATTTCAAAAGCACTTAAGTGAGAGAACTATTGAAATTGACAATTATAGCTATATATCCATCAATCGTTAATCAGTGCAGATAAATTTCTATTTTATCAGTGAATAGCACATCGATATATTAAATCTACATTTGTTGACCTTCCAAGCAGAAAATAGAATGTATCTATTACTAAAATATTGGTTGTTTGTATCGGGAAATGAAAGGAACGGCAAGAGGTACAAACCTGCTATGCGTGTTAAGAGTTTTTCATATACATGTGCATCAATCGGAATTTTGAAAATGACAGCTCTGCTAAACAAAGAAATAGCGTTGCATGCAATGACAATGTTTGAAATCCTTAATTAGTGGTAAAATAGATGTCTAGGATACAAAAACTAGTCAAATCCTGTATTGAAGACACTGGAATGAATCAACACCCAGTGATCGAGTTACTTATGCGGCCTCAATTTTCAGGCTTTTCCCCCAGCTTTTGTTCAAATGATTTGCTTCATTCTAGATGTTCTCCAGTGGACTCAGATATATTTATGGATTTGTCGTTTACTTTACGTTATTTCCTACTTTAATTTTGATCGCAATGATCATTTAAATCGCATGGCTTTTAGACCACAGTAACTTGATGACCACATTGTAGGTCCCAATTAAGTGCCCTAATTGTATTCTCCCTATTGCATTGCAGAAGCTCCCACAAAATATAACCTTTGTCTCTGTCCACACCTGGGCTGCCCTAGCTAGGGTCTGTCACTTTATTTCAAGACAACTGACGATTTTTCATTTCAATGTATATTTAAGGAGCATAAACTTGGCGAAACAACGCCACCACTGTGAAAAAAAAATAAAAATAATTATCAATACGTGCCTCAGGAAGATGATCCGCTGGCCAGACAAGAGTGTTAAATCTTAAGTCCCCTAGCTACGCTACGCCATAGAATTTGGTAAATGTAGTTTGCTTTAGTTTTTCTCAGGATTTGTTAGAATTTTCGTAGGTTCACTTGATTAATCATTATGTGACTGTTAGCTCTACTCTGTTGAAAAATAGTCCCAGAGTTGTATAATAAACCCCATTCCTGCCCCAGTGCTCCATAAAGTACAATATAATGCAGAATTAACCACCCCTGTCGATTTTCAAAATATGTAGAAAAGTTAATTGACAACAGATCAATGCATGTTTGTTTGTAATTAAAAATTTCTAAACTCTCATTGAGATGAGAATTAATAGATCAATTTTCACCTGCCATTCGCTGAGAGTCAGTAAAGCTTTTTAAATCCATGAAATAGATAAACGTCTTATCAATACTCTCGTTCAACTGACAGACTGTTCAGGTCTCTTTGTATACGTCCATCTTCATTAAGAACAAAAAGTTTAGACTTTTCAAACATTTAATAACTTTTTTTTGGTGTCCACGTATTTCAGCACGATGCTTTGACAAGCCTTAAGCATTTGAAAACTGTAGGAAATAACGAATAAATCAGAAACTAATATTTTTTGTTGTTGTTTTTTAACATGAAAACCCTTTAGCATGAATGTAAAACATAATCGAAAAGTTGAAAGTTGTATTAAGTCAAAACTAGCCCACGGATACCTAAATGAAAAGTGACACAATTGCCTAGTATAGGAGTAACAAATGTACAAAAACAACAACATTTTGATATGATTATGGAGATTATAACTAATGTTTAAAATTAAGTTAAAAATAATAATGACTTGGATGAGGTGGAGGAGATTATTGGAGAGTAATTATGTAAGTAAGTATTTCCAGTGGGTTTATTGTCTTTGTGATGAGGCTCATCACGGCACTGATCCCACGTTGTACCAAAAGAAAAGAATTATGCAGCTTCTTTATGCATTTGGAATCTGTTTTGTAACTAGAATTTACTTTCAGTTCTTCGTTTGTGCATTTTCAATAAACTACCTCTGTATTAGTTTAAATCTCTTTTTATCTGTGATTGGAATCTTGGTTTGTCCACGCAGCACCCAGTTGGGAATATCCAAGTGAAGAATGTCTTCAGATCTTCGATTTAGGTCGTAATAGTAATAGGCTTATTAAACAGTTTTGAGTGGTGAGTTGATTATTATTCAAATTATCCGATCAGAGAAACTGGCCTTTAGAGAAGAAATTATTTTAACTGTGTACAATTTTCATCTTTCTGCAGCCTCCATTCGGTCGTCTCGCAAACTCGTTTCACTTAAAGCTCTAGCGTTTTTTTTTATTCAAATTATTCAATTGGATAAACTGTTTCATGGCGAAGAAGTTATATTAATTGTTTCCAATGATCTATCTACATTGTGTAGGATGTGATCATGGTTTAACAGGATGAGGACACGTTTGTTGAGACCCACTGAAAACAAGAACACGTGACTAATGTAGTTCAAACTTTTTTCATTGATGTCACCTCTCATCCGGCGATTTGGTTTTAGAGTTTACATTTAAAAAAAATTTAGCTTCGTTTTTTTTTGTTTGGTTTTTATTTTTCTGATAAGGAAATGAAAATTATGAGACCGGAAACAGTGCATTATTAGATTTGTAACAACCAGACAGAGCGTCTATATAAACACCACGCTTGTGAGAGATCACCACTTTTAAACAAGTGTGCCAGACTTTGAACAATCATGAGATCTCTTGCCATTATTGCTGTTGCCATTTTTGGCTGGTAATTTTTTTTTTCATTTCTAAAAACTAAACTATTTATTTGTATACGTGAGATTGCCAGATGTTTGTTAAACTTTGTTTTACAGACAATGAGAGTTTTAACTTATTTTATTTTTAAAATATTTTTTTCCCCGATAAATCGCTTTGCAAATATTGGGATTTTCATACTATACGTTAATCGCAGTAATCTGCCCTTTGCTTACACTTTGATTTTAAGATTCCGTTGACGTTCTTGAATCAATAAGAATCAATAAATAGGAATACAAACTATAAGAGATAGGTCTATGAAATGTGGTCGTAATATAAAACATAGAAACGAATTTAAAAAGTCAGCAAATAAAATAAGATAATTTTAGCAAGGAATTCAGTTTGAGTACAAGTCCATTGTCTACCTCAGTGTTTCCTACTGCAACAATAACAATAGAGTTGCAAACACCCAAAACATTTACTTACTCAAATTACATGCTCACACACACACACACACAACCATCGCTAATTCTGTCCAATATATCATGTTGATTCATCACCCTACATATACAAGTATCGAATTTTTGAATATAAACCGTGGGTTAAACACGATTTTACACACGAATGGAGGCTGTGCGGGATATACAAATGTGTGTGGTTTACAAAATATATTTTACTTATAAACATAGCATAGTGGATATATAGATGGGTCTTTATACCTCCTATAGTTCGATGTGTGGTTGTGAAATGTACTTTGGCACTCATTATAAACCTTAAGAAAACAAATAGTACCGATGCAGCAGAGAATCTTTAATAATGCTAGTTATCAATTGTGTCAAGTTAGTAAGCACCTTAACTAATTTTCCGATACCGGCAATGTCAAAACGTATAGATTACAAAGCAAGCTATAACGCCGCAATCAATCGCAAGTCTCACTACTATCACTGTCCAAGCTATAGTTAGTGAAGCCATCGAAACTTTAATCATATTCACTGTCTTCTTCCAATAAGTAAAGCAGCAGTAGGCTCATAAATCGACAGACGGGGTATATAAGCGTGCGAGCTGTACGATTGTTTGTGTGTGCTTATTTTGTAATTTGTGCGGGGTATACACATGTGCGGGGTACATGTGTGGAAATACTGTAGATTGGGAGAGTTATAGAAATAGACCAAAAAATAAAAAATATCAAAGGTGCCATTTTGAAAGATCGCTGTTGCCAACTAAAAAAACAAAACAACAACAAACTTAGTGCTGCAGGCGAAAGTATTTAGAAATTTACTGTACAGTGCTAAAAAGTGCTAAAAAATAGCTATACAATTTACTATAATGCGTCCTTATCAATACTTCTGTAATTTATCTGTACTTAATTGACCTAATATATAGGACAGAATGATTGACCTAATCTATAGGACAGAATGATTGACCGTGTATATAGGACAGAATGATTGACCTAATCTATAGGACAGAATGATTGACCGTGTATATAGGACAGAATGATTGGCCTAATCTATAGGACAGAATGATTGACATCATATATAGGACAAAATAACTGACATGAAAGTTTTAAAAACAATCTACGAGATTAGAGCAGAACTTATTGCACTGTAGTATTTAGTAGATTGTTTTTGTTTTTCTATAGCTTGAATGGATATTTAAAAACAAATATTCTCTCTTCCAGCGTCGTCGCCCAGCCCGGGGGTCAACAAAATTTTAACAATTTGTTCCAAAGATACGCTGGCAATGATAACTTGTTGCAGCAAAACGAGTTTGCCAGATTCTGGCTACATTTTGATGACGATGGTAAAATTGTACTTTCAATTTTAGAATAACTTGATAGAAAGAGAAATTATATTTTTCAATTCCTTTATAAACTCTTAATTCTCAGCTACTTCAAAACTTTTTACAAAGCTGTCTGTCTGTCTGTCTGGTAAAAAGTTAGTACACGTTATTTCTCAAACAATCAATCTCAGATCAAGCTGATAATTTGCACAATTTTTTCTTTTACCTGACAACACAAAAATCAATAAAAATAAAATTAACATTTTGGTTAATTAACAATTTGAAATTAATTATTTTGTTTGGAGCTTCAAACAAGGGAAACAAATTTTACTTGACTGAGGTGGTAATATGCTGAATTAGTCCTCTTTATAGGTCGCCGCTGTAAAGTAAGTTTGAAGCAAACAACAAATAACAATACAATCTTCTATTTTCATACACACCTCACTAGCAGAGTGGTTAGATTGTCGGCTTGGTGAGGCCTGAGTCATGAGTTCGAGTTCAGGTTCTTCTTTTAAAAAACAATTATGGTAAAATGTAGCCCGATATCCTTTTCTTTCCCACTCCTCCCCCGCCTCCAATGTTTAGAACTGGTCCAGAATAAATGATAGGATCATAGCGTATTGAGACAAGTGATAGGATCATAGCGTAGTGAGACAAGTGATGGGATCATAGCGTATTGAGACAAGTGATAGGATCATAGCGTAGTGAGACAAGTGATAGGATCATAGCGTATTGAGACAAGTGATGGGATCATAGCGTATTGAGACAAGTGATAGGATCATAGCGTAGTGAGACAAGTGATGGGATCATAGCGTATTGAGACAAGTGATAGGATCATAGCGTAGTGAGACAAGTGATGGGATCATAGCGTATTGAGACAAGTGATAGGATCATAGCGTATTGAGACAAGTGATGGGATCATAGCGTATTGAGACAAGTGATAGGATCATAGCGTATTGAGACAAGTGATAGGATCATAGCGTATTGAGACAAGTGATAGGATCATAGCGTATTGAGACAAGTGATAGGATCATAGCGTATTGAGACAAGTGATAGGATCATAGCGTATTGAGACAAGTGATAGGATCATAGCGTATTGAGACAAGTGATAGGATCATAGCGTATTGAGACAAGTGATAGGATCATAGCGTATTGACAAAGCTAAAAGCATGAAATAGCGCTAAAAATGGTAACAAATATATCTTATCGCACAGATTCATTATTGTAAGTCTAGATCTATTACAAATTTAATGACAACTACACATCGTATAAGCTGCTTTTTTATAAGTACTTTTTATGTTTTTCTTGTGATTTGTTTAAAAATTTCCCATGAAATGTAATTTCTGTCCATTAAAATGTGTTGGTATATGAATAGAAGAAAGTGTTGTAGTCAAGCTGAATCGAAATATTATCTCTCATTCTGTTTCGCGCGCGTTTACTTCTTCTCGTATGGTCGCCTGGTCGTTTGGTGTGTGCTCTGAAATGTTGTCTTGTAGTCCCGAGTTTAGGGCTAGGATTTAATCATCTTCAGCTCTGAAGCACGGTCGTAAACGTGTAAAACAAAGCAAAACTTTTCTCGTCCATTCTCTCTGTTTCTCTTTATATTTGTCTGTAGTGGCCCATTTCTTGTGCTGCTTCTTCTCTTTCTGTTTCATTCTCACTGGCATTTTAAGTTAAAAACCAGCCACTCTCAGTTAAACGATATTTCATTATGCCAAATGAAAATACAGCAAACCGATATTATAATTACAATGAGTAAAAAAAATTCTTAAAATTACACATGCAAAACAGAATTCTACTGCTGGAATTAGAATACAACTAACAATACATCACTGAACTGCATACACTTTTTTTCATAACACAGAGATATCAGATAAAAAAAAAGTGTTTTGAATTCCTCACTGTCCTTTTTTCCATAGAAAAAAATCAACACATTATTACTTTAATATTAGGTACGATCAAGGGGGCATGGTAACTGAGTAGTTAAGCGTTTGGCTTCCGAACGTGGAGTCACGGGTTCAAATCCGGATCAAGAATGGGAATTTTAATTTCTTGATCACAGGGTGCCTCTGAGTCACCCAATTCTAATGAGTACTGACATTAGTTGGGGAAAAGTAAAGGCGGTTGGTCGTTGTGTTGGCATGACACTCTCGCTAACCGTGGCTTTTACATCATCTGCTAAAGAGATTGCAGGGTCTGACTGGGGAACTTTACTTTACTTACTTATTAGATAGTATCATTAAGCATTTAGTTTGAAATAAATGTTTTCCACCAGGTGATGGCAGTGTCAGCAAACAAGAGTTTGATAGCGGATGGAGACAGGAAGGTTTCCCAAATCCACAAAACGCCCCTCTCTATTTCCTCGAGTTAGACGTTGTCCATGACGAGGTTCTCAACTCTCAAGATTTCCCACACATCTTCCATCTCTTCGATGAGGACGGTGAGTTCATTACACTTAGTGTTGGCCTAAACGTTGAGTATATCACAAGGTTCACTTTGTCTCTGTGTTGACGTGTAATAAGAATAATAAGCTTTGACAAATGTATGTATCCGGGATGGTTCCATGGCAATTCCCCACATCAGTCAATTCCCCACATTCCCAACTCCCCACAATTACAATTCCCCACATCACAATTCCCCACATTGCAATTCCCCAAATTCACAATTCCCCACGTTTACAACTCCCCACATTGGGATAATATTTATTATAACCATAGAATAATGATACAAAAGCGTGCCCTCCGTTTCCCCACATCGAGCATTATTTTATTTAAAAACGCTACTTGTTAATAAATATGTAAAAATACATTATCCAAGCATGCCTTTCCAGAGGCACAGATCAAAGGCTGCTTCTTTCACCTTAACCAAAGTCTTCTAAGAAAAATTGGGGCCCTTGGATTGAAAACAGTTTATGATGATCAAGAGCGGCTGCCAATGAGATTCAAGATGAGGTCACTTGCAGCTTTGGCATTTGTGCCAGTGGAGGATGTCAGAGGCCTGTTCAATGATTTGATAGCAGAGTTCCCTGATGAAGACAACTACAATGACCTTCTTGCCTACTTTGAATCAACCTACATTACTGGAGTAAGAGGCAGAGATGCAGTGTTTCCCATTAGAATCTGGAATCATTTTGAAGCTGCTGCTACTGGCCTACCAAGAACAACAAACTGCTGTGAAGGATACCACAATTCACTGAGAGCCCTGTTTCACTGCAGTCATCCAGGTGTGTGGGATCTTCTGGAAGGTCTGAAGAAGGACATGGCCATCCACAGCAAGACATTGGCTGATGCAGATGATGGCAGACCACAGCCAAAAAGGAAGAAGTATGAGACCCTAAATAGCAAAGTAATTGAGGCTGTCCAAGGGTATGCCAATCAACAGGATAAGATTAAGTATTTGAGAAAATTGGCCAACATGCAGTTTCCAAAGTAACCTTTGTGTTTAGTAGTTTCTGTTTACTTTAGTCATTCTTGTCAATTATTAATAGTTTTTGTACTGTACATTTAGTTTAATGATTTTTCTTTTATTAGATAATAGGACCTTATCTAATTCATTATTTTGTACCAAGCATATTTTGTATTAAACTCATTTGTTCATTTGTGTATATCAGTTACTTGTATTTTGTAATCAGTAATGCATTTCAATAAATTGTCATGATATTAACTTTTGGAGATTAATTAATACTATTTGCATTTTAGAATTCCTTCATTATATTATTAATTTAGTGCAATTTATATTATCCCAATGTGGGAGTTGTAAACGTGGGGAATTGTGAATTTGGGGAATTGCAATGTGGGGAATTGTGATGTGGGGAATTGTAATTGTGGGGAGTTGGGAATGTGGGGAATTGACTGATGTGGGGAATTGTCTGGCCACCATCCGGGATGTGTGGTGGCTGAGCGACAGAAACTAGGGGTTATAGGCTTGAGTTCGTAACCCAATGTCGACTAGGAATGGATGATTTTTGTGCTTGCTGTTTCCCGGGACGTGGTGGTTGTGTGGTAAAGCGCTTGGCTCTCTAAACGAGATGGTCTTGAGTTTGAATCGCGGCGAGAGTTTGAATGTCGGTATTTAGGGTCCCACCGAGTTCTCCCAACCCTAATAAGTACTTGACATACGCAAGGGAGATAAAGGCAACTGGTTGACCTGCTGGCCCTCGTTAGAAACAGATGAGCTTAATCACATAAGCCCCTTTATACCCAAGGTCTGAAAGAGATATCTTGCTAATCGCCCAAACACTGGCGGATCTAGGGGGGCGGACAAATTTTAGTAAAGAAATCACACAATTTGTATACAAATTTATTACTTATGTTAATAATATATACTAATTATTTATATTTCAACCTATTTTTAGATTGTTTCTCCCCCCCTCTCTAGTATGTTGGCGGATTTGGTGGGTTGGGGATGGTATCAATCCCGCCCCCCCCCCCTAAACTTTCGAGTTTGGGGGCGGTCCAATTTATTTGTAGAAATCTTAGCTTGTTAAGAGAATCAATTAAATATCTATACGGTTAAAACTTGTTATGGATATTTTAACCGATCTTTATATTATGTCACTCTCCTGTTGGACGATTGGGTGAGTTGGGGGGGGTGAATACATCTACTGCCCTTTCCACCTAAATCCTTCAAGTGGGGAGGGCGGTCCTTTTTTAGAGATATAATAGTTTGCGAACAAAATTAGTTGAATTACTATATAATTTAATATTATGTCGCTTTCCTCTGGTGCCTTGGCCGATTCGGTTGGGGGGGGGGGGTGAATACATCTACTGCCCTTCCCACCTAATCCCTTTGAGTGGAAAGGGGGCGGCGCTATTTTTGCGGAGAAATCATAGTTTGTGAACAAAATTAGTTGAATTACTATATAATTTTTATATTGTGCCGCTTTCCTCTGGTATTTTGGCCGATTCGGTGGGGTGGGGCGATTGAATCTACTGCTCTCCAAAATCTGGCCCTTTGAGTGAGGGAGGCGGTAGTATTTGTATGGAGAAATCAAAGTAGTGACTAGAATTCGTTGAATATCTCTATACTAGAAGCTACTTATTGATCTCTGAACCCATTTGTATATTATGGTGCACCACACTCTAATCTCACATTTTATCATTAGTAAATATAATATATTGTAGTAGGCCTGTTTTGGTCAGTATTTTACTAATTTGATCTGCCTTTTTAAATAGGATAGCTGTGGATCTCGGGAGAATGCGTTTCTGAAGTGAAGAATGCAAGAAAATGCTTGCAAACTTGGTTAGAACTTATAGTAATAGTTCTGTAACAAAACAAACCGACAAACTTGTCTATTGAATTATTTTTTTTGGCGGTGATCCTAAAAGCCTTAATCTAAATCTGTGGTGTATTTTATCTTTTCAAGGATCAAATCGGTTGTATTTGCAATGTAGTATGGGCCTATAAATTCACACTAGAATATTTTTCAAGAAAAAAATTATTTCAAAGATCCTTTATTAAAAGGATGAATAATGAGCTGTAGATGTCAGGAGAATGCGTTTCTGCAGTAAAAAATGCAAGACAAAGGCCACCAACGTGACTGGGTTTTTTTTTCACGAAAGTTGAGAACCACTGCTGTTTTTATTCTTTTATGTAATAATAATAATAATAAGGCTTGTCTTCGAGTCCAAATATTAGTGAGGAGAGCAGTACTTCCCGTGGCTGCTCAGCTCCAGCTGTGACCTACATATTTTGCCACATCCAGGGCAAGCATCACCATTGTCCGCCAGTGGTCGATTTAGATTTTCTTTTCGCCATCTGCGTTTGTCCTCGGCAGCGGATTTTCTTTTGGTCTCAAATGTGTATGCTGCGGCTTTCGTGAGTGACCTTCAGCTGTATCGTTCTGAGGCCGCATGCAACCAGGTGCTCTCTTCTATGTCAACCAAGGAAAGTTGACGCATAAGCTGGTCTTTGAGGCGTTTCCGTGGGGCGCATCTGTTACGTCGACCACCTTTTAGCTCGCCAAAAAAGACTGCCTTTTGCATATGTTCGTCTCCCATACTGGATACGTGCCCTACCCAGCGTAACTGCCGACCATAAGAAGTCCCTCTATACTGTCCATACCGGCATTCGCAAGGACATCGCTGTTAGTAATGCGGTTTAGCCACCGTATGTCCATGATGGAGCGCAAGTATCTTTGGTGGAAGTGCTCAAGAGGTCTTAGTTGTTTTCTGTATAGTATCGATGTCTAAGAGCCATGTGGAAGGGTTGAGAGAACCACCGCCTGGTAGACATTGATTTTTGTAGACAGGCGGAGCGATTTGTTCCGCCAAACTCTCGTCTGAAGGCGTCCAAAAGAGCTACTGGCCCTGACCAGACAGTTATCAACTGAAAGTGAGGCGTCATTTGACACTATACTACCTAGATATGTGAAGTGGTCTACCACGTTAAGGGGCTGTCCGTTTACGTTGATCCTTGGGGCTGAGTATGTTTTAATTGATGACTTCTGGAACATGTCATCTGTTTTCCCGAGGTTTATAGATAGACCGAAAGAGGCGGCAGCGTATGCAAAGTCGTTGACCGCATCTTCATTGTGAGCTAGCGAAGAGCGCAATCATCGGCCTAGAGAAGCTTCGTTATGACCATCTCCTTTGTTCTTGTATGTGATAGTAGACGTCGAAGATTGAACACATTGCCGTCCGAACGAAACCTGATGTAGATGCCTTCATGCAATCGCTGCCTCATTTGACCCAGCATTACGCCAAAGAAGATAGCGAATAGTGTTGGAGCAAGTACACAGCCCTGCTTCACGCCATTTTCTAGTGATCAGAAAGGGCACCATTGTGTCTGATCTGGTCTTTTTGTCCCACATGAAACTGCTTGAGAATTGATAGGAACGTAGGTGGGCATCCCAGTCTAGGCGAAATCCGCCACAAACCATCGCGACTGACAGTGTCGAAAGCCTTGGTGAGGTCCACAAAGGCAGCGTATTTATATATGCTGGGCGTTAGGGTTAGGGTTTGAAAAAAAAATCCCCCCCACACACACAAAAGTTCTGGATCCGCTGGTGCACCCAAAATCACATCAACCTTCTCCCAGATTGTACAAAGCTAACATTAACTCTCTCCGTCTGTCTGTGCTACAAATGTTGTGTATGTTTTTTTTCTCCCATTTCCATTTCTCGGACCAAATTGAAACAATGGCGGCAGGCTATGACGTTACATGAATCAATGTTGATTTAACCAATTAGTTAATCAATTAGTGGGAATAAATTTTATTTGTTTTGAATAGAAACAAAGGGAGTTAAACATTGCAGTATTTAGACATATGACGTTGATTTTTTGGCTCTTTTCCATAAATAAGCTTTTTTTTAAAAGAAATAAATTATTTAATTTAGATATATATATATTTGTTCGTAACGTTAAACTAAGGTGTGCATTTCTCTTTTCCAGGTAATGGTGCCATTAACGAGAGAGAGGCCAGATACAACTGGAACGCTTATTTTAGTGATTAACTTCATTACGACCCACTTATCCCATGTCTAGTTGACAACACCATTGTTATACTGCACTAGTTTGAACACTATTGTACTGCACTAGTTTGAACACTATTAAATTGTTAACAAAAGAGCTCTGTTTTTTTTGGTTTGTTAATTAGAATATCTTATCTTATTAAATACAGACGTTACGTCAATCTAGTCATGCATGTTAATCAATAACTTAAATTCATTGGTTTTCCTGGGTAATACTAGCAACCCATTCCATGCTTAGTATTTGTTAATAAACACATGATTACAGTAAAAAAACAACTTTTGCATACCTTACATATACAACAATAAGTTCATATTAAGGTATGATGAAAATAATAAATATGAATATCCTAGAGTAACAAAAAAAACTAAAACAAATTAATTCCACTTATCTTATTCATGGCAAACCAGTAACACAGACTAAAAACGCAAAATACCTAGGTGTTATAATAAATGAAAAACTGTCATGGAATCCACATATTGATGAAACTATAAAAAAATCAAACAAAGCATTAGGGTTTATTAAAAGAAATTTCTATAAATCAAATAAGAACATAAAACTAAAATGTTATTTAACCTTGGTTAGGCCAATAATAGAATATGCATCCACCGTTTGGGACCCCTCAACTCAAGAAAACATTAAGAAACTGGAACAAACACAAAATAGAGCAGTGAGATTCATAACAAACGAATATTCACATTTGACTAGAGTAACACCATTAGTAAAATCACTAAATTTAGGAAGCCTTCAGGACAGAAGACTCAAAAGTAAAGTAGCAATTATACATAAAACACTGAACCATAATCTTCAAATACAAAAACAAAATCTAATAAAATACTCTGAAAGACACAAAAATAAAGGAACATTCCTCGTCCCATATGCTAGGACAAATTTGTACAAATACTCCTTCTTCCCTAGTGCTATTAGAGCATGGAATGGGTTGCCTGGGCTAGCCAGAAAAACCAGTGACTTGGCAGAATTTAAGTCATTGGTTAATATGCATGACTAAATGCATGACGCGTAGGACGTAATCATCTTCTTTTTTGAAGTAACGTCTGTATTATATAAGACTCTTCATGAAAACTATACAAAGACATTTTAAGTCCTTTTTGTAAGCTAAGAGTCCTAAAATCATAAAATGTGAACCTACCCCAATCTCATTTTTTTTATTATACATATATATGTCATGCATTTTTCATTTAAAAAGATTTATATAACTTCTTTTTAATATAATGCAATAATACAGTTCAAGATCAAAGTATATATATATATATATATTTGGAATTTAGACTATAAATAGTTATTTATTTCTATAATAAAAACAAAGTGACAAAAATATTTATATGAAATTGAATTTAAAAAGTAAATAGAATTTGAAGTTGAATCCAAATGTTGAAAGCATATTAGTTAGATCTAGAATCTTATCTTTTATGATACTGATGTTACTTGAAAAAAGAAGATGATTACGTCCTACGCGTCATGCATTTAGTCATGCATATTAAACAATAACCTAAATTCTGCTAACTGGTTTGCCTGGCTAGCTCAGGCAACTCATTCCATGCTCTAATAGCATTAGGGAAGAAGGAGCATTTGTACAAATTTGTCCTAGCATATGGAACGAGGAATGATCCTTTATCTTTGTGTCTTTCTGAGTATTTTATTAGATTTTGTTTTTGTATTTGAAGATTGTGGTTCAGTGTTTTATGCATAAGTGCTACTTTACTTTTGAGGCCTCTCTCCTAAAAGCTTTCTAAATTTAGTGATTTTACTAAAAGCGTTACTTTAATTAAATGTGAATATTCGTTTTTTAAGAGTCTCACTGCTCTATCTTGTGTCTGTTCCAGTTTTTAAAATGTTTTCTTGAGTTGTGTTATTATTTTATGTTCTTATTTGATTTGAAGAAGTTTGTTTTAATAAACGCAAATGCTTTGTTTGATTTTTTAAATAGCTTTATCAATATGGGTATTCCACGGTATTTTTTCTTGTGCTGTTAACCAGCTTCCATATTTTTACCATCTTTTGACAATGACGAGTTTAATGAAATGTAGACATTTATAATTAAACGTCTTGTTAAATCTTTATCTAATATTTCCTCTAATACATTCTCTTGTGATGGTGTATAAGAGAGATCTCTTGACAAAAACTACGAATTCTCGACCTGAATGGTGACATACATGCACTACACATGACAGCAGAGTTTCTGTCCAGGGCTTTTGCTAAAGAGGATTTGAATCTCTCAGGCTGAGATGGAGTGTGACGATGATGATTATTAAGTTGAGACGACTACACCTGACGACAGCAAACATGAGTCTCTAGTTCTGAAATGAGCTTCTCGTTCTGACATAAGTCTCTAGTTCTGAAATGAGTCTCTAGTTCTGAAATGAGTCTCTAGTTCTGACATGAGTCTCTAGTTCTGACATGAGTCTCTAGTTCTGGCATGAGTCTGTAGTTCTGAAATGAGCTTCTCGTTCTGACATAAGTCTCTAGTTCTGAAATGAGCCTCTAGTTCTGACATTAGTCTCTAGTTCTGGCATGAGTCTCTAGTTCTGAAATGAGCCTCTCGTTCTGACATGAGTCTCTAGTTCTGACATGAGTCTCTAGTTCTGACATAAGTCTCTAGTTCTGACATGAGCCTCTAGTTCTGACATGAGTCTCTAGTTCTAGCATAAGTCTCTAGTTCTGACATGAGTCTCTAGTTCTGGCATAAGTCTCTACTTCTGACATGAGTCTCTAGTTATGGCATGAGTCTCTAGTTCTGGCCATGAGTATCTAGTTCTGATATGAGTCTCTAGTTCTGGCATGAGTCTCTAGTTCTGACATAAGTCTCTACTTCTGACATGAGTCTCTAGTTCTGGCATAAGTCTCTAGTTCTGACATGAGTCTCTACTTCTGGCATAAGTCTCTAGTTCTGACATGAGTCTCTAGTTCTGGCATAAGGCTCTACTTCTGACATGAGTCTCTAGTTATGGCATGAGTCTCTAGTTCTGACATGAGTCTCTAGTTCTGGCATGAGTCTCTAGTTCTGACATAAGTCTCTAGTTCTGGCATGAGTCTCTAGTTCTGAAATGAGCCTCTAGTTCTGACATGAGTCTCTAGTTCTGACATGAGTCTCTAGTTCTGACATAAGTCTCTAGTTCTGACATGAGCCTCTAGTTCTGACATGAGTCTCTAGTTCTGACATGAGCCTCTAGTTCTGACATGAGTCTCTAGTTCTAGCATAAGTCTCTAGTTCTGGCATAAGTCTCTAGTTCTGACATGAGTCTCTAGTTCTGACATGAGTCTCTAGTTCTGACATTAGTCTCTAGTTCTGACATCAGTCTCTAGTTCTGACATGAGTCTCTACTTCTGGCATAAGTCTCTAGTTCTGACATGAGTCTCTAGTTATGGCATAAGTCTTTACTTCTGACATGAGTCTCTAGTTCTGGCATGAGTCTCTAGTTCTGACATGAGTCTCTAGTTCTGGCATGAGTCTCTAGTTCTGGCATGAGTCTCTAGTTCTGGCATGAGTCTCTAGTTCTGACATGAGTCTCTAGTTCTGACATGAGTCTCTTGTTCTGGCATAAGTCTCTACTTCTGACATGAGTCTCTAGTTCTGGCATAAGTCTCTAGTTCTGACATGAGTCTCTACTTCTGGCATAAGTCTCTAGTTCTGACATGAGTCTCTAGTTCTGGCATAAGTCTCTACTTCTAACATGAGTCTCTAGTTCTGGCATGAGTCTCTAGTTCTGACATGAGTCTCTAGTTCTGACATGAGTCTCTAGTTCTGGCATAAGTCTCTAGTTCTGGCATGAGTCTCTAGTTCTGGCATGAGTCTCTAGTTCTGGCATGAGTATCTAGTTCTGGCATGAGTCTCTAGTTCTGGCATGAGTCTCTAGTTCTGACATAAGTCTCTACTTCTGACATGAGTCTCTAGTTCTGGCATAAGTCTCTAGTTCTGACATGAGTCTCTAGTTCTGACATGAGTCTCTAGTTCTGGCATAAGTCTCTAGTTCTGGCATGAGTCTCTAGTTCTGGCATGAGTCTCTAGTACTGGCATGAGTATCTAGTTTTGACATGAGTCTCTAGTTCTGGCATGATTCTCTAGTTCTGACATAAGTCTCTAGTTTTGATATGAGTCTCTAGTTCTGGCCATGAGTATCTAGTTCTGATATGAGTCTCTAGTTCTGGCATGAGTCTCTAGTTCTGACATAAGTCTCTAGTTCTGACATGAGTCTCTAGTTCTAGCATAAGTCTCTAGTTCTGACATGAGTCTCTACTTCTGGCATAAGTCTCTAGTTCTGACATGAGTCTCTAGTTCTGGCATAAGTCTCTACTTCTGACATGAGTCTCTAGTTATGGCATGAGTCTCTAGTTCTGACATGAGTCTCTAGTTCTGGCATGAGTCTCTAGTTCTGGCATGAGTCTCTAGTTCTGGCATGAGTATCTAGTTCTGACATGAGTCTCTAGTTCTGGCATGAGTCTCTAGTTCTGGCATGAGTCTCTAGTTCTGACATAAGTCTCTACTTCTGACATGAGTCTCTAGTTCTGGCATAAGTCTCTAGTTCTGACATGAGTCTCTACTTCTGGCATAAGTCTCTAGTTCTGACATGAGTCTCTAGTTCTGGCATAAGTCTCTACTTCTGACATGAGTCTCTAGTTATGGCATGAGTCTCTAGTTCTGGCCATGAGTATCTAGTTCTGATATGAGTCTCTAGTTCTGGCATGAGTCTCTAGTTCTGACATAAGTCTCTACTTCTGACATGAGTCTCTAGTTCTGGCATAAGTCTCTAGTTCTGACATGAGTCTCTACTTCTGGCATAAGTCTCTAGTTCTGACATGAGTCTCTAGTTCTGGCATAAGTCTCTAGTTCTGACATGAGTCTCTAGTTATGGCATGAGTCTCTAGTTCTGACATGAGTCTCTAGTTCTGGCATGAGTCTCTAGTTCTGAAATGAGCCTCTAGTTCTGACATGAGTCTCTAGTTCTGACATGAGTCTCTAGTTCTGACATAAGTCTCTAGTTCTGACATGAGCCTCTAGTTCTGACATGAGTCTCTAGTTCTGGTATGAGTCTCTAGTTCTGACATAAGTCTCTAGTTCTGATATGAGTCTCTAGTTCTGGCATGAGTATCTAGTTCTGACATGAGTCTCTAGTTCTGGCATGAGTCTCTAGTTCTGACATAAGTCTCTACTTCTGACATGAGTCTCTAGTTCTGGCATAAGTCTCTAGTTCTGACATGAGTCTCTACTTCTGGCATAAGTCTCTAGTTCTGACATGAGTCTCTAGTTCTGGCATAAGTCTCTACTTCTGACATGAGTCTCTAGTTATGGCATGAGTCTCTAGTTCTGACATGAGTCTCTAGTTCTGGCATGAGTCTCTAGTTCTGGCATGAGTCTCTAGTTCTGGCATGAGTCTCTAGTTCTGACATGAGTCTCTAGTTCTGACATGAGTCTCTTGTTCTGGCATAAGTCTCTACTTCTGACATGAGTCTCTAGTTCTGGCATAAGTCTCTAGTTCTGACATGAGTCTCTACTTCTGGCATAAGTCTCTAGTTCTGACATGAGTCTCTAGTTCTGGCATAAGTCTCTACTTCTGACATGAGTCTCTAGTTCTGGCATGAGTCTCTAGTTCTGACATGAGTCTCTAGTTCTGACATGAGTCTCTAGTTCTGGCATAAGTCTCTAGTTCTGGCATGAGTCTCTAGTTCTGGCATGAGTCTCTAGTTCTGGCATGAGTATCTAGTTCTGGCATGAGTCTCTAGTTCTGGCATGAGTCTCTAGTTCTGACATAAGTCTCTACTTCTGACATGAGTCTCTAGTTCTGGCATAAGTCTCTAGTTCTGACATGAGTCTCTAGTTCTGACATGAGTCTCTAGTTCTGGCATAAGTCTCTAGTTCTGGCATGAGTCTCTAGTTCTGGCATGAGTCTCTAGTTCTGGCATGAGTATCTAGTTCTGACATGAGTCTCTAGTTCTGGCATGAGTCTCTAGTTCTGACATAAGTCTCTAGTTTTGATATGAGTCTCTAGTTCTGGCCATGAGTATCTAGTTCTGATATGAGTCTCTAGTTCTGGCATGAGTCTCTAGTTCTGACATAAGTCTCTACTTCTGACATGAGTCTCTAGTTCTGGCATAAGTCTCTAGTTCTGACATGAGTCTCTACTTCTGGCATAAGTCTCTAGTTCTGACATGAGTCTCTAGTTCTGGCATAAGTCTCTACTTCTGACATGAGTCTCTAGTTCTGGCATGAGTATCTAGTTCTGACATGAGTCTCTAGTTCTGGCATGAGTCTCTAGTTCTCACATAAGTCTCTAGTTCTGATATGAGTCTCTAGTTCTGGCATGAGTATCTAGTTCTGACATGAGTCTCTAGTTCTGGCATAAGTCTCTAGTTCTGACATGAGTCTCTAGTTCTGACATGAGTCTCTAGTTCTGGCATGAGTCTCTAGTTCTGGCATGAGTCTCTAGTTCTGGCATGAGTATCTAGTTCTGACATGAGTCTCTAGTTCTGGCATGAGTCTCTAGTTCTCACATAAGTCTCTAGTTCTGATATGAGTCTCTAGTTCTGGCATGAGTATCTAGTTCTGACATGAGTCTCTAGTTCTGGCATGAGTCTCTAGTTCTGACATAAGTCTCTAGTTCTGATATGAGTCTCTAGTTCTGGCATGAGTATCTAGTTCTGACATGAGTCTCTAGTTCTGGCATGAGTCTCTAGTTCTCACATAAGTCTCTAGTTCTGATATGAGTCTCTGGTTCTGGCATGAGTATCTAGTTCTGACATGAGTCTCTAGTTCTGGCATGAGTCTCTAGTTCTGACATAAGTCTCTAGTTCTGATATGAGTCTCTAGTTCTGACATGAGTCTTTAGTTTAAGAGAAAAACAGGGGGGACATTTTTTTAAAAGTTGATAAAATAATGAATGTCCAGGATGTTCTATTGAACAATGCCTGTTACAAACTAAATATCTTATGAGTAGCAGTTGTAGGCCTATCAATTCTGTAATATTAATAACTACAACTTCCCCATTAAAATTCAACCTTAAATAAGAAAACAAAATTACTTTTACAAACAATCTTATCAAAGGGAAAAAACATAAAATCACTACCGCACCACCTATCAATACTGCAAAGTTAAACCTCTTTTTTTCTATTATAAAAAACAAAATTTATTAATTAACACTAATTTTCTATTGATGAATGTATTGTCATGGACTATAAAAAAATGTCCGAAATTTCAACTTGATCCAAGAAAGTGGGAGAGAAATACTTTTACTGGGGGCTCGTCTATTGAACACATAGAGACGGATGGAGTGAGTTCATAAAAGCTTTGTAATGACGTTTTGCAATGTTTGTTTATTTTTTGTTACATATGGAAAAGTTTAAAAATCTGATTGCTCGGTGCTAAAAATGTACACACAAAATTATCTTTTTTTAAAAAATAGTTTATCAACATTTCCTATATTTCTGTACACCAGATACACCAAAAACGCTAGCTTGGAAATCTTCAAACGAGAGATCGGTTAAAATGTATTCCGTAGTTTTTGTCTCAAACAAATATATCCAATAAAACCAATACGATTTCATCAAATGCCCTATATTTTCGGTGACATTTGATGGCATCTACAGAAACGTTGACCAGTAAGCTACACACGTCAGGCTTTAGAGCAGATAAAAACTTGAAATAGAAAATGATATCATTAAAAAGTAAAACTGATGACAAACTACAAAAGTTAAAAGAACACAGCAGAAGTTTGTAAGACTTAAATGTGCCATAAAACTTTAAAAGACCTTCACGTTTGTATGTAGGTCGACCTTTTGGTTTTGTCATTTTGAACAACGTAAATAGTGTTGTAAAGAAAAACGTCTTTAGTTGTACGTTGTACATTACAACTGACCTTAACAACAGTGTATAGATACACACAATGAAAGCATAACATTTTTGAAGAGAACATATTTACAAATCTCAACTTCGAGTTTGTATTTTTAGCAACAGAAAATATTGAGAAGACTGGCAGATGTTTTATTTTTTTTTTTTAATCTCAAAACGAGCATGTGTAAAAATACTTTTTAATTTTTTTATTGACTTAAATGCCGAATTTGTTGACTCTGTGAGTTGAATAGCAGAAAAAAAAAAACTTAATAGAAAAAGAAATCCTCAACTATTTTACTTTGCTTTTTTTAATAAAAAAAAAACAGTAACCAATTTTTGACCCAAATAGCCGTGCTTGTTTACGTTATCCAAAAGTACTTAGTTCATTAATTCTAACGATTCATTATGTGTGAATATATTAAATGTAGACATCTCAATCCGTGTACCGGTTTGGAATGTAAACGTCATTATTACTTGTATCAAGGCGATGAAAGTTGGCAACACTATTTCCTGTCAGTGGTTACTTGTAGAACTCATGTATTTCTTCTGTTTCAGAATCAAGTCAAAGGATAAGAGGATACAATAAGTATATGAGTTACATTAGGCAGCTCGGTCGGACCTGACAAACAACTAGAGGCCTACATCCTATTCACGTGTTGGATACAAAGAAGAAAGTGGGTCCTATATTTAAATAACTTTTGAAAGAAACATTTCTTCCTCTTAATCAACAGAACGACTTATGATTTTCTGACTTAGGCTAAAGAAGATCCCGGGTGAAGACTGAAATTTATAAATTCGGTATCTTTAGCGGGCTTCTGAATCCACACTGACCTGGTGGGTACCTGATATTAGGTGGGGAAAAGTAAAGGCGGTTGGTCGTTGTGCTGGCCACATGACACCCTGGTTAACCATCGGTCACATAAATAAATAAATTTTGCATGATCGCAAGGTCTGAAAAAGGAACTTTAGGCCTACTTTATACTTTACGACATTCAATGAGACATGATACGACAAGATACGGAGATTTATTAATGTTATTATTATTACATTGTTAACTCTTTCTCTCCTAATCGACTATACCATCGTTGATTTTGACCTTATGAAATTAAATTAATGTTTAGTTTTTAAACCTGACTTTGAATTATATAAAAAGAGCATACATTTCCCTTTAATTCTATTCCAAATACAACATTTTCTGATCACAAACAACAAAGCAATTGAAGCTCAATCATAACAGGGGTAGTGAAATAGTAATGAGCAAATGAAGAATTCCTTTAAAACATGGAAAAATAATTACGGAGAGAAAGAGTTAATATTCAGATGTATACTATAATCTGGTTGTTATGAAGATATGGTACAATATGAACTAATATCTAATTGAAAGTTTTGTAAAGGCCCAGTGTCTCATTTAAGACCTCAAGGAAGAAACGTTTCTCTTTCGTTAGTGCCCAAATCTACTTTCGCGGTTCAAACTGGATTCCACTTGTATAATATGAAATACTGCTTATTAAATATTGTTTTAAATTATATAAGACTTATGTACAAACTACATTCATTTAGAACAAATGTAAATTCTTTATAAAAAAAAAGAATTATGTAGCATGTATAACAATTAATTAAGCCTAAGTAATATTTTTATAACATTATTTTAGAAAAAATCGTTTTATTAAAATGTACAGATCTATAGAATCCCTTATTAATATAGCCTCCCATGTATTTTAGTATATTTTTATTTTAAAAACAATGCTTGCCAATTTTATTTTAAATCATAAAACGTTTGGCTTTCATAAAAAAAAAAAAAGAAGTAGCAGTTGCACCAGAACTTATATGGTCTAAAATATCATGATATCGGAATTTCAATATCTTTTATTGTTTCTGCGATCAAAATATAATGGACAGAAGGACAGAAAGACAGACGGACGGATGGGCAGACCTTTTTGGGGGCCGCTAAAAAGAATAAATGAATAGCGCTCTCGGTTTGACCGCATTAATGTCCTTACGCTGATGATCCGCGACCTTGTGTGAGGAACTTGATACTCCAAATTTGTGACACCAGTTTTAACTTAATTAGTTCGAACTCTGGTTTCAATGTACGACCTATTCTAGATTTTAGCCTGAGATGGTGGGACTATAAAAATGGTAAAAACTAAACAATTTCTTAAACCTTATTATCGAGAAAAAACATTTAAAAAAAACAACTCAAAATCGTGACTACATCGTCCTATCTAAATGTAACTTAACATTGAAACGTCACAAATTTTCCAAACTTTACGAAAGTGATAAGATCTTTAGATTGCATACATTAGATGTAAAGGTTTGTCAGCTTACTATTTTTAACCTTCTCACATTCTTTTAAAAAGAAAAAAAGTAAATCATGACACACATAGACGCTTATAAATGTAAGGAAATCTCAAACCTTATATAGTGATCTCGCAAAGAGCAAAGATTAAACACATTGACATGAAGGCATTCGCTTTACTTGCTCTGGCCTTGTTCGGCTAGTAGGTTTACGGAATCAGCCAAATCTAGATTTCATGCTATCTCCTCATCACAAAAAACTTTCTGCTTTATCTCTAAAGCTAGGGCTTTGTTACATTAGTAAATTAGAAAACATGAAAGACAGTAACTTTGTGCTAGCATTATTTAATTATTTGTAATGTAGACCTAAATATTATTAATTTTATATAAAATAAATCTCAAACTGAAACATTTTCACGAATCGTTGCAGCGTCTCAGCCCAGCCAGGAACCGGAAACAACCTGTTTCATCAGTATGCAGGAAGTGACAACTTGATGCAGAGAAATGAGTTCGACAGATTCTGGCTACACTTTGATGACAACAGTAAATATATTGTTTTATTTTGTTTGTTTAACGAATTTAAAAAATCATATTTTTAAGATTATATTTGGGCCTGTTTTTGACTTAATAATACTTATTGATTCCGTAAGGTTGTTATATCCAAATTAGGGCAAGGCTTCGGGAGTCAACCCTGAGTCCTAAGGAAAAAAATCAGGAGCCAGTGACCCTCAGCTTGCAGCACACAGTGCGCATCCTGGCAAAACCTGCGCAGCGGTCGCAAACTGTGTCGACTGTTGTCGCTCCTTTGGGCACAACAGATGCGTGAAGTGGGAAGAAACTGCTGCGCAGAGGAACCCTATTGTCGACAGGTGACAATATTCCGACCATATCTAATCTCTGGCTTTCATATCATTTCTACGAGCTGAACAATGGTCGTTCCAGGACTAAAGGAGAACAACGATCTTATATTTATTTGAATTATTCCAACTAAAAGCTCAAACTTCTGGAGCAAATTAAAATTAGGGTTAACATGCTAAAACGTTTAAAGAATCAAATAAGTAAAACTGTCTCATAGAAAGCACTAACCTATATAACAAAACCTATTTCCCGTGTATTTAGAGGACGGAGAAGTGTCTAAGTTAGAGTTTGACAGCGGATGGAGACAAGAAGGTTTTCCCCATGCTGCCAGTGCCCCACTCTACTTCCTGGAGATGGACATAGTCCGTGATGAGGTTCTCAACTCATTGGACTTCCCCCACATCTTCCGTTTGTTTGACGAAGATGGTAAGACATTTAGTTCATAGTTAACACACAAAGTAGCGAAGGGAAAAAAAAATTATTTAATAATTGACATATCTGTGTTGGTTCTGATCGACAGGTAACGGAGTGATCTCCGAAAGAGAGGCGAGAACTAACGGAGCTGCCTATTTCTGGTTTAATGAATAAGTTGACACAATTGAAACTAAAAATAGATTGTTCAAAATTGTTTACTCTTTGCTACAGCTCTTTTTGTAAAATATGAAAACAAATAAAAGTTTTGTTTATTTTTAACGTTTTCAATTGTGAATTTGTCTCTTTGAGAATGATATCATAGATATAGGAATAATAAGTTCCCCATTCAGACCTTGCCAACCATGAGGCAGATGGTGTAAAGCTCATTTAGTCTATAACCAGCACAATGGCCGACAGTCTTTACTTTCCCTAACTAAAATGAATTAGATAGAAAGGCGTATTTAGTTATTCATGTAACTGAATGGCGTATCAAGGTATCCATGTAACAGAATGGTGTATCTAGGTATTTATGTAACAGAAAGGCGTATCAATGTATTCATCTAACAGAGTGGCGTATCAAGGTATTCATGTAACAGAGTGGCTTATCAAGGTATTCATCTAACAGAGTGGCGTATCTAGGTATTTATGTAACAGAGTGGCTTATCAAGGTATTCATGTAACAGAGTGGCGTATCAAGGTATTCATGTAACAGAGTGGCTTATCAAGGTATTCATCTAACAGAGTGGCTTATCAAGGTATTCATCTAACAGAATGGCGTATCAAGGTATTCATGTAACAGAGTGGCTTTTCAAGGTATTCATCTAACAGAATGGCATATCAAGGTATTCATCTAACAGAGTGGCGTATCAAGATATTCATGTACTAGAGTGGCTTTTCAAGGTATTCATCTAACAGAATGGCATATCAAGGTATTCATCTAACAGAGTGGCGTATCAAGATATTCATGTAACAGAGAGGCGTATCAAGGTATTCATCTAACAGAGTGGCGTATCAAGGTATTCATCTAACAGAGTGGCGTATCAAGGTATTCATCTAACAGAGTGGCGTATCAAGGTATTCATCTAACAGAGTGGCTTATCAAGGTATTCATCTAACAGAATGGCGTATCAAGGTATTCATCTAACAGAGTGGCGTATCAAGATATTCATGTATCAGAGTGGCGTATTAAGATATTCATGTAACAGAGTGGCGTATCAAGGTATTCATGTAACAGAGTGGCGTATCAAGATATTCATGTAACAGAGTGGCGTATCAAGATATTTATGTAACAGAGAGGCGTATCAAGGTATTCATCTAACAGAGTGGCGTATCAAAGTATTCATCTAACAGAGTGACGTATCAAGGTATTCATCTAACAGAGAGGCGTATCAAGGTATTCATCTAACAGAGTGGCGTATCTAGGTATTCATCTAACAGAGTGGCGTATCAAGGTATTCATCTAACAGAGTGGCGTATCAAGGTATTCATCTAACAGAGTGGCGTATCAAGGTATTCATCTAACAGAATGGCGTATCAAGGTATTCATCTAACAGAGTGGCGTATCAAGATATTCATGTAACAGAGTGGCGTATCAAGGTATTCATGTAACAGAGTGGCGTATCAAGATATTCATGTAACAGAGTGGCGTATCAAGATATTCATTTAACAGAGTGGCGTATCAAGGTATTCATCTAACAGAGTGGCGTATCAAGGTATTCATCTAACAGAGTGGCGTATCAAGGTATTCATCTAACAGAGAGGCGTATCAAGGTATTCATCTAACAGAGTGGCGTATCTAGGTATTCATCTAACAGAGTGGCGTATCAAGGTATTCATCTAACAGAGTGGCGTATCAAGGTATTCATCTAACAGAGTGGCGTATCAAGGTATTCATCTAACAGAGTGGCGTATCAAGGTATTCATCTAACAGAGTGGCGTATCAAGATATTCATGTAACAGAGTGGCGTATCAAGGTATTCATGTAACAGAGTGGCGTATCAAGGTATTCATCTAACAGAGTGGCGTATCAAGGTATTCATCTAACAGAGTTTAGAACATGATGATGTCCCCCATTACAAAACTAGTTTGAGTGCGCAAAAAAACAACAACAAAAAAACAAACAAACAAACAAACAAACAATCTATATCAGTACATTTACAGACAAATATTCATACGTATTTACCAACTTTCACAAACATTAGTATCATTACACTATTTCAGTCAAGACCTTTCGCACGTATTGGTAAGCAAAATTTAACATACTTGAATGTCTCCTTTAAAATAATAAAATGGCTATCTTTCAATGGTCCTTGTAGGTCTCTCTCAACCCCTTCGCCTCTATAGGTCAGGCACTATTGGAAAAAGAAAACGAAAACCCTCACGCTGTACAATTTCATTACATATAAATTAATAAACAACACTCTCACACACAAGAACCACGAGGTCCTGTTGTGCCAGCTAAACGTTTCATCACTGTCTAAATAGCACACTTGTGATCATGTCCTGAGGAAAAAACGGAGCGGCGAACGGGGGAAGGAATCTTAATATCTAGTGAGCGTTCGTGGTAGGATGGAAAAAAATAAAGGAGAGCCAATCAGTGTCGCATCCACCACGTCCTTCTTACAGTCGTCGCACGCTGTGTTTGTGTTCTTCTAACGGTTGGTGATGGTATATAGGAGGAGCATCCATCTTCGCCTATGCAGGCATAGGCCTAACAGGACAAGGCGGATACGATTAAATGCTCATCTTGTTAGTGGATGGGGATATCTTCGAACAGGGAGTTTGATGGACAGTCAGTCTCTCATTTATGTCCTCTTGATGAACTCTTTCCATTTGATCAGGGATTTCAAGGGACTATGTTTTGACTCTTTTCGGACATTGACCTGGAAGAGGTGTACTTGTTATAAATAAATGATTGCCTATTAGGCTAAGTCTATATATGTATGTAAGAGTAAATATATATACACGATGTGCATTCTTCCTGGCTAATCTATATATGTATGTAAGAGTAAATATATATACACGATGTGCATTCTTCCTGGCTAATCTATATATGTATGTAAGAGTAAATATATATACACGATGTGCATTCTTCCTGGCTAATCTATATATGTATGTAAGAGTAAATATATATACACGATGTGCATTCTTCCTGGCTAATCTATATATGTCTTTTTTATTTGGCGGCAAAATAGGAGGGGCTGGGTGACAAGGTATCTAATAGTTTGATTAGTATAACCATGCTTGTCGGCTACTGTTTTAAGTCGTGATGTGTGTGATATTACATATAAATAAATCTATAGAGTTTAATTGATTGTATATATATATATATATATATATATATATATATATATATTAGGGGTGCACCGGATAGTACTTTTTGATATCCGGCCGGAGCCGGATATGACCGGATAGTAAAATTTGATATTCGGCCGGTGCCGGAGCCGAATACCTAAGTGTTTAGTAAATAGCTTGTATTGCTGAGCATTTTACGAAACTGTTAAATAACATACCTATATTTGTTGGTATTATTTTTTTCCTTTTATATACCTTATTGTTTTAAACTCTTTTGCTGATTGATTTATTAAAGATTAACAGTATTTATAAACATAAATTAATCTGTGTAGCATGAGCGTGTCTGTGTGTATGTACGAGGCCACCAACTATAAAGGCTGTGTGTTGGAGGGTCAATGTAAAATATGTTAGTATATATTTAACTAGTTACTAATGTAAATCTCTCATCTGGCTTGTATGGTGGTTGGATGTATGTGTTCAATAATTTCTGACCAACAACTGGTCATCAGACTTGTAATTTTAAGTCCAAAGACTGCTTCTGGTTCTGGCTTCAAGGGCTTAATACTGATAGCTGTTAGTTAATAGTTGGAATCTGAAGCGTAGTAGGTCATAAATTTATTAATCCATTTGCGGCAAACGATATTTTATTAACAGCAGGAACATCTATTATACCTACTCATAGCCTGAGATTTTAATGTTGCGAAGCATAGATTTAATTGTAGTCTGTAGGCCTATTGTTGTTATCAATGTTTAGATCTACTGTTATATAGATCTAAGAGAATTAGGAAAACCAACTATAAAAGAAACAAAATCACCCACACCCTCCCTACCAAAAAAAAAAACAACATAAATAGACTTTGTGTTCGACTGATTGTAACAACCTGATTAGATAGACGTAGTGAGCCTACACATGTAGTCCTAGTGTAGTGTGTATAGTTGATGGTGTTGACCTTCACGCGTTTTTTTTCCTTGGGCATACGCAATAGTGTTTAGTGTGCAGGCGAAAAAAGATAACACATTGGCATGATCAGTCAAGCATATAGATAAATTATCTCTGTACCTTAGTTACAGAGGTCAAGTGTTTCTTAACATTCCAGCATATTTTTCTTTGTTTGCTAGATCTAATTGTGGTGCTTTAGATCAATTTATTTTCTGCGATGTTAAATTTAACTGTAAGGTTTTCCTTTATATATTAAGTCAATAGAATTAAACAATGAAATTAGTTTTCTTTCTAAAGGTTTTAATACAAGGGGAAAAATACATACACGCACACATGCACATATTTGTTTTATTTTATTGTGCAACGAACGTGTGTTCAGCGCTCTAAATGACATTTCTCTCCAAGTAAACAAACTTAGTGTCACCATCTAGTGACCTCTAGACAGTCTCAATATGTCTTAACAATTTGCGTTAATCCATTCTGGCTTAAGAATGGTCAATGTCTATATTCTCTATCAATACATTGTCATGGATTAAACAAATAAGAAGTTGGGGGTGTTGAGTCTCTTGAGCCCTCCCTTTAAAGATACCCTTGGTCAGTGTCTGTTTGTCTTGTAGTCCAGACTCATATGTGAGACTTAACTCAAAGTAAACAAACTTATTACCCGTCCAATAGTATAAAAGGTGTGGTTTGTGGTCCAGACCCTTGATTGACAACCTATCTCATAATAAACTAACTCATACCAAATTAACCTTATAGAGATTTGGCTTGTAGTCCCGCCTCTAAAAAAAATTCTAATCCAAGTAAACAAACTCAGTTCCCTCATAAGATGTGACCTCTAGACAGTGTCGACACGTTGACATCTGGCTTAATGTGGTCAGCTGCCTATTTGTGAACTCAATATTATGGACTAAACAAACAAAAGGAGGTGGGGGTAGCTCATCTCTACCTCTGGAGATATACCCGCACATCTAGACAGATTATCAGCGTGACGTAGTTAAGGAATATGACATGTTTACTAGACCACTCAAAGGTCAAGACAAACCAGTGTGCCAGACATCACTGCTACGTATGTAATACGAATTTATAATGTAAAGTCTAGTCCCCCCCCCCCCAATAACAAACCTAGTTCCCTCGTGTGACCTCTAGAGAGTGCTTACGTCCATCGTATCTGACTTGGGGTCACCTGTCAATCAATGAACTCAATGTGATGGGCTAAACAAATAAAAGGGGGAGGGAGTTGTTCATCTAGAAATACACCTGGTTACCTTAGAGGTGTGGCTCTTGTAGTCCAGCCCCCCCCCCCCCCAATAAAGATTAACTACTAAGTAAACAAACTCAGTTCCCTCGAAAGGTGTGACCACTAGAGAGTGTCTATACGCTGACATTAAACCTACGTCCATCGAATTTAACTTGTGGTTACCTGCCTATAAAAAACTCAATGTGATGGACTAAACAAATAAAAGGGGGTGGGAGTTGTTCATCTCTACCTCTGGAGATATACCCGCACAGCTAGACAGACGTCTGGTCAGCATGACGTAGTCAAGGAATGTAACATTTTAACATGTTAACTAACTTACTCAAAGGTCAAGACAAATTGAAAAAAGTGCCAGCCATTGCATCTCTGTATGTAAAGCGCATTTATGATGTAAAGTTTCATCTCTATTTATATTAAGTTATTAACATGCCTTGTCTTTATAATAAACGATGTTTGGTGCATATTTATAATGGCTCAATTTTTAAGCACATTATTTTGTTTTCATATAAACATTAATACATTCTATAACAGACAGTAACGGAACGAGGTCCACTTTATGCATATTAAATAGGTGTATTTTTACTATCCGGTGCTATCCGGCTCCGGTCGGATATCACTACCGGATAGTAAACCGGATAGTAAAAAATACACCTATTTAATATGCATAAAGTGGACCTCGTACCATTACTGTCTGTTATAGAATGTATTAATGTTTTATATGAAAACAAAATAATGTGCTTAAAAATAGAGCCATTATAAATATGCACCAAACATCGTTTATTATAAAGACAAGGCATGTTAATAACTTAATATAAATAGAGATGAAACTTTACATCATAAATGCGCTTTACAGACAGAGATGCAATGGCTGGCACTTTTTTCAATTTGTCTTGACCTTTAAGTAAGTTAGTTAACATGTTAAAATGTTACATTCCTTTGACTACGTCATGCTGACCAGACGTCTGTCTAGCTTTGCGGGTATATCTCCAGAGGTAGAGATGAACAACTCCCACCCCCTTTTATTTGTTTAGTCCATCACATTGAGTTTTTTATAGGCAGGTAACCACAAGTTAAATACGATCGACGTAGGTTTAATGTCAGCGTATAGACACTCTCTAGTGGTCACACCTTTCGAGGGAACTGAGTTTGTTTACTTAGTAGTTAATCTTTATTAGGGGGGGGGGGCTGGACTACAGGAGCCACACCTCTAAGGTAACTAGGTATATTTTTAGATGAACAACTCCCTCCCCGTTTTATTTGTTTAGCCCATCACATTGAGTTCATTGATTGACAGGTGACCCCAAGTCAGATACGATGGACGTAAGCACTCTCTAGAGGTCACACGAGGGAACTTGGTTTGTTATTTGGGGGGGGGGGGGGACTAGACGTTACATTATAAATTCGTATTACATACGTAGCAGCGATGACTGGCACACTGGCTTGTCTTGACCTTTGAGTTTTCTAGTAAACATGTTATATTCCTTAACTACGTCACGCTGATAATCTGTCTAGATGTGCGGGTATATCTCCAGAGGTAGAGTTGAGCAACCCCCACCTCCTTTTGTTTGTTTAGTTCATAACATTGAGTTCACAGATAGGCAGCTGACCACATTAAGCCAGATGTCAACGTGTTGACACTGTCTAGAGGTCACATCTTATGAGGGAACTGAGTTTGTTTACTTGGAGTAGAATTTTTATTAGGGGCGGGACTACAAGCCAAATTTCTATAAGGTTAATTTGGTATGAGTTTGTTTATTATGAGATAGGTTGTCAATTAAGGGTCTGGAAACAAGCCACACCTGTTATACTATTGGCCGGGACAATAAGTTTGTTTACTTTAAGTCTCAATTAGGAGGCTGGACTAAAAAGCCAAACAGACACTGACCAGGGGTATCTTTAAAGGGAGGGCTCAACACCCCCAACTTCTTATTTGTTTAATTCATGACAATGTATTGATAGACATTGACCATTCTTAAGCCAGAATGGATTAACGCAGATTGTTGAGAAATATTGACACTGTCTAGAGGTGACTAGATGAAAAGACTAAGTTTGTTTACTTATAAAGAAATGTCATTTAGGGCGCTGAACACACGTTCGTTGCACAATAAAATAAAACAAATATGTGCATGTGTGTGTGTATGTATTTTTCCCCTTGTATTAAAACTTTTAGAAAGAAAACCAATTTCATTGTTTAATTCTATTAATTTATAAAGGAAAACCTTACAGTTAAATTTAACATCGCAGAAAATAAATTGATCTAAAGCACCTCTATTAGATCTAGCAAACAAAGAAAAATATGCTGGAATGTTAAGAAACACTTGACCTCGGTAACTAAGGTACAGAGATAATTTATCTATATGCTTGACTGATCATGCCAATGTGTTATCTTTTTTCGCCTGCACACTAAACACTTGCGTATGCCCAAGGAAAAAAAACGCGTGAAGGTCAACACCATCAACTATACACACTACACTAGGACTACATGTGTAGGCTCACTACGTCTATCTGACCAGGTTGTTACAATCAGTCGAACACAAAGTCTATTTATGTTTGTTTTTTTTCGTAGGGAGGGTGTGGGTGATTTTGTTTCTTCTATAGTTGGTTTTCCTAATTCTCTTAGATCTTTATAACAGTAGATCTAAACATTGTTATCAATAATAGGCCTACAGACTACAATTAAATCTATGCTTCGCAACATTTAAGGCTTAGGTTATGAGTAGGTATAATAGATGTTCCTGCTGTTAATAAAATATCGTTTGCCGCAAATGGATTAATAAATATATGACCTACTACGCTTCAGATTCCAACTATTGGACGGGTAATAAGTTTGTTTACGTTGAGTTAAGTCTCAATTATGAGTCAGGACTACAAGCCAAACTGACACTGACCAAGGGTATCTTTAAAGGGAGGGCTCAAGAGACTCAACACCCCAACGTCTTATTTGTTTAATCCATGACAATTTATTGATAGAGAATATAGACATTGACCATTCTTAAGCCAGAATGGATTAACGCAAATTGTTAAGACATATTGACACTGTCTAGAGGTCACTAGATGATGACACTAACATTAGCATTATGTATTCTTTTGTAAATAAATAAATAAATATCACTGTTGAATTACTTTTCTAACGTGTTAACTTTAAATCTTACTCTTGTGTTATGTGTGTGTCTTGATTGAATCACAATATTCTTGATAAAATTTAAGAGTGTCAAGTAACTCCTCGTTATTACTGGAATTACTTAAGATATTTACTAAGCCACTATCTGTATAAGATACAAACCAGAAGCGGTTTGTGGCCTTTAAAACACGAGCCTAATGACAAGTTGATGGTGTAAAATACATGTTACAAAGATTAGTTTATGATAAGCATATCTTTAAAAAAAATGCTGTTGATTTTAATTTATCAATCAGTGATAGAGTTTAAAGTAAGAAAGTAATAACATAAAAAATAACAAAATAATATGAATATAGGTATGTTATATAGAAGATTTGCAAAAACTTCAGTAAAACGAGCTGTTCGAGTCATGTAGGTATTCGGCTCCAGCTCCGGCTCCTGCCGAATATCTAATTTTACTATCCGGTTATATCCGTTTAATTGATTGTATATATATATATATATATATATATATATATATATATATATATATATATATATATATATATATATATATATATATATATATATATATATATATATATATATATATATATCAAACATAGTATATCTCTTGCAAGTATAAGTTTTGTAAGGTTTTGACTTAAACAGTTAAAATACAACACAACATTTATATAGAGAGTGTTCCCCAAACTTTTTCTTCAATGAAACACTTCGCACATTCTGAGTAGGCCTACTTAAATGAACACTTTGCTTTATTCCTTTTAGAGAGGTTAATTCACGTGGTGGCCTACTAGTTAATTATTTCAGTAGTCCGTGGAACACCTATTCAGGCCTCGCGAGTGTTCCGTGGAACACAATTTGGGAAACACCGAATTATAGAGGTATTAAACATTTGTAAATATGGAAGCTTACAATGCACATTTTATATTATTTGAAGTCAGGGGCTTTACATCATTGCACTGGTGATTTCTTTTTGTTTACATTACTTAACACTTTTATTTTTTGGACACCGTTTAATCTAGACTTTATGTTCTCCAAGCAATAAATGAAAAATAAAATATGATATGAACAAATGTTGTGGCGATATAGTGTAGGTCTAATGGAGCCTAAAACTTATGAAAATGAAAAGAGGAAAATTAGAAGATATTTTGAAATGAATTTACTGTATAGACAGAACAAATAATTAAATGTCAAGGACGTCATATTGAAAGATCAAAATCTGACAACTAAATAAAAGTTACTAAAATACACATGACCGGATTTAAGGTATATCAGGCGGGTCTACTGCTTCGGGATCTCCACAAGAGAGGGTCCCCCACACTAGAGATTTTAAAAAATAAATAAAAAATCCCATGTTTACGTGTTGTTGTTTTTTTTAACATTTATTTTCTCATTTTTACTGACAATCAGGGCCGCCGCTACCTATTGTGCCATGTGTGCATTACACTCGGGCGGCCGAATGTAAGGGGCTGCCAAATCATTATTCCAAGATTCCTTTTTTTAATAAATTTTTGGTTTATTTGTAAACAAAAAAAAATACTTAAATATTTTAATTAAATTCTACTGATTCCATTGTGCTTTGAAAACTTTAGGGGGGGGGGATAATTAGAAGTTATTTTCCCACTGGTTTTTCCATAAGCGCCGACTCCTTTCTGGCCTTGAATTTTCGCGGGTTGTTTGTAATAATTGTTTCGGGTCGAATAGCCGACCTGTAAGTAGATCTAGTGATTAGAAAGTCTATCTTAAGACATTGCCACTTTTATTTGAAATAGCTGTTAGTTATGAGTAGAATATTTTTGCTCGATTTTAGAGTGTCGATATAGATCTACGTTAAGTTCATATGTGTTCTAGTTTAAAATACATTTTTAATTTTCTTTTTTTCGTAGTAAAATCAATTAAAAATCAGTTTTATAAATATTTAATTGGGGGCCGTCCATAAAGTACGTCACGCTATTTTAGGCCATTTTTGACCCCCCCCCCTCCCCCCTGTCACAAAGTGTCACAAATCTCGGGACCCCCCCCCCCTAAAGTACGTCACACTTTAAAAAAAATTTAATTAACAACTAATTAAAATTTAATCGAAAACTTAAAACGCACTTCACTATTAAACTGCCTTAAAATATAAATATTAAAAGAACTATCAGATTATTAAATGACTTTAATAGTAGAATAACTATTGTCAACAGTTGTCACAGTTATTCTTTGAAACAATAACCCAATCAATTGAATTTGAAAAAAAATTGCAAAAATTAGACTTGACAATTATATAATAAACATCAATTTATATCTGCTACCTTTTCATTTAAAATGGGTGAGGTCAACTTTTAGATAATCTTCCGATTATGGATTCTATTGACACAGGATAATAATGATTATATTATACAAATATTACCTCTGAATCCTAAATATTTTGTATTATAATACAAATTCCGAATTTCTTGATCAGTGATATAATTATGCAGCAGACAACAAAGAAATAAAACCACTTCCGGTAAGGCTACCGTCACATAAAACAAGGCTTCGCAACAGTATATACTAGCGCTCCTAACTAGCATGAGGAATTGGGAACAACACATTGAAAGATACGCATTTCATGCTATTTTGACATAAAACAAATTCAAGTGTTTCACAAAATTTTTGAAAGTTATTTTTGAAACTATTAGTTTTACTAAAAAAATAAAAAATAAAATTAGTAATAAAATTAAAAATATATAAAATGTGACGTCACACTTGGCCTGACCCCCCCCCCCCTCCCCCCTGTCACAAACTGTCACACTTTCTTACACCCCCTCCCCCCCCTTGGAGCGTGACGTACTTTATGGACGGCCCCTTGTCACAATCATCAATTGTGGATGTCAGATGTCAAGATATATGAAGATACTATGATAAATGTCACGTTGAAGATTATCTTGATCTATATTGCACTATCAATGATTGTGGTTGCCGAGGATCTTGAAATCGTCTTTAACTCTTTCAGCCTGTTTTGCCAGTATAATACTGGCAAAACAGCTCTACCTCATAGATCGTATTGAAGTAGCTAGATCTAGTTGATAATAGATTATATAGTGTATAAAAATACTTAGTTTGTCAAGCTATCAATACCATAGTGTCGAGGCAAAATTAAAGAAAAGAAAAGCTTGCTATATTTATGGATTTGACTCGATGTATGAAAATATGCAATATTATAGCGTCTTACCATATTCTGTGGCTATTAAATTGATTATAATAAGTCATGTTTAAAAACACGAGTTTAACAATAGACAAAGTCCAGAATACATTTTTAATTAGATGAATACATTTATAAATTTTTATACATTAATACGACGATGGCTGTCTGGTCGTGCGGTTTGCACGCTGGACTGTCGTTCAGATTTATCGATGGTCCCGGGTTCAAACCCTGCCCGCTCTCATCCCCCGTCGTCCTGTGGGAGGTTTGGACTAGGAAGTAATTATCTTCAACTCTGAAGGAACATCCGAAACATGTAAAACATTTTACAAAACATCTGTACAGTTGTACATCTAGAATCTAATCTAGATCTAATTTAAATTTATCATCGTAGAATAAATAAATTTGGTTAAACATTGATTTCTACGATAATTATTTTCCAAAAGATTTACACCAACGTCAAATTTCTAGGAAAATTGTTAAAGCCGTTTTCGAGAACCGTACGTATATCCACCAATGATTTTTAACCCCATGAAGATGTTTGAAGCCAGCAAAAGGAATTATAAAAAAGGAGAGTTGGCATCAGAGGTCAAAGGTTATTATAATTTATCACCTTATGTTGTTGCTATATGAATTTAGAATTTAAAGTATCATCTTTTCTAAATTATAGACTAGATCTATATCTAGATATATTTAAAAGTGCTAACGCTTTTCTATTGAAACTAATAGACTCTAGATCTATTAAGATTAATATATTCACTTGAACGAAGGTAAAATTATGAATCACTCCCATAGACTTGTTAATTTTGTGAGACAACATGAACTTTTAAGTTTTTTATTTATCGGACATCGTTCGATTCTTCTACGCCGGCTGAGTCACAAAAGAGTGACTGTCTGTTCCAGTCTGATACAAACAAAAATTGTTGAAAGTAGACGCATTTGTTCGTTGTATGGAAATTATGGATTACGCAGGTTATATTTTAAGTCTCTAGATCTGGGTCTCCTCTTTGTTTGTTAATGACCATTTTTTTTGTCTTAATTGATTATTGATCAATCTGGGATTGGGGGGGGGTCATCTTACTATTCTTAGTAAGTTTTTAGATTAGAATCAGAATGACTTTATTAGATTTAATGTAAATCTAGATATAGTATTCTAGATTAAGATTCTAGTTAGGATCTAAAGTCAGAGTAGAGTCAAGTCTATTAACTCTTCTCTTTAAAAATTTAGTTAGGCCTATATACTAGACTAATTAATACTATTAGTATTACTATTACTTACTATTAAGTATAGACTAGACTAGTAATATCAATATATATCAAATCAATTAAATGTTTTTGTAAAATGTTTTACATTGTTTCGGATGTTCCTTCAGAGTTGAAGATAGTTTACTTCCTAGTCCAAACCTCCCGCGGGACGACGGGATGGGAGCGGGCAGGGTTTGAACCCTCGACCGTCGATAAATCCGAACGACAGTTCAGCGCGCAAACCACACGACCAGGCAGCCGTACTGTCACCTAGGTGGTCCGTGTCGCCCGCCGCCATGAGAGAATTTGGGCTAGGATGTAATACATATTAAAGATCTATATATCTATTTTATTCTTATCTAATTCTAGATTTCATTCTATGCATCTCTGTTCCTATTCTAGAAAATATAGATCTAAGCCTAAATCTAAGTATTAGACCTAGATAGGTACTTCGATAAAAATTTCAAAATGATCACAATGCAATGGAACCTATTTAGTTATATAGAGCTTGAGAAATGCTTTCCAAGGATACCAATTTTATATTGCTGAGTTAATTGTTAGGGAAGTTATTAAATTTTTAGTGGCCAAATATTAGCCTTCTTTAGCCTTTGTAAAGCAAATAAAAATCTGTGACCGAAACAATTGACAGTTGAACTTAAATTAACTGTATTATAAAAAGTCTTAAAGATATGGGGTTGAAACTTCACACTCTTTTACATTAACCAGTATTCTGTTAAAATAAATTTAAAAAATAAGACCAAGCAATAAAATCTTTGAAAAAAAGTGAATTAATATATTAAAAAAGCCTTCGACAAAAAATAAAAATATATGTGATTTTGTCATCATATGAGCCCAAAAAAACACAAATAAAACAAATCACAGATCTGTATTGTGTTTTGTTTTGTTTAATTATAATTCTACTGTATTTAAATAGCTATTTATATGCATCAGATACATAATTCGTATAAATTATAAATGAAATAGCACTGCGCAGAAAAATATTTCCTAAAATTTAATGACTATAAGTTTCATAAACTTCATAAAAAAAACAGTTTTAACCTTTTTGTAGAGCACTGGCAATTAATCATTTTAAAATGCCTGAAAATGCTTTAAAAATTAGATTGTAAATGAAAAATTTCTTGCATCGGACAATAAAATAAAAAGAAACCTTGTGATTTTTTTAGAAGTTATTAAAACATTTTTTACTTGAATTTTTGTGCAGTAATAGCTCATTATTTTAAAAATATAATGTACTCATTTATTAACTATTAATTTACTTGTATACTAATAGAAAAAAACAACACACGGAAAAAAAAAATTAATTAATAGTTCGCTGAGCTAAAAATATGACAATTTTTTTCTAAATATTTAATATTATTATTTTAATATATTTATTTTTACTTTAAAATTTGCAGATTACAAAGTCATTATTATAATAAAGACACTCCCTCTCCATAATCTACCATTCAAACACTATAAAAGTTAATCTAAATAAAAAATTCCTATGTGTGCTTCTAAAAATAGCTCGGGATAGACAGAAATTGACCATTTCCAATAAATCACAGTGTTGGTTGTTACTAAAAATAGATTTTAACCATCAACTTTGAAAATTAATATCTAAAGAGTGCGCCAAGCTACAAAGTTCAAACTTAGCACACAGATATATATATTGACACACTTTTCAGCCATTTTTTGGGAGATAAAAAAATGGATCTAGGTCAGTTTATCGAAGTACCTAACCTAGATCTACACTCTAGTGTATGATTAAAACAATTATCTGTTGCTTCTCTAGATCTTTTTTAATCTATTACAAACTAAATCTAGATCTACATTAATACAAGTTTTTTTGCTTCATTATCTATATAAATAAACAAGGAAACTTCGTTTTAATAATATTTTATAAGTATTTTATTACTACTTCCGGTAGAATTGATAGCAAAATGGCTACTTTCGATTTGGTGGTCATTTTGGCATTCATATACCAAGAGCGCCATTCTTATGTAGATATGGTTACAAATTACTAACCAATAAAAATAATTACAAAACAAAAATAAAAAAGTTATCATAGCTGGAACACCCCCTAATTTTGGAAACTTAAAAAAAACAACTATCTAGTTAACCAATCCCGTCAAATTTGGTATCAAAAGAATTGCCGTTTTCTTTCCGACAAAATGATACTCTAATCTAGAAGATCGGTTTAAAAATAATGATGTTTTACGCACTTTTCTGTCGGTAACCGGGGACGCGGCCGAAACCATGAGGACCAGCTTTTAATCACACTTCTGGCACACAAAAAATAGCAATGTTGAAGTACCTAATTATGGGAGTAATATTATTTTAAAGGATTTAAAAGAGATGAACCAAAGAAAAAAAAAGTTATATTTCTTTACCTCACCCTTCTAGTATCGCTTTCTCAAGCTTATTATCAACAATGTGATTATGTCATGCTTTTTTTTTTAAAGGTAGTAATGAGGGGCAACAATTAGTCCTCTAGTAGTTACATTTATAATGCTTTAAATTCAATCAGAAATATGTAATGTCATGAGTACAGTGTTCACATTTTCTCCACCACCTCTATCTTACCTGTGTGGATATAATTTTGTTGCTTCTGTTAGTATCACCAGATCTCCTTCCAATTCAATAAGTATACTTTTATTAATTAAATAGTGAAGATATTAATGTATTCAGTGCATAAAATAATTACTAAGCAATAAATTATGTATAAATGTTCTAACCAATTTATTCATCATCTTTCTAAAGAATGTCAACCCATGATGTACTCAGTGGTCTGGATGAAATCCAAGTGAAATTAATGGAAGAAGAATGTATTCTTGTGGATGACAATGATAATGCCATTGGGGCTGCCTCCAAGAAAGAATGTCACCTACTAGACAATATCAACAAAGGTAAGTTGTGATTTTGAGATTCACTTTTTCAAAATAGCACAGATCACTGATCAAATTAGTTAATTAATTGTATTTTAAAAAATACTCTTGCTGTCTAATGGTCCTTTTTTTTCTTTACAAAGCTGATATCAACTGACTCTGTCTCTGGATGACTTGTACATGTTATCTCTCCCACTTCTCATTCTTGGATCAAGCTGAAACTTTGCACAATAATTCATTTTCGAGGATAAAACATGAACCAATTGCTGAATCAATTAGTCATCATTAATTAATTTTGTTTTGTATGGAAAATGTACTATGCTAAGGGAGATAAGCCTTCTTTAGAGAATTAGGTCATTCGCTAAATTTAAAACTGACAGTAGACAACCTAAAACCTTCAAATTATATAAGTACTTGAATAGTTCATTGATTTGCATGTCATCCTTCCATCATGGAGGCTTAAGACCAAGTTTGAATCCAGACTCGAGCAACTGTTTTATAAATAAATTGTGCAAAAGTAACATGAAAACCCTCTCGCAGTTATCTCCTCCTTTTTTTTTTTCCTTTTCTAGTGGAGGAAGGGATATTTCTATATTGATTTCTCAATTATAAAGTAGAGAGAAAAGTGGAACCCTTACTTTCCCCTTAAAAGTAGTATCAGGTATAATCACGAAAACACAATGAAACAAAAGTAACATTTTAACATCTTTTTTATTGAGTCAAATACCTTCTAAAATTTATTTTATTTTACTCTAGGCATGTTACACAGAGCCTTTAGTGTTTTTCTATTCAGCACTAAAGGAGAATTATTGTTACAGCAACGAGCTGAAGCCAAAATCACTTTTCCAGGTGAGTTTTATCAAGAGAAGAATAGTGCCTATAACTTTTTAAATAATAAACTACTACTGCTATGCAGGCTGTAATTATCAGAAGAGACTAATACATCAATCTTACCACTTTATAAATTGATTACTGATTTGTAACATTTTTCAGATCATTTCACAAATACGTGCTGTAGTCACCCACTAAATGTGCCTGCTGAGATTGAAGAAGCAAATGCTATTGGAGTAATCAGAGCAGCGCAAAGAAAATTGCAACATGAATTGGGTATAGTACCTGAACAGGTCAGTGTTCTGATAAGGTTTAGTATTACTTAATAGCTCTAAAAAAAATAATGAAATCTCATTAATAGTTTTTAAAGCCTTTCAGTGGCAGTGGATTCATAAAATATATCGATACAAATTTATAGTTCCAGTTTGTTGCAAAACTGCTTTATATCATATAATTTTTCTAACAGTTTATATGTCCAGTATCATTCAGATTTTGAATTTATTTTGTTTTGATATTTTTTTGCATTTTTAAGAAAAAAATATTTGTGGAAAAGATTTGCTATAACTTGATTCAACAAAAATGCTATTTAGAAAAATGCAAAACGATTCCCCCACTTTTAAAAGCATTAGGAGGACTAATCTGAATTAGGTTATGATAATAGTTTTGGGTAGAAATGACACAAAAAAAACAACAACAACCCATATACATTAGTAAACATGATTCAGAATCCAACTCAGTGTTAGTCTTGCAATAGTGCATAGGGTGTCCAAAATAAATAGGTACATGGCAGCCTTTAAAATGATAAAAATTATTTATATTATTAAGACAGTTCATATTCCAACAAAACAAAGCCTTTCTATTTTTTTTTTTTTTTTCAACAAAAATATTTTTCATACATTTGCTTGAATTCTCCTAAAATTTTGCCCAAACATCTAAAATGTAATTATAGGTGAGAAAAGATATTTGACGATGAAGTACTTTGCAATTTATTGTCAATAATAAACAATGGGAGTTAATTTTTTTTATTTATGATTCTTAGGTGAATATTGAACTTTTCCATTGGTCTTTATGAACATAAAATGTTAAGAAGCTTTAGTTTTATATATATACTTTTATTGTCCAGTTGATTAGTATTTATTCATATTCATACCCTTCATTCATTTCATATTGTTTAATATTTTATTTTCAAAAGGTACCTCTAGAGGACTTCCATTATTTGACAAGAATTTTATACAAAGCTGAAAATGTTCCACAAGATAGTAAATGGGGAGAGCATGAAATAGACTACATTCTATTTATTCAACGAGATGTTGATGTAGTAGTTAACCCTAATGAAGTCAAAAGTTATCGGTATGTTTCCCAGCAGGAACTTACTGAGATTGTTGGTAAGTATGTCTTTCCTTGGTAGTAATTTAAAATAGCCCCCATAAGAAAAAGCCACTGTTTGTGCTGTAGAAAGCTCTTGCATATATATACACATGGTAACATATGATTGAAAATTTTTCTTCATCTGTTTAAAATGAATTCATACATGCAAAAGCTACTTAAGATGCTACCTAACTTTTAGAACTCTAAGCAAAGCTCAGACCAAGTTAAAGAACTGAAATATAAGCTGCTTGTTCATTGAAAAAAAAACAGTTTATGAACTGGAAAGTGTAAAAAAATACAAAAGAGCCTTCTTGCTTAATCATTAAGATTTTCAAGTCTAAATTGTTAATTCATTGAAATGCTTAAGAAGATACAGACACCAGGGTGATTCATTATTTATTTTGATTTCCCCAGTTCCTACTTATCTTTGTAATCAATTATTATTTTAAATTCTAAATTATAGTTTTTGGATTTTCTTTTGAACTGATCAAACAAAAAGCCAAGTGACAGTTTCTGTGAAATTTGAGTTTCCTCTTTAAAAAATAAAAAAGAACTGTGCTGACTTTTGTTCTATTTCTACATGCCAAGTGCCTGGTTGAAGTCTGTGCTTATAAGATAATTAATTCCTTGTTTTTAAAAAAAAAGTGTGTAACAGTGCACCACATTTTATTCAGTCAAAAGCCAAACCTTTAATTTTGAATTGAACCCAATTTAATTTTTTGATGAAATGGTGCAGAACTTTTGATGTTTAGTTTAAACCTTATCTTCTTGTGAAGTGTCAGCTAATCCATTACCCAGATTGTTATTAGGCTCCCCAATGATTTACCCCCTCCTCCCTTATGTTTGACAAATCCTATTTGTTGTTATATTGTTGAGACTATAAGTTTTTTTTTTTTTTCCAGAGAAGGGAAACAACAAAGAATTGTTACTAACACCTTGGTTTAAGCTTATAGTAACAAACTTTTTACAAAAATGGTGGAACAACCTTCATAATATAGAATCCCAGGCAGACAGAGATACAATTCATCGCATGATCTAAATGTCCATTTCTTTGTACATATACAAGTAGTTCTAGTCTAAACACTCTTATGACACAATTTAGACTTGTACAAAATGATTTTTTTATTGTATTCTTTTGAACACAAAATGAACTTTTAATGACATTTAATGTACACGATTTCTAAATTATTGGCTATGAAATAAATTTTTTTAGTTGTAAAATATTTCACTATTTTTTTGTTTGTTTGTTGAAGTTTTAATTTAAAGTGAATACTAAAAAATTAATATCTGGAGTAATGCAAGAGATGTATCATGTTTGTAGTATCAAGTTTCAGTAAAACATTTATCAAATTGGTTACTGGTATTACAAATGATTTTCATTTCATCAAAATAGGTATGTATATTTGAATGAGTACATACTAGTTTAGTAATCAGATAACTAAATATCAAGGCTTCATTTGACAAATAATGTAGCTAAAATGAATGTACTTTAAATTATTTTATTGGGAAAACAAAAATTTTGTATAAATAATGTAACAGTTACTGTAAGAAATTTAATATCACTTAGATTTGATTTTGAGTACATCAATGTCAATAATAAGAAAAAAAATTACAAAAATGCTATGATTAAATAAATAAAAAGCTCATTTTAAATATGCAAGGACATTTCTTGTAAACAAATTAAGTCAACATGTTCAAATTTAGTTGCCAGTTAACACCCTATTGGTATCCATGGAGTTATACGTTTGACCCTGTTAGTCTGAAATGAACACTGATAATTTTTAAAATTGAAGATAGTAGAAATATTTATCCAAGCTTTTGCATTATTAAATTATTTTTTTTGTGTTAACTTTGATGTGTCAGAAGTCAATGTTATTAAATATTTACAAAACACAAATCAATGCATAAAAAGTAAAAAATAACATAATATTAAAAAGTACATTTACATTTCGATTAGAAATTTGCATAAAGAGATTAGTAGTGCATACTTAATACTGGCATAATAGTTGACAACCAATAAATATACTTGATAAACACTACATAAATCTTGTTTATAAAAAAAATCACATTGAACTATATTCATAGCACCAATCAAATTTGTGCATTTGTTCATACCTAGTTCAAGTACAACTCCTATGTACATTATTGTCATGTAAATACATTTTACAACAGATAGTTCTTAGATTGCAGAGTAAATAAATACACATTTTTCTGCATAGTTTAAAAAGATAAGAACTGCATAATTGACACTCACCAGCTTCTTTGAAGCTCATGCTAAGAGATTTAGAGAATAATTTTGAACAGAAAATATGGTAAATAACATTATTTTCAAATATCTAATTAGATTGGCATCATATATCGAAGGGTTACAAATAATCTTGTGATATTTGCTCACACAAACAATAAGTCTATAGTTAGGTAGACCTTAGTTTACATTACCTAAACATATAAGAATAACTTTATGTAGACCTTACTTTGGACATTGCTTACAAGAGAAAAAAATAAAATAGAAGAGAAAAAAAAAGACTAAAAAATTTTTTTTTTTAAATGTACTTAAGCAAATTACTTTTTAATGCTTAATGGTAGTGAGATTATAATAAGGGAATAACAAATAGTTCTATAAAACTGCAACAAGTCCCAGATGTTTGATTCAAAATTAAAGTTTATATTTGAATTCATCTTTACATTTTCTGATCAACAATAATGCTCTGGCTCTTTCTTCATTAGATGGTTGATGGAAGTCCCCAGTGTCAATCATACCTATAGCACTGAGTATACACTTATCTGATGTTCTCAGGAATGGATTGTAACTTTTCTCTTCCTCCAATGTGGAAGGACACTAAATGAGTTCAACATAATGTAATCAGTGACATAAAATCAATTTTTGTTTTAAAATATCTTAATAATAATCTCAATAAATCTATGTTCAAAAAGAAATAAGTTTCCAATAGTGAAATAAAAAAAAAAAAGTTTTATTAACAAGGCACTTACTGTACATAGATAATTTTCTCGTCGTTCCATTACCCAGTTATATTTTTTCTGATAAAATAAAAAAAGGGAGAAAATAAAGCAAATGTATTAAAAAAGTAATTAACTTTATTTCTTTGTCAATATAGTGCGTTCCTATTTAGGCTTTTATATAAGCAGAAAAGTGTATTTTTATTGCAAGATTGCAAAATAAAAAAATTAAAATCTTCAGTTTAATTTACTACTACATAAGTGCTGCTATTGCTTGCTGATACCAAGTTGCAGTGGCGTCACTAGAGTCAGTGTCACCCAGTGCGGTTAGCTCAGGGTGTCACCCTCCCTGCCATCAACTTTATTAACAATTTTCCCAATAGAAACTACTGTTGATTCTTTTTGTTTAACCAATACAGTAAGCTGATTCCTTCCTTTTTTTTACACAAATGTAAAATGAGTAGCAATTCTATTTTAAAATCCCATTGTTTATGACATTTAAAAAATAGTTTTGCATATTTTACAATGTATATTTATAAAGTAGAAAATGTACGTTTACCGCTACCTTTGTCATATATTTGTCTCTGGGAGTGCTTAAGGATCCTCCAGCGATGTCCGGCGCCAAGCATTTTCAGCTTTTCTGATTTTCAGAAACTCATTCTCCTTAAGTCTAGCTTGTACAATTTCTACTAGTAAGAAGATTGCAGGTCAAATAAATTTAAATTAATAAGCAGTGGGCCGTATTTAAAGTGTGAGAGACATTCGAAACAAATGAGCAGTGTTTCTCAAACTTGTTACCGTTGGAGCCCCCGCGCGCTAAACGTTAAGTCTTTTTTGTTTTTAACTAGTGTTATATATATATAATTTTAAACTGTTTTGTATAACAGAAAGAGACATCAGCACTGTCAGGTTCCCTATCCCTCCAGCAATGTGGTCTGTTTGAAGCCCTGTTAGCTCCTCCAAGCGTTTTCCTTTGTTCTCAGCTAGTGTCGTCTTCAACGCATTTTTCTTTCCATAGTAAGAAAAGCCCATCTCAGTGTTAAATTATAACGAAGTAGGACGTTCTGATAATGAGAGCAATATTTATACTAATCGAAAAAAAAAGTTGCTCAAATTAAGTCCAATAAAGAAGAAGGCAGCATTGGCCAATACTATTATACGAGAGATGTTCAGGGTACATATAGCGTCCGTATGTCTTAAGATCATCTTCGTGTTCAGTAAGAATCCTTGCCGTGAACTTGTTGTTTTTGTCAAACAAAAAGCGTCAACATGATATTAAACACTTGTGAGAATAAGGAATTTTCTGACTATTCAAAAAGAATCACGTCAGCAGTTTTGAAATGTCTGCTTCAAAGTAGTAGAAGATACAAAGTCTTTATTTTACACTATTTTAACTTTGAAACATTGATCTTGTCATTTCACTGGGTTAATATTTAAAATTTGATTGATCACTACAATGAACAGATAACTTTTAAATTTTACCGGTGTTAAATATTTTGAATTGCTTCACCCCCTCCCCATTGGTTATGACATCACCCCCCCCCCCCCCCATAGGGATGCCCCCCATCACAGCTTGAGGAAAGCTGCAGTAGTTTATGCGAGTTTCTAATGGGCTTGTTGTCCTAAGATCATCCTCATCTTTAGAAGGCGTCTTGTAGCATGTCTGTTCTATTCAATAGTATGATTGGTCGGGAGATATTGGTTCGTAATGCCGTAAAAACAGAGTAGACTCTAGAACCATGATGAAGACACATCAAAATGTTTTCTTTAAAGGAGCCTTTTGAATCGATCTAGCTGCTAACGTAGAAAATTTCTAATTGGGCGATAAAATGAAGTCAAATAATTAACAATTTAATTTTTCCTAAACTTTTGTAATAAACTCACTTTCGCCTAATTAATACTAAAAACTATGCAAATGCAACCAATTTTTGTTCTTAAAAAAAAAGACTGTCTTTGCACCCCCCTTGTTAATACATAACTTTTTGGACATTTGTACCGGAAAAAATATGTGTACAATAGGGCCTAAAATAAAATATATAGATTTAGATAAGTAAAGTAGGTATGCCTAGGCATATTTGAATATATATCTTGAGATTTATAAATATTTTTTTTCAATTTTTATTTATTTTTTTTGTTTTGATTTGCTAGTTTTTGCCGATATTCAATTTTTCCATTCAGGTTTTTTATTTTCTAGTTTTACCAATATTCTTTTTTTTTTCCCAATCGGGTGTCACCCTCCTAGTGATGCCACTGCCAAGTTGTAGAAGAAGGCTCACTATTTATTACAATACATCAATCACTATAATCTTTCATAAACACAAGCATGCACAGATGGCAGTACCTGAAGCTCTGTGTTATTTGGATCAAGAAATATGGCAAACTTTAAATTATCCATGGCATACTCATGACCTGCATAGGAGACAAAATATTTTCTTTCTTAATAAAGAATCATCAGGAAATAAATCGTACTAAGTACATTCAAGAAAAATGACATAATATACTTTCAGAATAAAAAGCATCATTCAAGCTTCTAATGGCAGCATCACAACAAATGATGGGGATGCCTACCATGATGTAGCGTGGCGAATAGGAAAGACAGGGAGCATTTTACAAAGGCTGTAGCCTATTTGGACAAGCCAAGCCATTGGACTTGAGACAAAAATACACCTTCTTAACACAATTATCATCCCAATAGCAACATATGCATGTGAGACATGGAAGTCATCTGCCAAAATAGAAAAAAGACTAAATGTGGCTCAACAAAAATGGCTGAGACGGATTTTGGGAGTCAGTTATACGGGTCTCAAACAAGGAAATCCTATGCCAAACTGGAAGTCAAAACTTAGTGAGGTTGTAAAAGAGCGTCGCATGAGGTTTGTGGGACATGTTCTCTGACAAAATGAACTACACATACCAAGAGTTGCGATGACATGGGGATCAATACAAGGAAAGCGCAAACAGGGAAATCCTCGTATAATTTGGCACCACACTTTCATGGAGGACCTCAGAACAGCGGACACCAGGTGGCAGGAGGGTTCAGACATTGCCAGTGGCAGATCTTTGTGGAGACAGCTTGCCGCCCAATGCACTGAACAGCGCGGGAGGACCTAAGTCTAAGTCAGGCTTCTACTAAACTTCTAAAGAAAATTACTTTACATCATGATTAAGCAATCAGCATGGAAATAATAGAAGCTTGCAAGCAGCCATGTAAGGTGAACCCAGACAATTGTGTTGACAATAGCAATTGCTAATTCTCAGAATAGAAATCCATCAATCTATTATAAGATTCCAAGTGGGAAAATATTATTTTTAATCAAACTCAATTAACATAAACTTACCAGGCCACATCAAAGTTTTATTATCAAGTTTCATCAATATGTCCAATGAATTCAGCATCACTGACGGTGGAGCTTCAAACATACGCCCTGGAAAAAAATCATAGCATATTATTATAACAATAGTCAAATAAATTAACTATTAAAGAACACTAAAATACTGCTTAAAAAAAGTAAGTTCCCTCTTTCAGATCTTGCAATGTATACAACCAACCGCCTTTACTTTTTCCAACTAATGACAGCTACCCATTATAGTTGGGTGGTCTCAGGGGAGCATTAAAAATCCCAATCTTCAGAGAGATTCACACTCAGGACCCTCTCTGTTAGGAAAGCAAGTGCTTTACCACTCTGCCACTGCTTACTGATCTACTAAAATTAAAAATAAAACAATCAGCATTTAGAATGTTAGTTTCTTTTTAAATAATATATTTTGCAAAATACTTTTACTTTCTCATCAAGAAGGGATATAGGCATAGAAAATATGACCCACCCACCAAGATTTGAGATTCATGAAAGGCCAGAAAACTAAGTACCTACCACATCCCCCAAGAAAGAGACAATCTCCAGAGAAAAGTTGACTACTAACTCCAAATCTACTTCCATCAAGCAGGAACACAGTGTGACCAACAGTGTGACCAGGTGTTAGAATGGTCTGAAACTGTAAATCCCCAAAGGTAAGTACATCACTATCAGAAATGTAACTGAAATAGAACAAAAAGCCTGTGTAAGCACAATAAACAAAGGAAACTCTGTAATTGATAAGATACAAAACAAAAAAACAAACATGACCATGTTCCCTTGCCGCTTCAGCCAGCAGTTTTTGTAACTTCACTCTTTAACTGGTTTTTATTACTCTACAGTTTTATGTGTTTGTTCTTTAACTTACTTTACAGTGTTATTTTAGCTATGTTTTTATCATTTACTAACCAGACCACTAAGGTGATTATTTTGTCTACTGTATGTATGTAGTTACAGTACCTAAGTTCATATAGCGTAAAAACAAGGGGGAAGGTTTAAAAAAGCCTCATGTCAGTGTATTAATGCTTAAATAAATATATTGTTTCTATTTCACGAATTCTCATTTAAAGTTTCCATTTCAAGGTATCCCAGATGGTACTAGAAGAATCTCCCACTATAAATGCAGGATCGCTGCATAAAGTAGCTATTTAAAAAAAAATGAAATTTAAATAATGCTTAAGTTGGCATTAGTAGGTTTAAAGTTAGGAGTTAATGTTGCTATTTTTAAAGCATTGATAATTATACTTATAGTTTTTGCCATCATGTGTTCATAATAGTGTGCAACTTCAAATGCTTTCTATATGGCACCTGGTCCCAGTACCATACAGACGTATTTTGAGAATCATTGCTAATGGACACAGACTTTACAATAGCATACCATAGCAATAAAATACTTACTGAGAACAATCAGGTACATTATCTAAAGAGCTGCCATAAATAGGAACACGTGGGAAGAGTTGTTTCAAGTCACTGTTGCCACCAGAATGGTCCCTGAATTGATTAAGAAAAAAAAAATGAAATCCTTTACAATTAAATGAAATAAAATATATGCATATTTGTACAATGTTATTAGTTTTTTTTTTCCCTATTGGTTTTGAACAAATACAGGAATTACATATTGAATAGATCTTCAAAAGAAACCAGTACAGACATTAACCTTCTCTAGTCTAACTTTGTTTGCTGCAAAAAAATAATTAATTAGTGTTACTGTTCAATTCATCATATGAAAGTGAAACATTTGCAGACATCCATGCTTCACCATAAATTATAGGCAAGGTTTTGCAAAGGATGAAATTTATATGTTTTCTCTCTTTTTTTTTTTTTGTGGGACGTACTATGGGAGATTTTTGTACATGAACCAAACTAGACCTAGCTAGCTTTTTGTGTGTATCCAAAGTAACAAATAAAAAAATTGTTGATAAGCTAGGTGTTTTTTAAAAGGTATATACAATTTGTATGCACTTTTTAGCACTACAGAATCAAATGTTCTAAGCTCTTCCATTTTGAGCACCAAATAATTTCAGTATGGAGGAAGCATTAGAGGAAATAGAGGAGACTTGTTGTGAATATGTATCAGACAATATTAAATCCCACACACACACATGTTGGTGATATAACAATAATTACACAACAAAATCCCAAATCAAATGGATACATATAGCTTTGTTCTTTGCATGAACAATTTTTTTGAACACAAAAAACACTTACAAAAAATAGTTAAGTATCATTCTTTTCAAGACATAATAAAATGAACACATATGTGGTTAAAACACCCCACGCTAAAATGACCATCTTGCCAAAATGGTTGCTTTACCAGAAACAGGATAGATATATATAGGCCTCAAAGTGAAACTTTACTTTTTTTTATAGTTGAAATGAGCTTTCTCAGATACAACTTTTCAAAGTATGTCAAAACTTTAATGAATACAACAAATATCAATTACCAGTGTTTATGTGTGACTAAGATGGCTTCTGGCTCGACATTCTTCAGCTTCAGGACTTTCTAAAACATAGTTGACATTGATTCTAGTTCAGTATTTTTCAATCAAAACATTGCAATTTATTTTTATCTTTAAAAATTTGAATGCTGAATAATGTAGCCTATGTAGTCTTGTGTGGTCATTAATAATAAGCTAGTCCTAATTCACACATAACTGTAATAGCACAGCAATTCTTTTTGGTCAAATAAAAGAAAAAATAAGCATTGCAGATTCTATTCCTTAATTACACAGTACCAAAACAATGTTTAACACTTGGAGAACAGTCATATTCAAGCACTTTGGCATCTTTATTAAATAAACTGTAAACAACAATAAAGGGAGTTATTTATTTTCAAATTGCACTAAGCCCCTTAGTTCAGGAAGTATACAGTATTAAATAACTGTTCAACATATGAAGTATCAGTTAAATTTCTTCTATTACCTGCAATGTCAATGAATTATGGTTGCAGGATCTACAAACCCAAATCATGATGTGTCAATAAATTATGGTTGCATGATCTACTAACCCAAATCATGATGTGTCAATTGTGACAAGTCAAAAGCTTGCTGTCAGAGTCACTCAAATTTATCACAGCATTAATCATTATTATTTGTTATTTATTTATTTTATTTTAATTATTTCCCCGTCCTAACCCCAATTTCTTTACCCGCCCCACCTTTTCCTCTCCAGGCTAGACTTAGTCCACCACCATGGAGATAGCTAGACCGCGTCTTTTGACTTATCTCCCCTTGATCGGGGAAAGATAAACACACAGTCTCTTTGGTCTTACCCGCCGGATGTCTGATGGTCGCAGTTGACACCACCTTGGGTGGAATGCAAGCCAATCTTTCTTCCCCCCCCCCTCTCCCACGTCTCTCTTTGATCAAAGAGATTACTCGGGTCAACACACCTCGTGACACTCCAAGGTGTGACTCTTGTCGGACTTCACCCATGTGAGTTAGCCAATCCCATTTCCTGTTTCCCCCGATATCTCGCGGCCTTTATAAGGTAGATTAAATCTCATTTTCTCATTCTAGCTGAACAGTCGAGTCTGGACTATTTCATTTATTCTTACTCTTAGAGGAATACCTGGTGGTAAGCCGAACTTAATCACAAATTCCATCTTAATTACTTTTGTGTATATTTCTCACTGGATATCATCATGTGTATTTTATTATTTCATTTATATATAATTAGTGCATTGTGTATTTCTCACTGTCGTAAATAGAAAACATAAACATGGCATATGTATATATTTATGTATTACATTAATCTATTAATGCTGCGTTGCTCAATTGATAGTTGACGCAACCATGTATATCTTATTTTATTTCCTTTATCTCGGCTGACCGCCTTGATATTTTTCCTAGCGCACTAATACTGCGCTTAGAGAAGATATACGAATTATCTCCCCCTTTTCTCATTTTACTTCGACAAGAGTTGCGCCCCTTGAACAAGACACTCTCCATTGTTCTCTGCCGGCGGTCGTATGTAAACAAACCGTCATGGTCGCTGACCACCACCCATTCCCCCCCACTCTTTTCTCTTTCCACTTGTGTTGTTTATTAAAGATTATTAACCCCCCTTTTATGTACATTTTTATATTGCTACTATCAGTCATCTATTTTCCAAGTCCCACTTGTCATCATCTCCCCATTGTGCTCAAAAGCAATTTTACCAATCTGACGAATGCACCTCAGTCGAGGGCATCGACAAGATGCATGAGAGACATGTCCTAACTTGTCTTTATTTATCCGCAGCCTCCTTCAGGTGTCTGCCTATTGCCTATTTATTGAATCAATAGCCTATTGCCTATGCACTTAGTGCTATTCAGCACTGCACTCATGCCTACATGTTATTGAGTATCATCTACTGCCTACGTGGATCTACTCAACTCTACTACTTGGCGCTATCGGCTCTACTTGCCTGCCTATTCGACAGCCCACCTGTCAACTTATTAGGTACGACGTCCCTATAGACCCAGAGTCTGTGCGAGACGTCATAGCTACGCCAAACCCTCCGCAACTCACTGGACTTATCCTGCTAACGATGCTGCCCACGGCAGATCAGCTCTGCCCGCAGTACCCTTGTGCCCACGGTAGCCGGCCACCTGCCCTACTGTGCCCACTACAGATATCAGAACTTTGGATTGAGACTCTACAAGAATTGTATCACCGGCGTCCCTCTACCCGCTAGAGCGCCACCTCCAGCTGCAGAACCTCAAGCCAGGACACAGCCAGCTGCGACCCAAGCAGGACCATCAGCTAAGTTCAGAAGACAAAGTGGCATACTCTCTAATAAGTGCAAGAGTGATGATTAAATATAGTATTGATTAGAGATAGATGCAAACCCTCCCCCTTTTTATTCTTCTATGTAAATATTTATGTAAATAAATATTCTTCAATTTTTAACTTTGTATATATCTTTCATTGCTTGTCTCGTTGCGTGCCTGCTCCCGATTTATATGCTGATAGGTTGGTGTGTGATAATTTAAAAAATAACCATCCCCTAGACATTAAACACGCCAAACACACGTCACTTTCGCTAACCTGTCACATCAATGAATTAAGGTAGTAGGATCTACAAACCCAAATCGTGATGTGTCAATGAATTATGGTTGCATGATCTACAAACCCAAATCATGATGTGTCAATGAATTAAGGTTGCAGAATCTACAAACCCAAATTATCATAATGAAGATGAACCTAAGTTGGAATTAAATGATAAGAATGCTTTTTTTAAAATTCTTTTTATCAACCAAAGAAATAAAAAATTAAAAAAAAAAGATGTATACATTAACCATTATAATAATCATATGATATTATTGCCACAGAAATCACCTGTACAGCTTCAGCATCACCCGGATCTATGAGAACAGATTTATGATTTTTTTGGTCTGTGACCAGATATGCATAGTTGTCAAGCACCATAGGTATTGGAAGAATGCACAAAGCTTTAGGAAGAATAATAGTAATAATAAGTTGAATTGCAAGGTGATAAAATTATATAAAGATTATATGAAGATATAGTAAAATGTAAATAAATTTATACATTATCTTGAGTAAAAATAAAGTATTTATTATTTACCATACCATTTCTCAAACTGTTTTCAATCTGACAAGGGGGAAGCTTTAGTCTGATGAAAGGGGTACTATGTACTAACAAGGAGGACAACTTTCAAAACTTAAAATACAAACACTTTAATTAGGAGGTGTATGCTTTTTCATCGTCTAAGAAGGACTTTTTAGAATCTATACTATTTATGCAAGGTCAACACAAACTATTTTTAAAGAAAACACCAATATTTGAATAATAATTTTTTTTTAAAAATTAAAGTGACTACTTGACTTTCTCATGTAGCTCATGCATCTGATATTTGTATATTGTTTTGACAACAGAACAGGTCTGCTGTAAGACCAAATGCTTAACATGAACATAATGTGATTTTCTCCCCCAATACAGAAGTATGTTAGCTGTCTGTACCTCAAAATGTCTGATACATCTCAGTATTGGTCAATGTAGCCTCCTTCTTTATTTTACTAAAATTCAACATCCATTTCTTTTTTACTAGGATATAAAGTGCACTCTACAGAGAAAAAAGAGGCTGGAAAGAGAGGAGAGAATGTAAATTTGTTTATCTAGAGGGAGTCACAGGTAAAGTCTAAGTAGGACAACATTAAGTATATACAATTTAGATAATTCTAACAAGCTGATTTAAAGCTGATTTTTTTTTATGGTTACAAAAATCTGTTGCATTTGATTTGTAATTATCTCTATATATCTATATATATATATATATTTCTTTTTTGGTATTTATCAAGGATTTAAAATGTTTTATTACCAATGCTTAAAACATAAAATTAAGTGACATCAAATAAGTAGCACCTTTCATACAATTTTTGTTTGCAAGAGGCATCAGTGACAAAATTGATTCAAAAAAGTTTTTTGAAAAGAACATTTCAGTCTACCCATCTTTCTCACTTCAACCATTCAAATTTCTACATAGATAATTTTGCTAACATCTTTAGCATTGGCAAAACAAAAGCAACTAGACATCTTGCTTAAAACAAGAAAAATCTTAATACCTTCAATCAAATTTATAAACCTGTGTGTTCTAGATTGCCCAGTTCCCCTAGCTGGCTTTGGGGAAAATGGATGTAAATTATTTAGATCTATGTGGGAGTCACTACAAGTAAAACTGGAAAAATGTTTCAATTCATTATTCATGCTTACATTCATAATCAAACTGTGTTAGCTCAGAATGCCTTCCATCACCAAGTTTTAGTTTTGATTTCCTGATATCATTCTGGTGAAAGTAACGACCAAATCGAGTTCTAGAGTAAATGAAGTATCTGTTCAAATGAAAGAAACGAATAGATAGATCTTCTATAGTTTATACATTTCATAGTATATATTTAGAAATCTATATATTTTATCTTCTTATTAATTATAGACGTTCCTCAAAAAAAAAGGTGATATAATTAAATCCTACAATATCCATTCATTTATCTAGTCATGCATATTAATTAGATAAAGAGACTTTTAAACTTTGCTAAGCCATTGTTTTTTTCTGACAGATTCCTGCAACTCATTCCATGCTCTATAATAGCATTAGGAAAAAAGAAAAAGAATCTAGATCTGTCATTTGAATAAAAAATGTATATGTCCCCTTTATCTTTTTCTATCCTGAAATGTTTCTAAATGAGTGATCTTACTATTATAATGGTGTTTTTGAGGGTGTGTGTCTGTTGTGACTAGAAATGTTGCTGATTGAGCAATGAAGAGATATATTGAGTTGCTAGTTCTTATTATTCTTCATATATTACTTAAATGACCATAATCTAAACACAACACTTAACAGATTGATATATAAGGCCTCTGGTAAATAACGGAGTTCTCTTGTTTTGTCTTGAGGTGGAGTTCTCTGTGTGGTGGTCTTCCCCAGTATTGGGTAAGTTAGTTTATGCTATTACCTTTAGGTTCTTGCGTTAGTCTGTTCAGGTTGTGATACGGGACCATAATATCATACCCTAGCTAATCTGAAATCCCACCCTGACATTTATTAACAATTTATTCCAAAAGAAGGGCACAATACTAGACTCTAGTGATGCTAGATCTAGAAAATATGTCTTCCTAAAAACTACTGGAGTGGGTCTCTTGTACCTTAATCTGTCTCTAAGCTATTTCTGTTAGAATTCTAAGTTTTTATATATATTTTTATATAAAAATACACCATCACATCACTAAGAAAATCCCTGATTGTTTCCAATTTCTAAGAGTCCAACTATTAAGTCATAACAGTGTTGCTCTAGTCAAATTTAGACCTCAACTAGACCAATATTCTAAGTGCACTAAAATGTTGTAAAATGTTTTACCATGTTTCAGATGTTCCTTCAGAGTTAAAGATAGTTTACTTCCTAGTCCAAACCTCCAGCAGGAGGACAGGGGATGGGAGCGGGCAGGGTTTGAACCCTTGACAAATCCGAACTACAGTCCAGCGCGCAAACTGCACAACCAGGACAGGCTCATTTACTATAATATTTTTTGATGCATGTATACAGCTGCAATACAGCATGACATTTAATTTAAACATCCCTACTAGATCAGATCTAGTTTTTATTTAAATTTAGATCTTAAGCTACTAGAAACTAGATTCAAGATTGCTCTAGAAGATCTAGAATCTAATTGAAGTGCTAGACATCAGGGTCTAGTATTTTGATAAAAATAATATTATAAATCCTAATTAAGACATAGAGTAAAGTGCGAAGTTCGAGCAGACCCGATTTGTCAAGAGGTTAGAACAGTTCACTTTTTATTGCTAAAACTTTTTTATTTGAATGTTTACCAAATTACTACTATATTGCTACTGCGCATGCACCTTTTTTTTCTTTACTTCCGACACATACTATTTCCTTTTCCTTGTAAAGGCTAAGTTCGTGGTGAGGTCAAACTCAGGAGGTGTGGAATTATTCTTTTTTACTACCCGGTAGTGAAGGAAATGGGTAATGGGCTTAAGGCTATTTTTAAGTCTAATTGCTCATCAGCTTAAAGAGACTATTTGAAGTTGTGGAGGGTGGGAAATGGTGCAATGGATGGTGTTCTTGCGCTGGAGTAAAAAGAAAATGACTTTATAGTGAAAATTAAAACATGTTTTTAGATATATTTTCTTTGATCTGCTCAAACCTTCCATCAACCCGATCGAGCTTACTAACTGGGGAAAAAATCAGCTCGAGGAAAAGTACGCTTGGCGATACTTACCCTACACCTCTTTGACTTCGTATTTAATTTTAACTAAGCCTATTGATACATTAAATCCAATCTATTTTAATAGAAAAAAGGACGAGGAATTCAGAGATACCATCAGTTTTTTCATAGGTCAGACCGTTATGGTGCTATAAAAATCCAAACTTGAAAATTGCTGCCAGCAGGCTTAAAATTAATGCGCTCGAACTTCGCACTTTACTCATTCTAGTCCTAGTCCTTATGTTAGAGTTTTAGAGATACAGATACGTTAGGATAATTAGATTAGATCATAAATCATACTCATAGTACTTCATAGTAGTCATAGTCAAGTCAGATTCTAATTTTCTATTATACTATCAAGATTCAAGGACAAGGGAAGTATATAAAGTATAATAGTATTAATAGTATAATAAAAAATATTAATTATTATTTGTTGATTATTGATATTATGTCATGAATGAATTAGAACAGGCGTAGAACGTAATTATCATCTTCTTATTTTTGAAGTGACGTCTGTATTTCATCAGATAAGAAAAATATAAGATCTAGATTTAGATATATCATGGTTAGATTCCATACTTACCCTATTTTAAAAAGACAACTTCCATCCTTGGCCATTTTGTATTTTATTTGTTATGATTCGGTTTACATGATTCCGCTGTCTATTCATACACAAACGTAGTCCAGTGTAGCTCTAATAGTAAATAGAGAAGCTGAGTATTTTTAGTAGGCCAAAATATGCAGATTACTTGACACCTTATCCTATGTTATATAATGCAGTACGTTACTTGAAAAAAGAAGATTACATTATTCGGCATGGTAAAATAAAAATTTGAAAATATATACACAAACAAATCAAAGCCTGCAAAACTCCTAGATATCTAAATCTATATATAGCCTTAATAATTATCAAATTTCATAGACCAGGCATGTTAAAGAAAGTTATGGATCCGCTAGTGTACTGCCATAATGTCAGATTACATTTACCTGACTTTGAACAAATATAATAATAATGGGGGGAAAAAAGCATTGTTTGTGATTAGTGTAAAATTAACTTTTAAAAATTTAGTATGAGTTTCTGTAGTCAATTAAGAATCAATCGTATTTTTTTTTTATTATCTGAAAACATAATTTCAATATCTTTTTCTCAAGTTCAACATCAAGATTGATGGTTCTTTCAGCAAGAACAGAGCAGACCTAAAACAATGTCACTCACACTTTTAATAGTGGCTTTCCTCTAAACCCTAAAGAATTACGTTAGCACCTCTTCATAATAAATTAACCCAGGTAGGGTGACTGTAAGCTCTGGGAGTCAAGCGTTTTCTTGCACTGTAAACTTCTGAAATTGGTTATCCGCAAGTCAAAGTTACATTAAGACGGGTTGATAATTCGTTGTGAGAGACATTCCAGGCAGTCGTGCATGTACGTTTGTTATGGGCTTGATCGAAAGGTCTTACCCCTGTTAAGAAAGATGTCTTGTTGCGAAAAAAGCGTCAACTAAACGATGTTACGTCATTCGGAAGAAACTTGCGCTCTCTTTGTCAGCAACCTTTGGGGGGAGGGGGAATGGGGATGGGGATGCGGTGCGCCTCACGGTGTGTGAAACGATGGTCTCAATTTGAACAACACAGACACATAAAATATTAACTCTCAACTGAAAAGAAATAAGGTTGTAGATCTAAACCTTTTTTGATTGAACTGTTTTATGTACTGTTCACCGAATTATTTTGTTCACATTTTGTTCATATATTTATTTGTTCATAATAAAAGATGTTTTCAATAACAACCTAATACATTGATAGATTAGTTATAACATGTTGCGCAAATAGCATAAGCTGCTTTGAAAAAAAAACACTCGATCAAGGGCTGCATCAGGGTTCTGCACTTTCTTGTAGGCCTACACTGTTTCTTGTGGACATTAACGATTTGACCGAACGTGTAAATTGCCAATCTCTACAATACGCCGTCGATCTGCTTATATAGGAAACCGGGACAACTGCTGCTCTAGAATCCGACTCCAGAATGCTAGTGTGAAAAGACGTGATTTTGTAGTGAGTTAGATTTAGTTAAAAAAAACACCATTTTATATTATTACTATTTCATTTCATCTTGTGTTGAATTTGTTAAAATATTGTACTAAAAGTTATCTCTAGTTTTGTTCATGAAGAAGTGATTCAAGTTATTTCAAAGTTTACAAGTTAAATTATAATACGCCAACAAGCGGTTAAGTTGTCTATCAACAGTTTGGTACTACATGTCAACGACCGTTACCAACAGTGGGAATCTGTGGGAAATGGCAATAAACTGCTTCAGAACACTCCAAACCCTGTTCAGCAGGAAACATAAATCTCTTATAATGGATGAGACTAAACTTACACCTGACCCATAGAGAAAGTACTTGGGGATTACACTGGAACCTAAGCTAGTCATGTCTGATTATGTGCTGAAAGTGAAACAAAAAGCCTATGTGCAGGGTTAAGCAACTGGCTTCGACGAATAGGGAAGCAAGGCAGACGTTTTGCTTGCTTTCTGCATCGGCTCGGTGAAAGCCCAGATTGAATAGAGTCTCTCTCTGTGTCCCTTCAATTGTTGTGGTACCTACCAAAAATACCTTTGTCTCTTCAATATATCTACTCTTTCATGACTCGGCCCAGATTTATACCTTTGTTATCTCTCTTTTTTTCAGTGATGCCCTAACTACGGTCTATCTGGTCCCATATCTGCCCAGAGTTCATTATGAATCCGAACTCGTCCATTAAACTTTTGTTTGATGTTTCAGACATTTCTTCTGAAATGGAAATTATCCCGTAAGTGGTCCGAACTTTCTGCAAGGTGGCATCGTGTAGTGCTAGAACTCAAGACCACCGTGCAGTGCTGGAACACAAGACCACCGTACAGTGCTGGAACTTAAAGAGATGTTGGTCTCGTAATTTCTTTGTGGAGGACCCAGCCCCCCTACCAACAGGTATAAATAACTTCAAACAAACAAACTTTCTTACATAACTCTATTTATTTCATCACATTGTTTTTACAAACCCAAACATATGAATGACTTCTAGCTACTCGTGTCTTTTTGTCTAGCAATATGAACAAAGAATTGAATATACGCGTTCATTTCATGACATTCCACTTACAAAACAATTAGGAAACACTCAAACATAAAAAGATATATAGGTAAGTTTTAGTTTAGACTTCATAATCGTACAATACTATTAATGACTAGACAAGGATACAAATGCTAGAGTTATACACATGGTTCTTGACAAAGACAAAACTTGTTTTAATTTTGTTTCCTTTAGTTTGACTGCTTAATTAAAAATAAGCGAACAGTAGACCCGGTAGAGGAAGTGCCGGAAGCGACATAATTGTAAGGGGAGACAACACTATACCTACACACAAAAGTGATAATTTGAAACCTGATATTGGGTTACTTCCCATTGCTAAATGTATTACACGGATGACAAGAAAAGACACAAGTGATTGATGAAATCTTAGATCACGTGACTCTATTTCATACAAACCATAGAACTAATAAAATACAAGAAGTATTGCATCGTTATCAAACGACATTTGTGAAATACAATACGGTACTACAATAATGTTAAAGTAGACAAAAGCATTGGCACTAAAACAATCATTACCAGAGAAAAGAAAACAACAGAAGAATCCATAAAATGTAAGTGAGACCTTGTAAAAAGGATAGCAAATACAGAGTTACACCCAACAGTCTAACAGCATCAAACTGTGTCCACTGACAGTCTAACAGCATCAAATTGTGTCCACTAACAGTTTAAGTATCAAACTGTGTCCACTGACAGTCTAACAGTATCAAATTGTGTCCACTGACAGTCTAACAGTACCAAATTGTGTCCACTGACAGTCTAACAGTACCAAACTGTGTCCACTGACAGTCTAACAGTATCAAACTGTGTCCACTGACAGTCTAACAGTATCAAATTGTGTCCACTGACAGTCTAACAGTATCTAATTGTGTCCACTGACAGTTTAAGCATCAAACTGTGTCCACTGACAGTCTAACAGCATCAAATTGTGTCCACTGATAGTTTAAGTATCAAACTGTCTCCACTGACAGTCTAACAGTATCAAATTGTGTCCACTGACAGTCTAACAGTATCAAATTGTGTCCACTGACAGTCTAACAGTATCAAATTGTGTCCACTGACAGTCTAACAGTATCAAATTGTGTCCACTGACAGTCTAACAGTATCAAATTGTGTCCACTGACAGTCTGTATGACGTACAGTTAGACAATTTCTACTACAAAAGTTATCTTATAAATTAGAGACGTTACATCAAAACAGAAGATAATTACGTCCTAAGTGTTTCATGAAATTCAAAATGCCAGGTTAGAATTCCTATATAAAATTATCCTCCACATGTAGATTTTGTAGGTTTACAATTTATCATTTATGGACTAACTAAAAACAAAAAAAAAACAAATTATTATACAATACAGGAAATATGGAACAAAATTATATAAAATAGTGAGTACATAAATTAATAGTAAATAATTATTTCAGAATAACCAATAAGCCTTAACAATGTTACTTTTGTATGATATTGCTTTGAAAGAACTCTTCAATATCACGACTCATGAGATCATTGCCTAAAACTACAAATAGACCAATGTTAAAACTGTCGTTCTAAAGATACATTTTGATTTGTTTCTCGCTGGACATTCATGTATTAAATAGTAAAGGAATGTAGAAATTATACATGACACTAGGACAAACATCACGCCATCATTGTATCATACACAAGTGTAAACATCATCCTACACAGGTATAAACATCATCATTGCATGATATACAATTGTAAAAATTATCACCAAGTTATGAGGCTACTTATTGATAAGAATCAATGCACTTTCAGACTTTAATAAATACTTTTATGCCCCAGACGACTTACAGAGATTGATAAACTGATAACACTATTATGTTATTAATTGTAGATTCTCAATCTATATTTTGATTGCGACTTTCCATAACAACTGCTCATGCATCTAGGGAAAGATTTATCAGGGAAAGATTTCAGCATGAGCTTTAGTTTAGAACCGCCTCCCCCCCCCGAAATATTAGCACTGACATATGTTATCTTGGCTTAGGCCTATAAAGGGCCCAAAATCTCTATTATGGTCTTTTGAAGTCTAGATTCAGTACTGTATGCATCTTTTTTTTTTAAACACATTTTTCCAAATTCGAACATTTTGATTTCTGAAAATCATGTGCCCTTGTCATGGGTCTAGTCTAAATGCTGTTTATTTGAAAACTTAAGTGTTTCCATTTGATCGTAATAATGTACATTATTTTTAATACAATGCAGTTTTGTGTCAAACCAACATATCAATAAATGTACGTAAATTATCAATGTTCAATAATACTTATCGAAATATGAACATGACAATACAATTAATTAAAATATGAAATTATAATGTTACTCATTACGAAAACGTTTATTGGATGCAGAGTCTGTATAGATGTTTACATTGTAGACATAATTTTACGGCATTGAAGATGATGCACTATTATTTTCTGTAGTATAGACTCTTAAAAAAAAAAAATCATTAAAAGGTGGTATGGCTGTCCCTAATGTTTAAATAAAAATAAAGATTTGTACTAAGTCGATGGAATTTTTCTAATGCGTACACTATTTTAAGTAATTTGTTAACTCCACTAGTATAATATTGAGAATTAGATCTAGATCTATTTTCATGAACTAAACGATAAATCTTATGATTAATATATTATCTAACGATCACTTGAAGACAGACTCTGAATTTCTTGTATTCCGATAGGGAACACTCTCTTGTTTATAATGAAAATTGCTTTTACTGTTTCAAGAACGCCATAGACAGTTTTGCTGCTACAAGAAATGAAATTGCCCTATCAAGGTGTAACAAAACTTGCTTACTTGCGATTTGGGAGAGAGAGGAGAGAATGTTAAAAAGAGAGAAAGGTCAAATATCAAGTTAAAAATATAATGTATTATGTTACAGTTGACAAGTATTTTATTAAGATGCGTAGTTTATAATGGACAGTTGTTTACATCACAAGATAATGATAGTTCTGGTTCATACTGACGAGCATATTATAGTTGACAATGACATGTAGTTTATATAGACATGTCTGTTTTTTTGGGTTCCAATAAAAAAAAAATCATTTATTGCTATAATAGAATGTTCTCTACTTCCAATACTATTCTTCTGCTTGACTCAATGGTAGTGAGCTCTCAGATTAATTCACTTGTAACAGAGCTTTAGTCAACTTTGTGTAAGAAGACAGACATTCACATCTACCGTGAACCAAGCTGAAACGGGTCCTATCTATTCATGCCTCAAATGTTATCGATTTTTCAAGGCGATTACAAGATGTTTTACATTTTTCGGATGTTCCTTCAGAATTGAAGATAATTTACTAGTCCAAAACCGTCCGCAGGACGACGAGGGATGGCAGCGAGCAGGGAATGAACCCGGGACCATTGAGACAACTGAACAACAGTCCAGTGCACGATCAGGCAGCCATTTGATCATCTTCCTTTATACGAGCATGTGATCATCTGCCTTGAAGAAGACGCTTTACTGATAGTTTAGTAGTTTAAGATTGGTCTCTTTCAGTGCCGTAGAACGAATGTGGTTCATCTCGTAGAGCACTTTTCATTTGACGGTAGACCCCATTAATTGGAGAGACATTCCCTTCCACAGGTAAAGGTGGCTATGACTTTGGAACTAGCCATTTTTCGTATGGCACGCTTTCTTCCAGAGCTGAAGTTAATGTTTTTTCTGTATCCATAGTTTTCGTTTTTGCCATCTGTCTCCACACAGGGCTATGCCTTCCCAATTGTAACTTGTAAGGTATACTGAATGAATTAATGGTAAAGGATCCACTAACCCAGCGGTTCTCAACCTTTTATGCTCGGCGACCCCTTTTTACAATACCCCACTTAGCCGCCCCCCCCCCCGCACACATACAGCGATTGAAGAATAGACAATAACAATCCATTTTTTCAATGGTCTTTGGCGACCCCTGGCAAATCGTCAATCGACCCCCAAGGGGGTCACGATCCACAGGTTGAGAACCCTTGCACTAACCAGATGAATACTGGAAGGTGCACTCTTGAGAATACCTAAAATTTTAATTGCCTAACGGACTACTAGTATCGATAAAATACGTTTAAAAAACTTGTGTACTAATTAAATAACCAAAATATACACATTAGAAAGAATGCGAACACTATTTACACATTAAGTTTGGTTCTTACAACATAAACACTTATTGTTAACTGTTTTATTAATACTTACAGATGTAAATATTAAACAAAATATGACCGGATCACATTTTTTTTTATCCGGAATTATTATTTGTATGCCAACTTAAAAAAAAAATAATTCAGAGCAGGAGAAAAAACTTATAAAATATGCCTCCATCTTATTTTTTAAAAAAATCTGACGCAGTAAAATAAAAAGATTGAGTCCAAACGAAGCGGAATAAATCAGAAGCCGTTGACGGTTCGTGTTCAAATGAACTACGTATCGATGACATGAAGTACAACACCCAAAACTGAGTCGAGTAGGAAGATATCACACTGTACGTAGGTATCACTTTTATTCCTCAAAGTTACTCATTTCTTGAAGTCCTCACATTAATTGTCCCTCGCGCACGTTGGGGGGTTGAAGTCCCCAAAGATGTTCAGTTCGTACAAACAAGACAGCGCCACCACCACGAGGTAGGTGAAGAGGCAGAAGATCCCGTAGCTGACGTTCAGCTTCCAACGGTTGACTCCCATGGAAATGAGGAGGAAGGCCACTGTGGCCAACAAGGTCAAGGACGAGTAGGTCAGTCCACTGCTGGTGATGGATACGCTGCCTCCAGCTTTGATGGAGCATTCTATGAGCCAAGGGAGTCCTAGGCACATTAAAATATCGAAAACGTTGCTTCCCAGGGAGTTAGAGACAGCCATGTCACCATAGCCTGCAGATAGAAATAGAAGATTTTTGCAAACAGGGAAACTTTAATTTAAAACACATAAAATAAAGAAATATATGCTTGGCACCAAGAGTGAGATGTTTCATCATGTAATTAAGATTTATCAGCATGATAAAATGATGATAAGATGATTGCTTCGTATATAGGAGGATAAACACTATAAATATGTTTTTAAAAATAAATTTTAGTCAAACATTCACATGTGGGTTACTTACAATTCAACGTAATTATAAAAAAAACCAACAAAAAAAAAACTTGATAACTAAAAGAAGAAGACAAGAAAAAAAAATGTGCAAGATTTATAGGAAGACAAGCTTTAGGACTAGACAGGCCTGTCGTTCAAAGAGATTCCAGTCAAGGGGAAAGACAGAGAGGATTGGAGACAGACTGTAGTCAAGTAAACAGATCATTTGTGGTGCCCCAATGATCCAAGAAGGTGAAGCTGAGGTGGACTTGTTACAATTAAAATTTTAATGATTTCATCTCTTTAGATTCTACTGTAAGAACAACAGCTTAATGTGAGATGATTACAATTCTACCATAAGACTTCAATAAGATTCTTGATACAGAAAGAGAGAAAAGTCGATGAGACCATTTGAACAAACGAAAACAAAAAGTGATATTACACGAAATTAAAAGTTCAAATAGTGGTATTTAGGTGTTAGGTATTTCGATTCCAAACTGGTGGAGTCAGCATGCCCACTAAGAACATTTTTAAATGTTAAAGCAGAATACTGACACCAGTGTCCATATGCGTAGCCAGGATTTTGTTCGGGGGGGGGGGGTGAATTTTTTATTCTTCTCTCACACACACACGCACAAACATATATCTACAGACACAGTTTTCATAACACCTAGTCCCTTCCTTGTTTGCCATGTGTTGTGGACAGGACTTTGTGAATGGAGCCCAGCGACTGAAAGAAAAACAATTCAATGTGTGAAAGGTTTTATTTTGGTTCCATCTCAAATGTCTGTAGTTAGCTTTTTAGTTTTTTAAGTCTATGGCTTGAATTCTCTTAGATTTACTTTATTATGTTCCAGGAACTGGCAGGAAAAAAAATATTGCTAGGCTATGGTTTTGGCTTCGATTATGGAATTTAGTGACTAGCTCTATTTCAGTCTTTGTTGTTAAAAAAAAAAGGGGGGGGGGTAAATCAAAACCCTATTTGACTAAATTTATGGAATTATAGCGACTGTAGTTATTATTTATGTTTACATTACTTTTTTTTTACTCAACCCCACATCCTCCTTTTGGCTACGCTCATAGAATTGGTTAACTACAGTTTGCTTAAGTGTTTCTTATCTTATATAATACAGACGTTACTTCAAAAAAGAAGATGATTACGTCCTACGCGTCATGCATTTAGTCATGCATATTAACCAATGACTTAAATTCTGCCAAGTCACTGGTTTTTCTGGTGTTTTACTGAAGAGCTTTTAAACCCAAGAACCACACGTAAAAATTCCACCCATCCTCTACAGAGAGAGTTTCATCTCGGGGGAGAGGGAGTGGGGTTAAACTCCATCCCCCTCCTGCCTACGCCCATGCCTATGTCTGAATGTTTGCGTCAGATTCTATTAAAAAGACAGACTACTCAAGATAAGAGTACCTTACTTACTCAAGAAACTATTCTATTCATCTTGCCCCATGTATATGTCACGTTGTCTAGGTAGAGGTAGATAAAAGTCATTGATTGCCTACAACCAGCTTTTGAACTAGATTCAATGAACAGGAACTAGAACAGAAGTAAAACACACACACACACTTGCCAATAGATTTTCTCAAACCCAGATTTGAAACCTAGCCATAGACTCTCAGACCTCTAAGTCACGAACAAGCTGGTCGGCGATAATAGATTGGTCAGTACATCCGCATGTCTTCTACTTTTGTTGACCTCATCTCTCACTGAGACCAGGCTCCTATCTTGACTTAAGGGATGGTATCTGAGCTTAGGGGAGAGTACCAAACATTGACGCCTCAGTCCTGGAATATGTCAACAGGATTAATCTCCCCTCTTGTCCATCTTACTACGTTAATCTATAGAAACAGCTACTCACCGTCTCGTGCTACAAATACACTGGACAGACAGTCCGGAACACTCGTTCCTGCAGCTAGTAAGGTCAAACCCATAACAGTATCAGGAATTTCAAGTGCATCACCTGCAAATAGTAGAACAAATAGTAGAATAAAAAGTAGAATAAATAGTAGAATAAAAAGTAGAACAAATAGTAGAATAAAAAGTAGAACAAATAGTAGAATAAAACGTAGAATAAATAGTAAAATAAAAAGTATAACAAATAGTAGCATAAAAAGTAGAACAAATAGTAGAATAAAAAGTAGAACAAATAGTAGAACAAATAGTAGAATAAAACGTAGAATAAATAGTAAAATAAAAAGTAGAACAAATAGTAGCATAAAAAGTAGAACAAATAGTAGAATAAAAAGTAGAACAAATAGTAGAATAAAAAGTAGAACAAATAGTAGAATAAAAAGTAGAACAAATAGTAGAATAAAACGTAGAACAAATAGTAGAATAAAAAGTAGAACAAATAGTAGAATAAAAAGTAGAACAAATAGTAGAATAAAAAGTAGAACAAATAGTAGAATAAAACGTAGAATAAATAGTAGAATAAAAAGTAGAACAAATAGTAGAATAAAAAGTAGAACAAATAGTAAAATAAAAAGTAGAACAAATAGTAGAATGAAAAGTAGAACAAATAGTAGAATAAAAAGTAGAACAAATAGTAGAATAAAAAGTAGAAGAAATAGTAGAATAAAAAGTAGAACAAATAGAATAAAAAGTAGAAGAAATAGTAGAATAAAAAGTAGAACAAATAGTAGAATAAAAAGTAGAAGAAATAGTAGATTATCGAGATATTGTTTCCAGGTCAGAAATGAACATAAATGAAACCGTTTATAGATGTTTGTAAAACAAAAATAATTTTGGACTACAACATACACACACAGAAATGAATTGTTCAATCTGAACACATTGCTAGTGAATGTAACTGCCGTTCAACACACCAAAATTTATACTGTTGTAACTCCGCTCCCGAGCCACACTGATGGTGCGCATTCAACACAAGTAGTGGAAGACATGTTTAGACAGGAAGAAGGACTGTTGTGGATCCGGCTAAAGTGATGGAAGTCTAAGCTGTCCTGACTCGAGAGAACGTTCTTGGTGCTATCTGTGAACTGTGTTGAGGACCTGGGGCGGCACTTGGAAGTATGTCGGTGGTCTGTATTGGTATTTAGGTAGGAAAGGACTGGTGTCACTTGAGATAGGACATTCTGGGACTAATAGCTGAAGTCCATGCCTGTTTGTACTGTAAATAAATACCTTGTTTATTGTTACCTCCTGCCTTTCGTTGAGTGCCTATCTTAGAGTTACAACAATACAATATGAACTTGTTATGTAAATTTGCAAGAAATTTGTAGGACTTCAATGATGAATCTCACTGTCTCTCTCTCTCTTAACATCGTACCATCTGTTTACTTTTGCTTGCTACGATTTTGATGGCCCACTTTTTGAGACTATTGAATTGTGGCCTGTAGTGAACTAATTCAGATTTACCTCTTTGTAATACAGAACTCCATTGGCAACACTGAATAAAAACAAATAAACCTTGTTTTAAAATAATCTTTATGTGTTGATGTGTTATATATGTGTTAATAATACTTTGGGCTTAATTTGCAAATCCACAAATACGCAGAGTAGTGAAAGACCCTTGTTTAATTGTAATAAAATTGTATCACGTTTCTTTATCACCAGGGCCATAAATCTGAATCATTGATACCTTTTATTTTCTTTACATCTTATATTTGACTATAAAGTAATTCTTGGCATTTTGGGATAATTTTAGATTGTACAAATAGTAGTTTATTAGTTCCGTTCCTTCCTCTCTAGAGATCACGCAGCACAAATATTTGAAGTGCAATTCTTGACCAGAAGTTATGGGACCCAAGTGGTTTCATCAATGCTCCGTCAACAGGTCACACCAAGCGCCAATAAACAGACATGAGCTGTGCAATTAGTTAATGGCTCGCAGGTGCACAGATTCAGCGCACGCTACTGCAGACGTCATACACTAAGGGCCGACATTCAAGGTCACACTTTCTTAACAGCAGAAGCAGGCACACAAATTAGTTGCGCATCTGGTGCGAAAAGAAAGAATGGAATACAAAAAAAGAGCATTACCTGCTATGGTGACCATCCAGACCATAAGGTAGGTTAAACCGCTAATCCAGGCCACTGAGAGAAAGAAAGAAACGAGGTAGAGACGCGACCACAGGCCTGGACGCCGACTGTCAGGGATGGTCACGAAGAATACAGCCTTGATGGGGCAGAGGAAGATCCATAAGGCTAGCATAAGTTTGCCCTCAGGTATCGTCCACACTGATTCATATTCGGACACAGTCACTGAAAAACAAGAACTTAATAAGCTTAATAAGTAAAATACGAGCGAAATAAAAACAAAACTACTTCGGGAAAAGAAATAATTGTGTACAAAGTTCCCACTTGATCCGAGAATGGGAAGCTAGAGAAAGAACGTGTTTCTAAATGCCCGTACCAGACACAGTGAGTTGATAGAAGCTTTGGAAATACACACAAACATTGAAATGGATATCAAATATTAATGTGAAAAAAGTATTATTCATAATCTAAAAATAATATAGTCTCGAGTGTATGCTGATAGATAGCTCCATTTCGTCCTTAGAATCTATTTGTTGATTATTGCCAATTATGAAGGAAAAGACATATGTAGAAGCCTTTCACTCTTCAAAGCTTGTATCAATCTTTTGAGTTTCTCCCAGGTCTTAGCTCTCTTCTTATCATCATCTGGCATCAACTAGCATCATCTAGCATCATCTAGCATCATCTAGCATCCACAAAAAGCATCGTTTAGCCTCAAGGCATAACCTAAAGTATCATTTAGCTGCTAGATTCTAGCATAATCATAAAGCTTTATCTAGCGTCAACATAAACCATCTAGCATCATTCTATTATCTTTTGGTGCAGCCGTTTCAACGCGACCTGTCTAGAGCAGTCATTTTGGCGCGGGTAATTTTCATGTATGTTTCTATAGTCAAATTACCTGTTTTTGTTTTTTAGCGGCCCCCGAAAGAGGAAAAGACGCTATTAGTTTTGTGCGAAATGTCTGTCCGTCTGTCCTTCCGTCCCGTTTAGATCTCGTAAACTAGAAAAGATATTGAAAATCCGACATCACAATATTTTAGACCATTCAAAGTTCTGATGCAACGGCTACTTTTTTTTTTCTGAAAGCGAAAAATCTAATTTTTAAAATCAGTTATGCAAGAAGTTTTTTAAAGAGAAAAAGCTAATTAGTATGCATTATAAGTTAGACCTAATTTAAAACGAATAGTAAACTTGTAAACTTTATTTTCCTAAACATTTTTTTATTGCGAAATTTTTTTTTTTTTTTTTTTTTAGGATTCGAATAAGAGGTTGAGCCTTTTCAAGACAATTAGATCAATTATAAGACATCAGTTAGGCCAGGGGAGTTGCGGTGGCTGAGCTGAGCGCTTGGCTTCCGAACCGGGGGGTCCTGGGTTCGAATCCTGGTGAAGACTGGGATTTTTAACTTTGGAATCTTTGGGAGCCTCTGAGTCCACTCAGCTCTAATGGGTAGCTGACATTAGTTGGGGAAAAGTAAAGGCGGTTGGTATCGTTGTGCTGGCTAAATGACACCCTCGTTAACCGTAGGCCACAAAAACAGATGAACTTTACATCATCTGCCACAATGTCTTAAAGGGGAAATAGTTAGGCCAGGTTCACATCTAAATTTACATTCACTTTCACCTATTCTTTGATCCGCGGGACCGTTGGGGCACTACACAAGATCTGTTAACCTTCTTTCTCCATTCTTATCTCTCATTTGTCTTTGAAATAATTTCATTTGGATGTTCTTTCTGAAAATATTGAAGCCTGCCTGGGTGGACCACTTCGGGGGATGATTTTGAGTTTTTGTTTCCACACAAACTGTCTTTTGTAACCTTGTTTAAATTATGTAATTTTTAAAATGATACATATTGATGTTCTGTATGTTCTAACGAATTTTTATGTAAGGAACAATATTTTTGGTTGTTTATTAGATTAGCAATTAAATGTGTGTGTGGATAATTATTGTTATCCCACTTACGTTGTGATATTATGTGTGCGTGTGTGTATGTGTGTATAATATTGTTAAAAAATAAACTTTTGTACAATTTTTGTTCACACGAAAATGGTCTATTGAATTTATGGTATCTCCAAATAAAACAAACAAACAAAAAAGAGACAACTGATGATGTCAGCTTATACGTCCAACAGTTCTGGCCAATAATTTATTTTTAAAAAAGAGGAGAAGTACATATCAAAATCAGGTAGATATTTGACCCTTTCATACTTTGTACGATTTACATGTTTCGGATGTTTCTGCAGAAATATAGAATATTCCACACTAGCCCAAATATCCGCTAGGACGACGGACAGGGTTAGAAATAGAATCCGGTAGCATCGAGACGACAGTCCAGATCACATAACACATGACCATCCATACTTCACAATATACATTCGTGAACTAATCAAAATTATTACTTTTTTGTTTTCTAGTCGGGAAAAGAATATAGAGTGTTTATACTGGAATATACGAAACATCTCGAATGCTGCTATCTCTTGCATACTTGTATGTTTCTTTTCGCTACAATAACTGTTTATTAAAGGGTGAGACCAAACCATCTCCCTTTGTTTTTCTCTTTGTTTTGAGCTCCATTGAGTATGACCCATGACCTTTGAAACAGGAAAGTCACACTTCATTTCCTTTTCTATTTGAGGGTTGTTGCGTCTCTGTTCTCAGTATGGACCTCATTCACCCAATCGTAAACAAATAACATTTAGCCACGTGATAATATTGATGAAACAATGAAAAAAACTTATAAAGTGACAGCCTTTACGGATTAAATATTTGGTATAGAAGATATAGAGAATCACGAGGCTAAATGCTGTTTGTTTACGGTTTGTGAGTGAGGTCCATTGAGTGAGTCCGGTCGGAATGTCTATTTAAATGTCTATTTTGTTTTCTAAAGTTATTTGTTTTGTTTCGTGTAATGCACAAATTGTAAGACACATTTCCTTATGCATAATAAAGATTATTAGTATTATTAGCAGCACGCACTCAGAGACATACACAGACAGATGACACAGAGAAAGCGAGCTAAAGAAAACGAGAGAGGGAGAGAGAGAGCGACGGATTGAAAGAGAAAAAAAAAAGGAAGCGACAGAGAAAAAGTGAGGGACTGCGAAGCGAAATAGAGAAGTAGAGAAACAGACAGATAGACAGACAGATAGACAGACAAACAGACAGATAGACAGACAAACAGACAGATAGACAGACAGATAGATAGACAGACAAACAGACAGATAGACAGACAAACAGACAGATAGACAGACAAACAGACAGATAGACAGACAAACAGACAGATAGACAGACAGATAGATAGACAGACACACAGACAGATAGACAGACAAACAGACAGATAGACAGACAAACAGATAGATAGACAGACAGATAGACAGACAAACAGACAGATAGACAGACAGACAGACAGATAGACAGACAAACAGATAGATAGACAGACAGATAGACAGACAAACAGATAGATAGACAGACAAACAGACAGATAGACAGACAGATAGATAGACAGACAAACAGACAGATAGACAGACAAACAGACAGATAGACAGACAAACAGATAGATAGACAGACAGATAGACAGACAAACAGATAGACAGACAGATAGATAGACAGACAAACAGACAGATAGACAGACAAACAGACAGATAGACAGACAAACAGATAGATAGACAGACAGATAGACAGACAAACAGACAGATAGACAGACAAACAGACAGATAGACAGACAAACAGACAGATAGACAGACAAACAGACAGATAGACAGAAAAACAGACAGATAGACAGACAGATAGATAGACAAACAGACAGATAGACAAACAAACAGACAGATAGACAGACAAACAGACAGATAGACAGACAAACAGACAGATAGACAGACAAACAGATAGATAGACAGATAGATAGACAGACAAACAGACAGATAGACAGACAAACAGACAGATAGACAGACAAACAGACAGATAGACAGACAAACAGACAGATAGACAGACAAACAGACAGATAGACAGACAAACAGACAGATAGACAGACAAACAGACAGATAGACAGACAAACAGACAGATGAAGTTGAAACAATAATGCATAAAGTAAGAAATTACCAACGAACATAAACGAACACAAAATAAAACCTAACTAATTAAAAAACAACTTTCGTTCGTTTTCTGATTACTTTTAAAACTCTTCAGTTCAAACTGTGAAATAGATCTACGTTTAAGAATTGGGTTTTTAATTGAATGCGACAAGCGAAAAGAATTGTTTAATTAATGTGGCAAGTATGAAGCAGGCAATTAGATCTAGACCTCTATTATAATAAATTTGAAATAAATGTTAACCCTAATGAGAAACACATTTCAGCCTGGTGAGTCTGGGGCTGATAAAATACAAACTTTGTTTTATGTCATTCTAACACCGACACCAGTTCATGTGATCAATCTATGGCTATTAATCTAATAAGCCAGTGATTCCCAAACTTTTTTCCTTAACGGAACACTTCGCATATTCTGAGTATTTAGTGGAACACTTTGTTTATTTTTTTTTAGAGATGTTAATTCACGTGGTGGCGTACTAGTTTGTTTTTTTATTCCAGTAGTTCGTGGAACACCCATTCACGCCTCGTGGGATACCAGGGTTCCGAGGGATACAGTTTGGGAAACACTGCAATAAGGAAATAAATACAATTAAAAGCTATATCTTTGTTTCCATTGCTTTCCTAGCATTGAGTGCGATGCCAGAACTAGCGGATACATTTAATATAAATATCTAATTAGTATAACTAAATACGCAAGTTTACATACGTCTTTAACGCATGACTCTTCAATAAAAAGTACAACAAAAGTACCACGAGTACATTATAAGATAAGACAAGATGACCTACTTAACTCCCCATTTTTGGATGATGTCGTTGAGGGCGTGGTCGTTTCTAAGCTGCTATCCAAGATGGCGGTCTCTTGCTCTTTGGTCGAGAGGTCATCGCTGTGCAATGATTTCTCATAGTCTCCCCTGGACATTATCATGGACGCATTGCTGATACGGCTAAACAAAGAAATACAAATAATGTTGTAGATACTCTTACAAACACTTAAGCATTTTTCTATCAACATTTTTTTTGTTACCTAAGAGAAAAGGACTTTTCTATAGATCGTTCTTGCCTATGTGATATTATTCTACATAGAAAAGGCTATCCAGGTGTTATGGACTGTGTGTGTGTGTGTGTTTCCAAGGTGACGAAGAAAGAGAGCGTTAGTTTTGTGTGTGTGTGTGTGGTATAAAATGATAAGACTTTGGGTTGAATTTTGTCGGTTTGTGGCTCCAAAGAGCTAGTACATATAAGCCGATGCATTAAATACTTGACATAGAACTTGAAATAAACTTGAACAGAATTCTTTTAAAAAAATATTTATTGAAACTTTTACATATAGATATAGGCCTACAACGATTAAATTTGAGATATATATTATAGATCTAGTAGTAAGAAAATAAAATGAAATTTAAACAAAATCTAACTAACTAGAAGAGCACGTCTTTTCTGCCAGGCGTCTCTTATCTGTCTCCCCTCATCCAGGCCATCTAGGGGTCTCATCATTCTACACCATAGAAAAAAAAAAGACGCTCCGTTTCCTCGTCGTTTCCTTGAAACTATCATCCAAATACGCAAGTTTACATACACACACATACAATCCATAACACCAGGCAAGGTACATCTCAAAAAAACTAAGAGTGGAACACATCTAGATCTAGACTCACGGCGAGTTATAGTTCATTTGTCCCTTGTATTTCCTTGTGAGTAATAGCAAAGAATCAAAAGTTTCAATGAGTTTTTTTTTTTTACCAACCTGTGGGCACGCGCTCTTTGCATCTCTTCAGGTACGCTATGTTCATCTGCGGATTTGTTCATCAGCGGTTGCCGTTCCAGCCTGGACACCATCTTGCTGACCCAAGCTTTTGCGTTGGACTCTAGAAAACGGTTGAAATACATGATGGCAATATATGCGGCGTAGAGCAGTACCATCATTAGGGCCTCATACCTTTAGAAAGACACGAGAAGAATTGACCAAAATACTTGTGGCTATGAAACATACAGCCTACAATTTAATAGTAATACAGTGATGGACTGGAAACACCGTGCAGTGATTAGTATTCTTGTGTTCACTGCTTTATTAATTTTTTGACTCATTGACACACTTAGACTCATTGACATACTTCAATACATTGACACAGTTCAATACATTGGCACACATGACACACTTTCACACATCGACACACTTTGATACATTGACACACTTCGATACATTGGCACACATGGCACACTTTCACACATCAACACACTTTGATACATTGACACACTTCGATACATTAACACACATTGACACACTTCGACACACTTTGATACACTTTGACTTATTGACATACTTCTATACTTTTACACAGACCCAAACTGACACACTTTGACAAATTGACACATTTTGATACATTGCAGCACATTGTCACACTTTTGACATATTGCCACACTTTGACACATCGTAAAATTTTGACATATTGACACACTTTGACACATTGAAATACTTCGAACACATCGACACATTAAAATTTTTTACACTCTTCGATACATTGACAGAGACTCACATTGACAAACTTCGATACATTGACACACTGATACATTTTGAAACATTGACACACCTTGATACATTGACACACTTCGATACATTGACACAATTTGACACATTGACACACTTCACTACATTGACACATTTTACTTTTTAGCGGCCCCCGAAAGGGGAAAAGACGCTATTAGTTTTGTGCGAAATGTCTGTCCGTCTGTCCCGTTTAGATCTCGTAAACTAGAAAAGATATTGAAAATCCGACATCAAAATATTTTAGACCATTCAAAGTTCTGATGCAACGGCTACTTTCTTTTTTTTTTGAAAGCGAAAAATCTAATTTTTAAAATCAGTTATGCAAGAAGTTTTTTAAAGAGAAAAAGCTAATTAGTATGCATTATAAGTTAGACCTAATTTAAAACGAATAGTAGTATTGTAAACGTCATTTTCCTAAATTATTTAAACGCCGCATCATATACTAAAACAGTGAATAAGAGGTTGAGCCATTTCAAAACAATTAGATCAATTATAAGACATCAGTTAGGCCAGGGGAGACGCGGTGGCTGAGCGGTAAAGCGCTTGGCTTCCGAACCGGTGGTACTGGGCTCGAATCCTGGTGAAGACTGGGATTTTCAACTTTGGAATCTAATGGGTACCTGACATTAGTTGGGGAAAAGTAAAGGCGGTTGGTCGTTGTGCTGGCTATATGACACCCTCCTTAACCGTAGGCCACAAAAACAGATGAATTTTACATCATCTGCCACAAGGTCTAAAAGGGTAACTAGTTAGGCCAGGTTCACATCTAAATTTACATTCACTTTCACCTATTCTTTGATCCGCGGGACCGTTGGGGCACTACACAAGATGTGTTAACCTTCTTTCTCCATTCTTATCTCTCATTTGTCTTTGAAATAATTTCATTTGGATGTTCTTTCTGAAAATATTAAAGCCTGCCTGGGTGGACCACTTCGGGGGACGATTTTGAGTTTGTGTTTCCACACAAACTGTCTTTTGTAACCTTGTTTAAATTTGTGTCTGTTTCTATTCAACATTTCTTATGTTTGTATTGAATCTAAAAACTACGCTCACTACTTCTAAGACTTTAAAAAAAAAACTATTCGTGATAAAAAATATTCTGAATGGAATTTCATCGCTACATAAAATAGAAATTCGATACCGTCAAAGTTTATAGTGATATATAAAATTTTAAATCTAGTGAAATGCAGCCAGTTAAGTTTACATCTTGCTTATGTCGTCTTCTGTAAATACTTACCATTCAACAGATTGGTCCCTTATAACCAGAAACAAAGCCAGGACAGAGAGAAGATAGAACAGAGTGTCCCGAACCAGAGGGTACCAAGTCAACTCAACAACCTGAGATAAAAAGATTTAATTTTTGGACAATCTGATACTTTTCAAACAAATTTTCTTCATCTTTATAAATGTTAAGTCTCTTAAATGAAAACAATCCACTAAGTGAAAGATAACTTCTCGTCAATTACGAGTGGAAAAAATGAAATTAAGATGTAAAATTAAATTTCCACTCCAAAATGTTTTCTAAGCTAGTTCAATGCTTGTGTATGGTGGTATAAATAACATTACAAAGCTGTTTTGTTTTTGGAAAAAATGTTTAGGGTCTATTTCAACAATGTTTTTTTTAGAGGAAGTTGATATTTATACAACATTTGCTCTACTTACCATACCAGCAAACACTCCACAAACACCGATGATGAAAAGGATGTTGAAGACAGCAGAGCCTACAATGGTGCCCACACCGACATCACTCTCAGCGAAGAAGACGCCTGTTGAAAGATGGAGGAGATTCAAGATTGGTCTTCTTTCTTTTTTCCACGTAGTATATTTCAGGGGGGGGGGGTTAAGTGGCGGTGTGGACGGAATAATGAGTAACAAGGTTTTTCCTTCTAAAGAGAATTATACAGACTTAATACTGACTCAATACTGACTCAATACAGACTCAATGCAGACTCAATATGGACTCAATACAGAGTCAATTTATTCAGGTATTGAAGGGCGGGCTGGGTTAATGGATCAGGCAAAGTATTTCTGTCACGTTCAAAGACATCTCACCAATTGACGACAAAAACAAGAGTTGGTTAGTGACACTATTAACAAGCAAGCCAATCCAGAAAGCAACTAGTCTAACGTCATTTCTAGCTTCTAGTTCTAGTGCCAACTAAGAAAGTTAAAAATAGCTCTGTGTCATTAATTAAGAAACGAGCTTAAATTTTCTTCCGACTACAGATTATTCAAACGTTTTTAAGCGTAAGTACGTAATCAAAAGGTATTATAAATAAAAAAGGGGGGACAAATCGAGAGTCAGTTGTACCGGCACCTTCGACATAGTCACAGAAGTCACGGTTGTACTCGCTGCCTTATATCAATGCTGTCACGGTGAATTCATTCATTCAGTATGTTTATTATATGCCACTAGTCCACCGGCGGCGTAGCATACGCCGCTATTTTGCAGGGCTGGCCTTAGGCCGGAAATTATTAAAATCTTTTGAAAACTCATACAAATCTCCTGAAATATTAACACAAAAATTGTCATTTTGGGGTGTCATTCAGTATGGAAAACGCCAATCCTATGCGTGATAAAAAAAAAACGGCATTATGCAATACCCGTAATTGTGGAATCTTGTAAAAGAAGCTTCTCGCGCCTCAAACTAATGAAGAATTACTTGAGGTCAACAATTCTAGTAGATAGATTGAAACATTTGGTAATTCTATTGAGCGTTATCTATGTAGGAAATAAAAAACAGATTTTTAATGATATACTGTATGACTCCGCTACATGCAAGGCTCGCAAAGTAGTTCTGTACATAGTAAAGAATGAGTAAAATGCAAAGACGAATTTATTTTCTAATACAAACTCTTAAATTTCACTTATTATCCGTATCCCTACCCAAACTTGGCCCCGCGAAATCCGTTTTGTATAGGGCCCCACAATGGTTGAGTCCGGCCCTGCTATTTAGTGACGAGTGAATACATAGTAGATAACTTGTTCTCCTCCCCCCCCCCTCCTTTTTTCGCCGCTAAAACTACGTTGGGTAGAAAAAACAAAGAGTGATCATTCCATGACTTCTCGGTCACAACGGTTAAGCCCGGTCCTGCTATTTTGTGACAGGTGAATACTACTTGTTCTCCCCCACCCTCTTTCTTCATAGGGTAACTCTAGTCCGTCTTGCTTGCAGAGATAAAAGAGTGATCTTTCCTTTACTTCTTGTCCAAACTCTTGAGCCATGAAGAGAATTATATATATAGATTATAATGTAAGTGTTCTTTGCGTCTGCTCTACAAGTCAAGTATATGAAATGAAATTATGTGTTATTTTTTATTAGAAATTGTGTTTCTAATCTTCATACTTCACACTTCGGATCACGTTAAGAGTGTTACTGTCACTAGATCGAGATCTAGAATCACTACTATGTCTAAACCAAGCAATTATAGTGTCCCACAACCACTTATATCGGAATCCCCCTTTACACTGTACTCAATCGAGCTTTAAATGGCTTTTAGTAGAATATAATCGTCGAGTCTGTTAAGCTTTGAAATCATTGAATCGAATCTGTATCTGATAAGTCATTTGTTGTGTGTATCTAATTATAGCTCATACAAGCTACTTCAATATAGACACTAATCAGTTGTATGGATGAAAGGGAATTTGGAATGACGAGTCTCAACGGATTTTGAAAAAGTCTTTTAGACGAATACACACTATAAATACACAAGTAAATATTATAAATGTACACACTATAAATACACAAGTACACATAAAAGTACACACCATAAATACACAGGTCCACATTATAAATGTACACACTATAAATATATCAAAGTAAAAAATATAAATAGACAAAAGTAAAGATAAAATTCTGAGTTCTAAAGCCCTAGAGGTCTTAGTTCGAATCCTGGCAAAGCCTGTGATTTTTTACTTTCGGAATATTGAGATGGTTGGTCACATGACATTGTTGTTAACCGTCAGATAGATCGCAAGTACACAAACGTTTTCTTTTAACCATTAGAACTTTAAATACACATTACAAAGAACATAAACCGACAACTTAGTATTTAATTTCTGTTATAACTAACTAGAGCTAGTAATAGCCACTCTACAGGAACCCCCAACAAAAAACTAATAATGATCCTAATTCCTAATGCAAACTGTGGTACTAGCCATAGTCGTAATTCTAAAATAAATCCCTGAATCCGACTAAGCCGAAGTACTAATCTTAATCTCTAATCAAATATTAAACACTGGGTTTTACTTTGCCCCACACATTTGTTCTACAGACAGCTGAGAATGTCAAGTATATTTTAAGAAAATGTAATTCTCATTGCGTCACATCGAGTTGTCTTCCTTCAGATTATGATGTTATGTTTTCTTTCTCTCTCGACCTACGAATGAGATGTCGAAGAGGCAACAAGCATGACAAGTAACGGATTAACTATGGAAAAATATGCCAGGCCGTACGGAGTGAATTGGTCTTTAGAGGCACAGTGTTTTTGTTTTTATTGATTGTACTCAGGGAGAGATAACCACTGAAGAGTATTGAATGAGTGGCGAGACGAGGCGGTAGCTGAACAGATTCATGACAAAATACTATCGAGATATGCTAATATGTTATTTTTGTTGACGTCAATGTAAATAGTGTGTAACTTAACCCGTCAGAGTATATATTAAACTTTTAAAAGTCACAATTAATGTGAAAAATATCAGAAATTGTTTGTGTGTTCAATGTGTTGTGTCTGTGTGTCTGTGTTGTATCTGTGTGTCTAATGTGTTGTGTCTGTGTGTCTAATGTGTTGTGTCTGTGTGTCTAATGTGTTGTATCTGTTCTCTTTTGAGGAATGCTGTTGTAAATTTTCATCGAAACAAGAAAATTAAAATATTAAAAACAAGATACTATCCTTCCTTTATATACATATGGGGAGTTAATTCTCTTGAAAACTAATGAATGTCAAGAGTTTTTTAAAAAAGGAAAATATTTGGTCATGAAGCTGAGCCATAAATGTTGCCACTCCATTTCTGTTTTGTATTTTATTAAAGGCGAATGAAACTATCTGTCTAATCAGACACCCAAAGACAAGGTATAGACTTGCATTAAATAAAGTCAAAACGTGATGTGTATAGCGAGATTACTAGTCAAATCTATAAGTGCCACTAACTAGAGAGACATTTATAACCTACCCTTGTATCACAATATAGTTTCATTATTTGTGAAGAATTTAAGAAGAGAGATGCACATCAACTTACCCACCACTGAAGTCATGAACTCAGGGGCAGAACTTCCTGCGGCCATGAATGTGGCACCTGCTACATCGGCCTGCAGTCCTAAATCTGCAACAGGAAAAGAAATGCTGGGTTTATTTGAACAGATCTAGGTGTCACATTATTGACTTCCAGTATTAGAGAAACAATTGACGTTAAGTTTAGAACCCAGTTTATAAAGATGTTTAGATTGAAGTTTGCTTGCAATGACATACAAAACATCCGATCCAAAGACGCCCAACTATTTATTTGATATCTTGTAGACACCACTAGAGGCGGATTAAACGTATCTTGCTCTGAGCCAAACAATTTGATTTGTTGCACACGACCATCACCTGGTGATCATCTGGTGATGGGGGGACTGATAAAATACAGTATCCGTTCTTTTATTGAAGCAAAGATAGAAAGCGTGTCCCCCTGGAAGCCGAAGACTTATTCTGAAATATTTTTTTTGTTGGTTTTGGTAACGATTGCGTATAACATCCATACATGTGTTTTTAAGCAAGCTTATCAATCATTTCTTAGACCGCAACCAGCTCTTATCGTTATGGACCGAAAGAAACTTTTTTTAAAATTCTATCTACAAAATTCTTATTAATTTTGAATTTATTTAAACAATAATCTATTTATAATAGGATCATGTGATTAAAAAATTTTTCTGTGACTACTGTAAGTAGGATGGATCTGGTTATGGATGAATGTAAGGGTAGGTGTTATTTTAATACTTTGGAGTTACTCGATCTAATGCTTCCCTTTGAAGTAATTGTGTCACTATGACCAAAACTTGCTGGGGCTCATCTCATAACGACTATTCCCAAATCGTTGATCATCTTAGACTTGTAGGACGATAAAAGATGTGGACGACTTTCCCAAAGCCCTCCGTGACATGATCAAACGTGACTAATTTGGAATAAAGTAACTCTTAATGAATAATGCAATTGTACAATATTTTTTTTATTCACATTCCATACTTCCAGTTTTCTATGGATGAGACTATCATGAAAGTAAGTCTTACTCCTTACCGATCATTGTCGGTGCACCATCAGCAGCGATTGTCATAAGTCGATTATAAGTACAGTTTTTTAAAGAGCAGTATCGATTTCTTTAAAAAGAACAGCGATCACCTTTCATAGGGCAACATCCAACCGGAACGGTTGAAACAGCAAGGTGTGATGAAGACAGAGCATCTTATTCACCCAAACCAACAATGCTTTACATTTAAGAAGTACTGAACAAAGGCAAAGGACTGCTACAACAGATACTACACTCTATAATATATCAAGGAACGTGAAGACCGAGAAGCGGGCAGGATTATTAACGTTTGTGGGTCGTATCTGGAACGAGGAGGGGAGAGCACTTTTTGGGCAGCATTGTATGGTGCCGTAACGGTCCAACAGACTAAAGGATAGGTGACGGAGAAGGGCTTTACCATATCAATCTCCTGCATTCATATGTTCAGGCTACAAGCTTTATACTATCAGCATTCCTTCCTTTATTAGCCTAAAACTAGCATCCTAGGTGATTACCTTCACATATATGCTCCAAGGAAGGCACAAAATAGTCATCACAGACCACTGCCAGGGCTGCAAACATGTAGATGGCTATGAAGATATGAACCACCACGCCACCGTCTCGAGTCTCATCGAAGGACATGAAGTTTGGAGGAAAGTTGTGCACAGACCTCGGCGTGCAATTTCGTGTGCCATTGTTGTCAAGTAGACCTTTGAAGTAATAAGACATTAGAGATGAGAATTAAATGTACATCCAAAGTAAATTCACACACTTAAAATACAATAAAATTATATGTTTATGTGGAGGCGCGGTGGTTGAGCTGAGTTCAAATCCAGTTAAAGACAGGGTTTTTCAATTTCGGGATCAATGTCCACCCAGCTCTAATGGGTACCTGGCATTAGTTGGGGAAATTTAGTGTTGATATGTATGTCAAGAACCTGAGTGGTTCCGAAACATTATGCACAGAGACTTTGTTCAATAGATTAGACAACTTTGTAACAAAGCCAACTAGATTAAACAACACATTAGATCTCTTCTTAACCAACAGACCTGAATTAGTAGTTGATTATGATATTATCCCTGGTCTATCAGACCATGAGATCATAAAAATACACAGTCAGATAAAAGCAGTAGCCAATACAAAACCCAAAAGAAAAATCTTACTCTGGAATAAATGTAACCTAACACAACTACACCAAGCTGCATTAAACTTTCAACAAACATTCTTATTAGAAAAAGACATTAACCAACCAGTCGATGACCTCTGGAATTTCATTAAAAACCATCTTAAAAGCATTATAGAAAATCATATACCAACTACATACATATGAAACAAAATAAATAAATGCTGGTTTAATAATAGACTAAAGAAGCTTTGTAAACAGAAGGAAAACCTATATAGAAAATTTAAAGAAACTAAGGCAGAAAGAGTTTACAAAAAGTATATAAAAATTAAACACTTAACCCAAAAAGTAAGCAGACAGCTGCAGAGTGAATACATAAACAATGTAATATCTAAAGATAACAACAAAAACCTATGGTCATACATTAAGTCTAAGAAACAACAGGCATAGCGCCATTAAAAGATGAACATAACATAATACATAATGATAATGAAACTAAAGCAAACATCTAAACAAACACTTTGCATCAGCATTCTCAGCCCCAGGAGAAAAAGACATATTACTTAATTTGAACCAAGTAGACAACATAGAAGATATAGTAGTACAAGAAAATGGAATTCAAAAACTATTAGCCAACACCAAACCAAATAAAGCGTCTGGACCTGATGGTATTCCAGCTAGATTACTCAAAGAACTAAGCAACGAGCTAGCCCCAGTGTTCAAAATACTCTTTTAGGCATCGCTTAACCAGGGCAGAGTACCAAAGGACTGGAAAGAAGCTAATGCCATCCCCTCTATTTAAAAAAGGAGAAAAATCTGACCCAGGAAACTACAGACCAGTATCACTTACCAGCATCACATGTAAAATCCTAGAACACATATGTTGCAACATCATAAACCACTTAGACAAACATAATGTCTTTACCCCATACCAACATGGCTTTAGTAAATATAGATCATGTGAAACACAACTAATAGGACTAATTGATGATTTTTCTAAAGGTTTAGATAATAGTGAACAAATAGATGCTATCTTACTAGATTTTTCTAAGGCTTTTGACAAAGTTCACCACCATAGTTTGCTTAAAAAATTAAAATATTTCGGCATTAATGGTCCACTGCATCAGTGGATTAAAGATTTTCTGATAGGGAGAGAACAAACTGTAATAATAAATGGCTCTAAATCAACACCGATAACAGTAAACTCAGGTGTACCTGAAGGAACAGTCTTGGGTCCACTACTATTTTCAATTTACATAAATGATTTACCAAATTGCATTACTTCAGGAACAAAAGTTAGATTATTTGCAGATGATTGCATAATATATAGAACAATAAAACAACACAAAGAGAAATAGATTAATTACAGAAATGGGAATCAAATTGGAGCATGTCTTTCCACCCAGAAAGATGTTAGTTGTTAAGAGTAACAAAAAAACTAAAACAAATTAATTCCACTTATCTTATTCATGTCAAACCAGTAACACAGACTAAAAACGCAAAATACCTAGGTGTTATAATAAATGAAAAACTGTCATGGAATCCACATATTGATGAAACTATAAAAAAAAAATCAAACAAAGCAATAGGATTTATTAAAAGAAATTTCTATAAATCAAATTAGAACATCAAACTAAAATGTTATTTAACCTTGGTTAGGCCAATAATAGAATATGCATCCTCCGTTTGGGACCCCTCAACTCAAGAAAACATTAAGAAACTGGAACAGACACAAAATAGAGCAGTGAGATTCATAACAAACGAATATTCACATTTGACTAGAGTAACACCTTTAATAAAATCACTAAATTTAGAAAGCCTTCAGGACAGAAGACTCAAAAGTAAAGTAGCAATTATACATAAAACACTGAACCATAATCTTCAAATACAAAAACAAAATTTAATAAAATACTCTGAAAGACACAAAAATAAAGGCACGTTCCTCGTCCCATATGCTAGGACAAATTTGTACAAATACTCCTTCTTCCCTAGTGCTATTAGAGCATGGAATGGGTTGCCTGAGCTAGCCAGGAAAACCAGTGACTTGGCAGAATTTAAGTCATTGGTTTATATGCATGACTAAATGCATGACGCGTTGGACGTAATCATCTTCTTTTTAAAAAGTAACGTCTGTATTATATAAGATAAGATAAGACATAAGAAAATCTTTTCTTGTTATAATATTTTGTAACTTATTGAAGATGTTCACACATTAAGGCGAAACCATAAGTAGCAAGTTTTGAAGTGTATGTTGTGCACAACATTCAGAAGTATCGATAAGAGAAGGGGTTAAATAATTCATGTCATAAAAGCAGTAAGAAAAACTAAAACTGTAAATTAAAATACCCACATGCTTTCTTCAGCAATTTAATTTTAAAAGTTAACAAATAGCGTCTTTAATATAAACGAATCTAGATCTAAGAAACACGTTGACGTATTGTACATTTTCATTAAGGGCGGATAACTCTAAATAGCTAGCTATTTATGTATCAAAATAAAAAGGTTTGATAAGGTAACTGATGCTCCGTCAGATTTGGCGAGTCAAAGCTTGAAGAGCTGGACAATTCACATACCTTGGCAGCATCATAGCAAATGATGGGGATGCCTACCATGATGTAGCGTGCCGAATAGGAAAGGCGGGGAGCATTTTCCAAAGGCTGCAGCCTATTTGGACAAGCCAAGCAATTGGACTTGAGACAAAAGTACATATTCTCAACACAATCGTCATTCCAACTGCAACATAGACATGTGAGACATGGAACTTATCTGTCAAAATTGAGAAAAGACTAAATGTGGCTACAAAATGGCTGAAACGGACTTTGGGAGTCAGTTACACAGATCGAGTATCAAACAAGGAAATCCTACGCCGAACTGGGAGTCCAACACTTAGTGATGTTGTGACAGAGCGTCGCATGAGGTTTGCGGAACATGTTCTCCAACAAAATGAACTACGCATACCAAGAGTTGCAATGACATGGAGGCCAATACTAGAAAAGAGCAAACAGGGACGTCCTCGTATAACCTGGCGCCACACCTTCATGGCGGACCTCAGAACAGTGGACACCAGGTGGGAGGAGGCTTCAGACATTGCCAGTGACAGAACTTTGTGGAGACAGCTTGCCGCCCAATGCGCCAAACGGCGCGGGAGGACCTAAGTCTAAGTAAGTAAGTAAGCTTTAGAAGGTCTGGGACACATTTTGTGCACTTGTTGCAGTCTGCAATCCAATTTCTGCTAAGCTCTTTCACTTTGAGCAGAAAGTCATTCGTATTCTTTAGTTGGCCACAATGATCTTGACATTGTTTAGTTTTGTCTATTGATTTCGATATCTTTCACAACCTTCCTTTTTTTTTCATTTTCTTACGTAAAGAAAACGGAATCATAACAAAGTGTATACAAAGAGCAGATAACTGTTATTACTTTTTCGTGCTAAAGTAATATATTTTTTTGTACACTTTTTATCATTTTTTTTTAAACCGAGGCGTCGAGTTTTACATTCAAGTGATCTTTGTCTAGACTACACACTATCTACGTATGTCTGACTAAACTGATGTCTCTGATACACAAGCAATACGAATCTCAGGTTTCAAATTGTACATACGGGTAAAGTTATTATCTAATTGGTAAGATCTACAAGAAACCTAAACATTTTTGTTTTTCAAATTAGATAAAAGTCAATTATTTATCCTCATAACTTTTATTGTAAGCTTTAAAACTTTACAGGATATAGTTGCAGTAGTAAAAAGAAGAGTGAAAGTACAACAGCGCCTGGTGATTACAGATGTCCAACCTGTGACTGCAGCAGTGCATCGAAGATTGGCCTGTTGAGTCACACAAGAAGTTCCAAAGGGAAATACAACCTACAGATAGGAAGGGGAAAATGATCGAACATAAATTTGTAGTGAAATTCAGGGAATTATTGATATATTGGGAATCATGTAAACATTTGGAGTCATGTATAACGGTGCGATCTTATGTAAGTTTTTTGGATCATATGTAAGTTTTTAGATCATATGTAAGTTTTTTGGATCATATGTAAGTTTTTAGATCATATGTAAGTTTTTAGATCAAATGTACGTTTTTAGATCAAATGTACGTTTTTAGATCATATGTAAGTTTTTAGATCATATGTACGTTTTTAGATCATATGTAAGTTTTGGATCATATGTAAGTTTTTGGATCATATTTAAGTTTTTGGATCATATGTAAGTTTGGTTCATATGTAAGTTTTGGATCATATGTAAGTTTTGGATCATATGTAAGTTTTGGATCATATGTAAGTTTTGGATCATATGTAAGTTTTGGATCATATGTATCTTGGGAATCATGAATAAGAGGATACTATTGTTGCTAAAAAGTTCCATACTCTTGTAATCAGCTTTCCACTTTCTTATTCTGAAACACTGTCTTTCAACTTCATCAAGGAAGTAGAGAGAAAGAAAAAAAAGAAACCCAGAAACCCAGAAAACCTACGTGGCCCATCGGTCAATCCAATTAGACTCAAGATTTCAGGGGAAAAAAAGAACATGATACAGCCAGATGAAACACAGACCAGCCCGTTCTGTCTGACCTTCAAACAGCTGCCGGATGTAGTCTGCCACACGACTAGGGCACAGGACATTTATACTTCTGGCCTCTAGTGGACATTGGTATTAATTGGTATTTCTACGCAGATGGTGTTTATTTCTCTCTTTTTTTTTCTAAATAATGCATTTTAAGTAAAAATTTTCATATTTAGTTTACGATTTCTTAAATATAGAGGCTTGAGATAGAGATTTCTGTCGAGAGTTAGAACAAAAATTATTTGTTGATGTTATGTATAACAAGCTACCCAGTTTGTGGAGTGGTAGCCATTTTCAGTTGTTTCCTTTTTCAAATATATATTGTCTTTATAAAATTCATCCTATTAGATTGTAAACTTTTCATGGACACTGAATAGGTATATAAAAAAAAAAGGCTCTAACGATTTTGCACAGAAATGAGACAGTTTGCGAAATAACTACCTGATTGGCCACTCAGTGAAAACTTAGAATGGCTATTAGAATTTCTACAACTAGAATCATCTTCAAATGAAATTTGGTTTACGTCTTATCATTTTGCACACGGCTTCATCGGGTATTCCCGCACTCGACTCCAATGTTTCTTTGTATTCAGTAAAGAGTTGAATTCATAAATAAACGCGCATGGACATTTAGTTCACCGTAGAATCTGATTACATCAAGATTAATTTCTTAAAACTTTGTCATTCAGGTAATTATTAAACAATTAATTTTTCTTTTGTATTTTTGTGTGACAGGATTTTTTTTTCTAGAACAAAGGGTAAACATATGGATCACTCTGGCAAATAAGAAAACATCACGTGAAAGTTGCTTCCTTATGAAAGTGCTGTCATTTCGATTTCAACTTGTACCGGATTATAAATATTGGACGATACGGGCGAGTAAACATTCAGGTCGATGACACGACACGGAGTAGGCTACAATGGTCAATACACATTTTATGAAGTTAAAAAAAAAATATTTAAAAAACTTGCTTTAGGCATGAATGTTGGCAGTGTGTGTGTGTTTGTGATTATGTGTGTATGTGTGTGTGATTATGTGTGTATGTGTGTGTGTTTGCCCTGTTCAAATAAAAATGTGCAAGACAAAAGTGTGTGGGTCATTTAATCCAACTTCCGTTTGGGACATGTCGGTCCCTTACAGTTTAAGAATACAATATTGTCACCTTCTTTAAAAGAGCATCTCAGTTCAATCCTAAAACTTGACTAATTAATTCATAACACCCTAAATGTATTTCATGAGATCATTTACATATTAATTATACCAATATACCATCTTAATGTTTTAAAAGATATTTCCTTTTCCTTCCATGTAATGACTTGCAATGTTCAATTTGACTTTTACATTAAGTTATTAGAGACCAGGCAATGCTTTCTCGTGACGTTTTTGTTTTTCTGGTCATAATCGTGTTTTTG